>LR738713.1:226240502-226341853 GCA_902687465.1 Secale cereale | reverse complement strand
CCTGCTCCGAACCCCTCTTCCCCCCCTCGTGCTTGCACCGTCTAGGTTGTAGTTCCGCCATGGCCGAAGCTCGCCTCCGCTCAAGCTTGTCGCCCGCGTTGCTCCGGCAACCATTTGGTCGCGCCAGTGTGCCAAACATGTTTGCCGGACCGTGTAGTGCCTTGCACGCGCTTTAGTTCACGCGGTTGAACACTGCAGCCGTGCTCCCGTGCACAGCCAAACTCCGGCAGCTGGAAGCGTGGTCGCCGGCAACGTTCGCGGCCACCCCAACTTGCCACGCTTGCCACGCTGGATGCGCACGAACCTGGGCTACGCGTAGGTGCTTTCCACCGTCGATTTGGTCGTTGGAGGACCAAATCCGAAGCTCGCCGCCATGTCTGGCCTCGCCGGCGGCAAAACGCCAGCGAGTTTGACTCCTTTGACTAGGGGTTTGACCTCCCCTGTGTCACTGAGATGTGGGCCACCCCACTTGACATTTTTTAGTTAGGATTAAATTAGCACTAATTTATAGGGTTAATTAGATAAGTCATCGACTGATGGGTCGCACATGTCAGGTTTGATCTGGACCGCCCAGTTGACTTGCTGATGTCATAGTGATGAAGTGTGACGCATTAAAGAATTTTCTGGACTTAAACTTATTCAGAAAATTCCAGAAATGGTTTAAACTTCTAAAAATCATAGAATATCAACCGTAACTCAGAATGAAATAATTTATATATGAAAAATGACCAGAAAAATCCAATCTTTCCATCTATACCATTTTCTTGCTTGTTTGAACAACCTAAGGTTGCTTCATATGATAATTTGCATAATTGGCATTTGAATATCCTCAGATGGAGTTTGAATTAGAATCTTGGATTCAAACCAACTCCATTTAACCCGTTGCTAGTTGCATTATTTCAAATCACAGCATATTTACATGTCATGATCATGCATCATATTGTGCATTGCATTGATTGTGTTCTTTCTCTTTTGCCGGTTTTTGTCCCCTCCCAGTAGATGATGTTTCGATGATAAGAGTTCGATGACACCGATGAAGAGCTATACTATATTCAGAAGTGCCAGGCAAGTAAAACCCCCTTGCTCATTCCGATATAATCCCACTCTCTCGCTCCTGCTCTCTTTTACTTCATTAGGACAACAACAATTCAACTATTACATGCTGCGGTAGTTGAACACCTTTCCTCTGCATGACCTGTCATTGCCACAGTAAATAGATGAAACCCACTAGCATGAGTGGGAGTTGTTTGAGCCCTGATGTGGCTACTCATTCATTCTTGTTGTCATGCCTGCCACTGCTTAGAGTTGAGTCAGGTCTGATTCATTGGGGATGAATTGGAATGTGGTGAACATGTCCTACTGTTGAGAGCTAAGTGTGTGAACATGATTTGGTAAAGGTAGCGATGAGAGGCCATGTTGGAGTACATGGTGGACTGTCTCATGGAAACCGTCCTCAGGAACTAAGTTCTGTGTTTGTGATCCATGAACAGTTACTACCACAAATTGGGTTCCGGTAATTCGACCCCTCTCGGCTTATTAATAACCTGATCTTTGTCCAGAAGTTGCAACTAGTTTCTAGTGTTTGTAGGTAGTGCTAGTAGTCTACCAAGTGGCACCCAGTACAAGTGGGCTTGGGACAAACTAGGTGTAGTGGCACGGTGTACCAAGTGGCACCCAGATGGTGGGCTTGGGAACCCTGCTCACATCGTTTGGGGCCATGAGCGACACCCCGGCCGGATCTCCTTACGGATGGAACCCGAATAGGCGATAAACCTGGACTAGAGACTTGCGTGGTTAGTCAGGCCGTGGCCGAGTCGCTCGCCAGGCTTCTGCTTGAAGGTTGCCCAGATACACGATGTATGTATGGTGGTAAGTGGCAAGAGTGTGTGTGAAGAAGTACACCCCTGCAGGGTTGACATCATCTATTCGAATAGCCGTGTCCGCGGTAAAGGACTTCTGGGTTGCCTGTACAGTTCATAGACAAGTGAAAGTGGATACTCTAAAATGCGCAAGATAAGCGTGAGTGCTATGTATGGCCTTCTCGTAGGGAGACGGGAGCGGATCCATAGTGGTGTATTGATTGGTGAATATGTGGACTCCGGTGTGCCACCTCAAAAGAGTTACTTGCTGTCATAGTATAGGTTAGCCACTGAGTCAAGGCTGGCTTGCTGCAGTTAAACTCCACCACCCCTTTGCTGATACTAATGCTATAGCTAGTTCTGATCTAAGTCTTGCTAAATACATTTGTACTCATGTTTGTTTAATTTATGTTTTTGCAGAGAGACATCGGTCTCACTAGTGGTTCCGCGTGGACTTCGACGTTTAGCCTGTCACGATCTTGTACCCTTGGGAGGGTCATGTAGATAGTCAGGATTTTCAGCCTTTTTCATTTGTACTTGTCTGTACACAGACATGTTATGCTTCTGTTGCTTGTATGCTCTGTATGTTGGGTCATGAGAGCATGTTTGTAATATCTGGCTCCACGCAGCCTAATGAATAAATACTTTGATTGATGAAGTTTTGTAGTGATTCCATGTTGTATACGCACATATCGAGCATATTGTGTGTATGTTATTGAAATGCTTTGTATGTGTGGGATCCGACACCTAGTTCTTTACCCTTGGTAGCTTATCTTATGGGGAAATGTCTCCTAGTGCTTCCACTGAGCCTTGGTAGCTTACTACTACTCCGGAACACTTAGGCTAGCCAGCATGTGTCCTTCTTCGTTCCTGTGTCTGTCCCTTCAGGGAAATGTCACGCGTTGTTCCTTTAAGTCCTTGTAGCTTGCTACGACTTGGGTTTATACGTTGATGACCGACACATTCATTGCTGGGTCATGTATGCCCGTCCCTGTAATTTAGTGCCACTTTTGGTTTGTAACTAGTCATGTCGGCCCGGGTTCTCTGTCATATGGATGCTAGCGACACTATCATATATGTGAGCCAAAATGCGCAAACGGTCCCAAGCCAGGTAAGGTGGCACTCGTTGGTATACTAGCGATGCAACAACATTAAATCAAATACAAAAGTCTGAAGGTAACTAGCATTATGAACAAATGATAGTATAATTTTTTTGCAAACCATGTACCTTGAAGGTAAATAGAATTTCATACTTGAGAGGACCTGAAAATTGCTATCCCAATCTTGATAGTCGATCAAACATAAAACTTGATTAACCGAACCAAAGAAAACAACCAGAGGAGGAGGTGCCCACTCTTGACCTTTCCTCTTCTCTTAATAATTTAGTTTGTGTAGTTTAACCAAAATAAAATAACAACGGCGCCTTGGCATTCTGGTGACACTGTAGAAAAAATTGACTTATCTCATGAAAGTGAGGTACGTAATCTATAAGCATTAACAATGCAAAAATATGAAGGTAGTAAGAAGTTTCATCGTTGGTATATTGCCTGTGCAACATCATCATAATGCCTTAGCTGAAAATTCTTTAATACATCCACAATCAACAGCTAACCCTGAAATAATCCATCAATATTAAATGGCATTGCTTAAATTTATCGGTGGCATTAGACTGAGTGCGACATTAGTTAAATGTGGCATCACTTTAGCAGTAGCATTGGTTGACTTTACCGGTGGCGTTATACTAACAGCAAGAAAGTGGGAATAGGAGCATGAGAGGCCCATTCGGACAGTGGGTGCACCAGTAAGTACCTCCATGAACGCATAGAGTGGGGAGGGAGGGATGGTTGCCCAGAGCAACAAATATCGAGCCAGCATATGTAGATTACGTCCTGTTTTGTTCTCTTTAGCCACCTTTATCCTATGTGAGGAAAACAAATCGACCGACCTGTTCATTCTCTATTGCGTTGTCATGACTTTCTACCCTTTTTCAACCAAGAGACACGACCATGTCAAAAAAAACAAGAGACACGAGACACGTTCCTTAGCTACTAATTTTCCCCTTTTCAACCTAGATGTGAGTTCGATACCTAGTCTTTTCGACTGTACTTTTGCCCATCCTTTCCTTATTCAACCCAGATATCGATTAGTCTGCAAGACGTAGGGTTTCCTTTAATAGTGCAAATTAAGGGTTTCATCTGCGTGACCAGAAGAGCAGAGGATAGCAAATTGGGGATGGTGGAGTGGAAAAGATCCACATGTAACGACGTGGCAGATGGCGCAATAGAACAAGGGTATGGTTCGAAAAGAGGTAGCATACCTGAGGATCAGAGGGAAGTTCTTCGCTCGTGGTCATCGACCTCCGCACACACTATGGTAGCGAGCTTGGGGATGGAGGCCATCCCACGTGGGCACTAGGTCTGACAGGACGGCCATGTCATCAGTGTGTGACCTCGCTCGCCGACGACGAGTGTGTCAACGTTGCACGTCCTTTTCTTCCTCAGCGGATGGGATCATGGCAGACATGTGACCGCTAATGAGGAGGGAGAGAGAAGGACCACTGCCATCCTTATTAGATCTGGATAGAGGGCGATAGTGTTAGAAGCAAGTGGGCAGTCCTTAGCAAGCAAGATCCCAAGCAAGCGCTGAAGCTCCAGCCTATATATCTTTTTTTATACTAGTACGAGGTGGAGTAGTGGTACTGTGGTAGAGTAGTTTAATATTTTCTCTACATACAGTACCAATTAGTGGTGGTTCAAAACTGAACGGCATGCCATTAAAAAATAAAGTCAAGAAATAATGCGGCACCTCGGGCCAACGTAGCCAGATTGCATTTTGCACGAGAAATGACACACCATGTTTCATCAACATGTGGTCCCGTTCCCACACGTTAGTGAGACGACGGCAACTCCTTTTGTACAATTTCTGAACGAACGTCTATGTAGGCAGGGGCGCCTCTTCCTATACTATGGCAACCGTCCACCGGCTATTCGCCTTTCCCTCTAGATTTGGAACTGTTGTCGCACACTCTTCCTCCCTCCATTTGCCTTCACCCTTCCTTATGGCATTGTTCGATCGTCTTCTCCATGGAGGGAACATGACGGAAATGACCCCGTTATTCTTGACCCGATCTGAAAGATGATGTGGTGGAGGAATTCATTGATAGGTGTGACGTCATCACCTAGGCTAGGATGGCAGGTTCATTCAAGACCATTCTCGACTCCACAAATAACATCATTACAAAGAACCCAAGGGTTCAGGAACTGTTTGATCTCCCATATCTTCTTCGCCATGACCCTGCTCACTGGTGCGGGGACGACGGAAGCCTCGCCTTGTGCAAGTTGTTGCCACTCTATAATGATACGTGTGATGTTAAGATGCCATCGCTTAAGGGCAAGGCATGGGTATGCGCAAATGGAGATTGGGTTGTTTATATTGGGTACAACTGCGAGTGGGAAATTGTGAATGTGTACACTCATCACCGAGTTCCACTTCCAAAAATCTCAGACTACCCTAAGGTTGAGCACACGGATGATCTACGTCATTCAAATACAATCATGGTAACTGTCGTCTACTGAAGATAGCAATTGGTCGAGTTCCCAACCTCTCTTGGAAGTACACAAACTGTCATGTTTTTGCTATCTTCGACAAGCTTGTTGCCGTCGTTACTTCAATGCCTCGATGAATATTGCTCAAAAATCAATTTATGTACACGGATGAGTACTGTGATGCAATTCAATACGAGGGTCTTATATTTGCTGCCACCACTTGTGCCACAGTTTTTGCATGGAATCCATATTGTTTTAGTACATTTGTCTTTCAATGTTATTAGAATTGTTTCACCCACGTGCATGCGAGTTATTATCCCCGTATTAATTAACCTACTTGTATTTCCAAGGTCCTGTGAACATTCCACCACCTATACTTAAAGAAAATTATAACCAAGGTTGAGATGATGATGGTGATGATCACGAGCATGAGACGAGGAGGACCTACATACTTAGTGGCTCCTGGCAACTTATTCTGATGGATCACCTCTTCTTGTCTGTATACAGGGCACTTCTGATGTTACTAAGGAAGCAGGTGTTGTCTCCCATGGTCGCAATCTCCGGACCTATTCCAACATCCATTGCAGGGTATTCGGGATGGATACTAGTGTACTAGAGCCAACACCTTCTCCCTGGTTCCGTATTGATAGTCTTGGAGAAAACTCGCTCTTCCTTGGACAAAACTATCCAATGATGGTGAAAGGCGATCCCGATGCTATTGCCACAATGTTACTACCATTTATGAGAAGCAACTATATCTATACCTAAGACATTGCTATGGTTCCCTACCCTGGCTATTACAATATGCATCCTTCTATAGCCCGCTACAACATGGATGATGAGTCCTACGTTGGTCTCGATATTGACAATAGCTGGCCCTTCACAGAGTCTTACCTATGGTTCAAAGCAAGCGTTTCCAACGCCGACGATTGGTTGAGCTGGAGTTCATTTCATTACTTGTTATTTGTTGTGCAATAAAAACTTTAGTATTTACTACTAGAACTTTTTGTTGGAAATAATATATAATCTAACATGTATCCTTTTTGTCCTTGTGGGTTGATGACTTGTTGTATGTAATGAATGGTACATTTGCATAATCATGTGATAAACTCAATTTATGAATGGTTTGCGAGTCACTTCTTGGAGTGTGAGTACCTTAGTAGTAAAGCCAACATCTGGTTATATGAATTTGCCACATCACATAGAGCCAGTAGTAGTATGCTAGTACAATAGTTAGTCCTAGTAGTAGTAGTAGTATAACATACTAGAGCTAGGTGTCGCACAGAGGCCGAGAAATATGGTGATAGCGTGTGGTGGGCTTGTACAGTATGGATGTATGATGTAGGCGCAGGGCTTGTCGTGTTTCCTACTCCTCTCGTCTAAATGTGGAGAAGATTTGGTCGAGTTCTTCCTCATTTTGCCGACATGTGGGACATCCAGCATATCGTTTCATGCAAGAAGATGGAGTTCTAGTTGATTCACATGATGTGCATCTTGGGTTAAACTGTCAATAGAATCTTACTCTTGAGTAACTCCAAAAGCGGCAATCGAAGATCGTTATCGGATTTTTTTCATCATCAGCACGTCAAGGTGAAAGATGTGCAGTTTCAGTGGGTCATCTTGCGTTTTCACTGACATGTGGGATCGAATGTGAGCAAACAGACAATGGACACACTCCGCGCGTCTGTTGGCTGGCTGAGAAGAGAGAGGAGGGTTGAGCATGGACTGCAGGAAATTTTGCGACAATGTGAGTAGTACTAGTGGTGTACCGTACTCTTGGAGATATAATGTGTTCTCTCTACGTAACCAACACCTCGATATAGTGGGTTGGTATGGACCATAACCAGCATTCACGTCTAGTAGTACAACACTAGCCACCCACACGAGTCCCATCTGACACCAATTTTCTTTGAATTTGTGCTACAACTATCTCTTATCCCTCCTGTTTTCTCTAACTCAGCCATCGCATGGTGGGAGGGGTGGGGGTTTGCCGATAGTCGGTTTTCTCAACTGTGGTCCCACTTGTAAGTGAAAATGCAACACATCACGCATCCCACCTTGAGTGGCATGCCAGACCACCCGTGTGGAGGTGCGACGCGAACATGGCACGATTTTTGTGTTGAACTTGTAACATGTAAAATTTGAAACTGCTCCTTGGCCCGATCGATACATAGTAATGAGAAGTTGATGCCAAAAAAATGAGAAGTTCGGTTCTGGCGCGGTTCATGCATGATACGTACAAAATTTATGAAATTGATGCGAAAGGTAAGATAATTACTACAATATAGTCCCTCCATTCCTAAATATTTGTCTTTTTAGGAAAGATACATACAGATCCAGTAACGACATCCTCACGCCCTAGTGCGTCAGGTCACCAACCAACGGGTGAGGAACAGCGGCGCTGGTGGCGAGCTCAATGTGCTTCTGAACAATGTCGTCCAAGGTTGCCCGGCGGTCCAAGACGGCCAGCGTCCTATCGTCCTCCTCTGGCATGTAGTTGTCCTTGTGGACGATTTGCGCGTAACTGTAATGCCCCGGATGTAATACTTTCCCTTTTGGGCAATATATATATCTCTGGCTTCATCAGTTCCATTCCGGGTTCTTCGTCTTTTCGGGTTTTCGTTGTTTTGTCGTGTTGCGTGTGTGCATTCATCCATATCATGTAGTCATGTGCATCGCTTTTCATTTGTGTTGTCGTTTGCATCCGGTCCCACTCGTTCCTTCCCGTTGTCCGTTTCGAGTTCCGGAGCTCTCTCACGTGTCTGTGGCATCCCCGAGGCCTACTTTGTTCTTTGGCTGTGTAACGTTTCCGGATTGGCATTAGACTTGTCGTGCGATGTTGTTTTGGTGTGTGTAACCCGCCTGTCAAATCTCGTCGCGTTTGGAGTTCGTTTGGTGCTCCAACAGTTATTCTCGTGGGCTGAAAGTACCTCCTCTTTGAGGCCCAAGACACCCCTCCAACATCCACCAAACCAACCCAAACCCCTCCCTTCATCTAGGCAATCCAATCGTGATCGCGTGGCCGAAAACCTCACCTCATTTGGACAACCCTAGCTCCTTGTGCCTATATAAACGTCCTCCTCCCCCAATTTTTGCGCCCAAAAACCCTAATGCTTCCACAATTCGCTGCCGGTGCTTCCGTTGAGCCGCCGTGCTTCCAACGTACCAGCGAGCGTGCTTCCACAGTTCGTCGTCTATGCTTCCGAAGACCGCCGCTGTGCTTGCTGCCGCGTGGGCCCGCGCCGAGCCGCTCATCTCCTTCCTCCAGCCGCCGCCGCCGGATTCCTCGTCGCTGCCGCTGGAATCTCTCTTCCCCACCGCCGGCCGGCGCCCTCACCTCGCCCGGCCCCGCGCCGCCCTCGCCCGACCCCGCGCCGGCGCCCTCACCTCGCCACCGGCCTCGGGTCGCGCCGCAGCCGCCGCGCCCGGCCTCCCCGGCCACGTCTCCGCCGCCCGCCGCCGGCCCCCTCACCGGCCGCCGCCGCCGCGGGAATCCCCGGCCGCCGCCGCCGCGGGAATCCCCAGCCGCCGCACCGTTCCTTGGGCGATCGAGGGAGCCGATCCCCTCGATCGGATCGGGCAACCAGATCCGATTCGGCACCTGAGCCGAAACCCTAGGGCCCAGTTCGGCGGCCCGTTAGCCTGGTGGGCCGGCCCGATCCGGTCCGATCCGGTCCGTCAGCCGCCGTTGACCCCGCGTTGACTTTGACTGAGGTTATTTTTTTTCACTAAGTCCTGGTAATTTTAGTTTCTGGTGCTGTTTTGTATTGTGGATAACTTTTTGTGTGCATGTCCGATTTGAGCAAATGATATGTCAAAATGATCTTGATGACTTGTACTAAGTTTTGTTCCATTGTGCCATGCATGTTTGAGGTCATCTAGATGATTAAATATCTGTTGCAATAGTGCTACTTGTTATAAACTGCTGTTAGTAGTTGTTTTCATGCCATGTTTGCAATGTGATGTCTTGGTGCATGTTTATCGAAATGAAGCAAATGATATGTCCACATGTTCGTCATGAGGTGCTCTACATGTTGGTTGCATTAGCTTGCATAATAGATTTCATCTTGCCATGTTTATCTCCTTTGCAAAAGTGCATGTGGCTGTTATGTTGTTAAACTTGTTACGAGATGCCTAGTTGAGGAGCTCGTTGCTATTGATGTGATTGTCCCCTTGATGCATGCTTAGATGTTTTGGACTCCCCATCATGTGTACTTTACTGTGGCGCTTACCACTTGGCATGATATGCTTGGAGGTGACTGAAACTTGCTCTCAAAGATGCCATGATGTTACTACTGTTTTAACACTAGCCTTCAGGAGCTCGTGAAATTTCAGTAAGTCTGGAATCTGTAATTTCCAGATGCCATGTTTGCTTGTTGTTCTAGGAAAATCCATGATAGTTTTGGGGTGACTCTTGATGATTCCTTGTTGTATAAGTTGTTGGCTATCCATTCATGCTCTCACATGCTTATTTGGGTGGCTGTAGCATATTTAACTCTTGCTCCCAAGTTGCAACAAATTACTGCTGTCAGGATTTTGTTGCCAAGTTCAATATGTCATAGCTTGTTGCTATTGATCCATGCTTCCATAGGAGATGCTCCAATGGATTTGTTTGCTGTAGGAGATGTCTACTTTATGTCCATGCTCCTTTGTCATGATGTTTCAGTGCTGTAGACTATTTATCTCTTGCTCCGAAGTTGCTATGTGGCTGTTAATTTCAGCTTGTGCATATTTCTTGTTTCGGGTGTATCTTTTAGCCCGTTGCTCCGTTTTGAGCAAGTCCCATATGAAACTTGTGTGATTTTGCATGTAGATTCATATTATCCTCTTGTTATCATGTTTTGAAGCATTTTTCTTGATGCATATTGTAGTGCTCCTTGTGCTGTAACACTGTGCTTCCTATGTACACTTTCTGTGCTTCCATAGTGCATCTGCAGTGCTTCCATAGTGCATCAGCCATGCATCCAGTATTTTTCATGTGCATTGCATCTTGTTTGATTCGTGCCTTGTGTTCTTGTGTTTGAGTACAACCGGGAGCTGGGTACGAGTACGAGAACGAGGTTACTACGGAGCTTGAGAACGAGGAGCCCTCTTACGATCCCATCGACGACTCAACAGGCAAGATGACCGAACCCGGATACCATTACTATCTTTGCCTATTGCTAGAAGTATCTCTCAATAGTTTTGCCTCGATGCCCATGTTTTCCTGTCAGCCTCCTATTGTAACCATGAACCTGTTTAACCACCCTACCTATGCAAACCTTTGAATGGCTAAGTAAGCTTCGCTCAACCCCTCTAATAGCATTGCTAGTTGCAGGAGAAGATTGAAGATTCTTGCTTCTTGTCGAAGCTTGTTGGGATATCACACTATATTAATTATTAAATGAAATCATCTATATAATGGTAATGGGTGGAAGGCTAAGCCTTTTGCTTGGTGATTTGTTCCACTCATGCCGCCTAGGAACCGTATAAACCGGTGTTATGTTCCTTGATTTTGCGTTCCTCACATGGTTGGGGTTATGGGACCCCCTCGATAAACCGCTAAGTTCTAAGTCTTTTCCAGCAAGTCCCAACATTTGTACTATTTGCCTAATAACTAAAACTTGCATAGGGTCTTGCAAACCTGAGTTCTTAATCAACAACCCGGGCTAGTGCTCCTCATGAGTGTTAGTCCAAACTGGGGGTTATGCGGGGCCACCATGGGGAAACTCGAGGATTGGTTTTACCTGTAGGATCACCCATCCGGTCGTGGCCTGAGACTAGATACGCGCGGCTATTGTCAGGGTGTTGGCACGCCGAGAGGATTTGCTGGATTAGCCTTACCTTAGTCGGAGTATCTTGAGCACGGGATTCCGAGGATACTCGGGCCTTCCCACTTTGGAGTTGCGACTCCGCGGATTGTGGGCTTGTCATGGGCCAAGTGGGAACACCCCTGCAGGGTTATGAACTTTCGAAAGCCGTGCCCGCGGTTATGTGGCAGATGGGAATTTGTTAATATCCGGTTGTAGAAAACTTGACACCATGTTCCAATACACTACCAGCGTGTGTACCGTGACAGTCATTTTCCGAAAGGGATTCGGGAAGTGAATACGGTGGGGTTATGTTTGACTTGCTAGTTAGGATCACTTCGTGATCATCTCTCGTCCGAGGCACTTCTCTTCTCGCTCTCTTTTACGTAAGCTAGGCTAGTGCTGCTGCAACCTCTTGTTCTTTCTTCAGCCTTGTTCGGCACCCAAGGCTTGGATAGTTGTGCTACCCAGGAACGGGATTGCTGAGTCCTCTGTGGCTCACAGTTACTTCAACACACCAGATGCAGGTACTATGGTGAGTTACATAGGCGATGGCACCGAGCTAGACTGGGAGTACGACGAGGAGCGTAGCCGTTACTATGTGAACTATCCGGTTGATCAGTTGAGCTTCTACTAGGATTCGTTTCAGACCTGTGGTTCTAAGTTATTTTTGGTATCTTTCATTTGGATTTTCACCCGTAGACAGGTTGTGATGTTTATTTGAATGATGTTTGGATATGTAATGAATTGTGTGACGTGGCGAGTGTAAGCCAACTATCTTTTCCGCTTTCATCCAAATTTTTACATGAGATGTGCAAAGGTACCAAACTTGCGATCATTCCAGGATGGGCTTATATCTTTAAGTCGTGCCTCGACAGGTAGGAGGTATAGTCCCATCCTGGGCATTACAGTAACCGTGGGTGATTATGCCAATGGTGTCTTGTTGTGCCAAGTGTTGCGTGGCGAGCACGACCTCGAGGTGGACAATCTCCGGTGAGACGGCGGGCAGTCGCAGGGCCACTAGAGCATCGAAGAGAATATCACCATAGAGGCTGTTGAGGGTGGCGGGCATCGCAGAGCCTGGGTGTGTGGGCTAGAGGCGTGCGTCAAGGTCGTCCGCGAGCTTCTTGACGACAGTGAACTTGTCGAGGAAGCCGATGAGGACCTCGTCAAACAAGGAGACGAAGTTTTCGTCCAAGAAGCCTCTCAGCCTAGCACCCTCAAGCATGACCTGGAGACGTTCCTCGGTACTGAGCCGCAGGCCGGCGTCATGGACAATCTGGCATAGCCGACTGATTCTTGTGCTCATCGCCTCCATGGGTATAGCTTCCACTAGTGAACCGATCTTGCCATTGGAGTGATCACACTTGCCCTTGATTAGGGTGCATAGGTGCGTAGAATTTCATAGATTGGATTGGCGGGGAGCCTTAATATGAGAAGTACAAACAAGGTTGCATTTACGTGTGTGTTGGCCATCTACTCCTCAGGCCTCCCCGCCCTCCCTCCATGCCGGTGCAGTATAGTCATCTCACCCAGACCAAGTAGGGGCAAAATGAGAGAACTTTGATGTTTACTGGTTTATTGGTCCCCTTTGCATTTTGCGCGAAGTTTTGACCTTCGATTTAACTAATAAAATTTTAATGCATGTAACCAAAAATAATATCATCGGAAATTACTCTCTCCTTCCATCTATACAGGGCATAAGTTGTGAATCTCTCGTACCAAGGATGTTGCATAAAAAGCGAAGCAAATATTGGGACTAGTACTTGGCCGTGTAGCCCGCTCTCATCCCTCTCTATTACTCCCTCATATGCAAATTCCTCTCCCCCTTTTTCTGCATGCAAGCCAACAATCACTCCTCCACTCATGCATGCATTGGGCAAAGTAATAACTCTGCAGAGAAAAAGGACGAGGAGGTGAGGTGAAGCACGCCTAATAACTGGCCTGTGCATGCATGCAAATCAATGCTACCGCCATCTCGTTTTCACGTGGACGACCATGTGCGACCGGCGAGGGAGAACTAAGTGGGAGATGCATTGGTTAGCTCGTTTGGCCTTCTATAAATTGAAAAATTAAATCGTTTGAAAATAGAACATCTAAAGTTTACAATGGTATGTTTTTTTGTAATATATTACTTCTATTAGGTTGGTCAAATTCACGAGTTAGGGGTACATGCACGCCTTGTAAACTGAGACAGGGGGAGCATATTTTTAAATTAATGTCATTGCATAAAGAGAATTGAGCACTGCATGGGGTGCATATGTTGTAATTAATGTCATTGCATAAGGTGATGTTGGCGGGCTGTAAGGCTTAAAATATTGTACTATATCTTTGCTCAGTCAGATGAGAGAGAAGATAAGCGGGTTATAGATTTACAAACGGCTGTAGCACGAGCTCCAAGAAGATATGTGAGAGTGAATGATGGGCCATGTTGAAAAAAGTACTACTCCCTCCGACTCGGTGAATAGTCATCTCGTGCATCGCAACCAAGGAGGAGTGGAAAACGAGAGAACCTAATGTTTACTATTATACATGAAATGAATAGTATTTGTTATTTAATAGCATTGCATGCAATCAAATTACCATTGTTATGTACTATACTACAAGTTTGCTATAGATGGCATGGCAATATCATAGAGCCACCGGTCGGCTATATTATTAACCATGCTCTAAGTAGTCTCAAGTCATTGAATGCATACGCACCCCATGTCTCCTATTGGGTGATTTATTTTTTCATGGCAAAAAGCAGGGAACGAGGTGGGTAGTTAATGCACCCCGCCTAAAAGTTTTGGGATTATTTGATTTTCGTAACATGACTAATGCACCAGTAAGGAGGGAGTACGGATGGAGTAGTAGTCATTGATTGCAATTTTTTGTTGGTAGCTTACCAAGCTGACCGCTCGGTGGGAACAATAGTACTAGTTTGATTGATGAGATTTCAGATTTGAGCCATCTGAAGGGAGAGTGTATAATATCATCGGGAAGTACGTTCATAACTGAATAAAACAATACTACATGTAGTATTTATTTACAGAGGGAGTAGTATTTTTTTTGTAACATGCATTATTAGATATTTCTAGTCAAATAGACGGGCGTGGTAGTACTAATAAATCCAGACGGTGGTGCTAGTACTAGTAGTAGTACCAATGTAGTAGTACTGTACTACCCGTTGGTCAAATTATTATGTGCTGCTCTCACTGACATAGTGACCGTCCAATCCCTTGATATAAACAGGTCGAGTGAGAGGGGAGGCCCGTGAGAGATAGTAGAGAGAGAGAAAGAGCTACTCCTTCCGTTCGATAATGTAGTGCCTGTATTTTTTTTAAAGTCAAACTTTTGAAACTTTGACCAAGTTTATAAAGAAATTAATTATATCTACAATACCAATTAGATAAATGGCAGTATGAAGTAAGTACATGTTGTGATGAATCTAATGATTGTTCCAGATGTAATGTTTTTCTCCTCATATACCTGGTCAAACTTTTCTGATGTTTGAGTTTTCCAAACATCCATATGTTTATGGACGTGAGACAGTACCTAACTAGAGATAGAGAGAGTATGTGAAATAGAAAGAGTGAGTGAAAAGTGTGTGTGTGTGTGTGTGTGTTTGTGTGTGTGTGAAAGATACATGGACAACACACGATAAAGTAAAGAAAAAGCGTGTGTGTCTTATGCAATCATATCACACATGCATCTTCGACAACGGAAGCGAGGTGAGGACATAGTGTGTGGTTTTTTGCAACCGAGAGAGAAAGACCCCTAGCATGTGGCCAAGATAGGTCTGGCAAACATGGGAGAGAGGTCAAGAGAGACGTTTGGAGAAAATGCAGACAATGGGAGCAGAGAGTGTATGTTTGTGACAGAGAGATCCCCTGGAGATCATGATGGGACTACATGGGTGGGAGATCGAGTGACAAGGTGTGCGCACGATAGAAGATACCCCAAGAGATGTCGAGATAGATGTATGGATGGAAGGAGACAATATGTCTGTTCCTGATGGCTAGTGAGAGATATCCATACTTAGTGGGGGGAGTGTGTGTGCCTATGATGGAGTGAGGGATTATGGTTCTTAGGGGGTGCGTGTCACATTGATAGAACAAGGGTGGAGAGTGCTAGATGGGTCTATGTAGCACGAGCGAGATATGTGTATACGTGAACCAGGGAGATATAAAGTTTGAGAGAGATAGATGAGCCCCGATACGGCTGATCACTGGTGTGTCAGATAGCTGAGAGGGGGAAAGAGATACTCCATCCGTTTGATAATGCGGTGCATATAATTTTTTTTAGAAGTCAAACATTGGAAACTTTCACCAGGTTTACGCAAATATTATTTATATCTACAAAAACAAATATACATCATACGAAACTACATCTCATGATGAAACTAATAATATATGTTTTCCCTTCAAGATGTAAATGTTTTTCTCCACGTACATGGTAAAACTTTGTGATGTTTGACTTTTAAATCTATATGCTATGGACCAAGGAGAGTGCCTAAGTCGAGAGAGATCAAGTGTGTGCGAAGGAAAATGAGTGAGTGTGCAAAGAGAATGTGTGTGTGAAAGAGAAAGGGACAACAAATGATAAATCAGAGACAGAGTCTTATTTTCTTGTGCAAATATATCATGCATGCATCTCCAAGATAGAAAAGCAAGCTGAGGAGATACACGGAGATAGCTAGTGCATGATTGTTTGCAACGGAGAGAGACACCCCTATAGCACATGTCCAATAGGGGTATGTCAAACAAGGGACAAAGGTCTAGAGGGAGGCATGGAGAAGATAGACACATGCGGAGGGAGAGAGGGTGTGTCCGTGATAGAGAGATCAGCTCAAGATCGTGAGGGGACTATATGGGTGGGAGATCGAGGGACAAGGTTTGTGTGTGCTATAGAAAGATGCCCGAGAGAAATGAAGATACACAAAGTGAGGGAAAGTGGCAATGAACATGTTTGTGATGGAGACTAAGAATTAGTCATATACATATAGGGGGGACTGGGTGTGCCTACAGTTGAGTGAGAGATAATCATACTTGGCTATGCTTGAGATTGTGTGTGTGTGAGATGGAGAGAGAACGAGGGAGAGAGGGAGAGTTTTATATGGGTCTATCAAGTGCGAGTGAGATATGCGTGTGTATGCGTGACCTAGAGAGATGGAGAGTTCGAGAGAGAGAGAGGGAAGAGCTCCCAGACGGAAAAGTGGTGTGTGAGAGAGTTACGTGCAACGAGACAGGGAATTTGTGTGCGTAGGATGAGTACCCAAGATATTTATCTTCCACTAGATAACCATACATAGTGTGCGAGAGAGACCTACACACGTAGTGTGCATGCGAACTAGAAAGACCCCCCCCCCACACACACACGGAGAGAGATAGAGATAGAGGGAGAGGGACCGACAAGGTTTGTGTTTGGATGGGTGCGATAGAATTGAAGATTGCCAGCGAGAGAGAGAACACGAGCCTGGGAGAGGGGGAGGTCACGTTTATGCATCAAATATTTCAATTGGAGAACATGTTGTATGCAATCCACACATGAACGGAGATATGCGTGTCAAACAAATTCGTTAATTTGAATTTGAACATGTTCATGTAGTACTATAATAATGCACAACTTTATACTCAATTGTGGTGTTCAACTTTTTATTTAGTTCACTATTTTGACCTGGTGAACGAGCTATTTCGTTGAATCGAGATATTTCATTTTGGGTTTGATTCCCGGTTTTGAGTGGGTCAACTATTTTTCATATAGTAAATCGTTAGCAACGAGCATGTAAAAACACATTAGTCCCCAGCATCATTTCACCATCTCAAAGAAGTGGCCAGCTAATATTTCAAAATGTGATTCAAATCGACTTGGTAAGGTAGACGTGGATGCTCGTTCTCCTGAAATTTGAACGAACCACTAAACACCCTCTACTCCGTGGAATTCGCCCGAGCAAACAAATTGGAGGCGCGAAATTACCGGCCTATGTGGGGACACGCATCAATTGACCTGTTGTACATGTAGGGTAGGTTTGTAACTTCATCCAAGCACGGTTTCTCCTCTGCCGAAATGACAGGTGCCGAATAATTCATAAACCATGGGCGGTAAAACACCCTCTCCTCGGCCGAAATTGCTCGTGCCGACTATTTCAAGATACGCCCTCCTCGCCCGAAATCACTCGCGCCCACTATTTCAAAACACGCCCCCTCACCTAAAATAGTTCACGCCCACTATTTGCGAGAAGCAAAGTTACTCTACTATCCCCGACCGTTGTTACACAGACCCAAGCCCAGAAGCCTAAAGGCAGGGGTAGAACTGTAACTCCCCCCACATTTCAGAAAAAAACGCATCTGTAAGACATGGTTCCCCCTCCTAATTCCCCATTCATACATCATGGGGACCAAATCACCTTCTCCCCGAAAGCTCCCTTCTCCCTAGCCGCCAAATGTTAGCCCCTCCTCCATGGCGCCCCCACCGCACCAAATTCATCGCCGCCCTCCTACCCAATGCCGGAGACGCTGTCCATTCGTCGTCGTGCACTGGGCCGTGGGCCTCTTCCTCCATGCTGCCAGAGTTGCCTCGACGATGGTCGTATGAACCGTACCGGAGCCAATTCACCCCTGCCGTTGTGCACCACGCCAGAGCGGCTCCAACTTCGGATGCATCTAGGGCCCCGTCGCTGCTTCCACGTAGCTATGGACCGTCGCGACATCTTTGCTTTCCTGCCGCCGGTAGCCACCGCAACCGCGTCGGCTTTACCGACTCGGCAGCTGGAGCTGTCTACTTCACCGAGCCGCAAGATTCCCAATGGGAAGCAGCGCCCCTCCTGGCGGCGGAGCTCCTAGGCTGCTAGTTGGCTGGTGTCTAACGTAAGGGTGTGGGGCGCAAGTTCGCCACAGAAGCCGCTCTTAGGCGGCTATCTTAGAGTTGCGTGGGTTGAAGGTACTGCCGCCGCCGGATCTGGAAGATGATGAGTCTTTGTGGATTAGCCGGGGTGGTGCAACCACGGTAGTGCCGTCGGGCGGGGAGTGGGGTTTTGGCCGGCGCACTCGCAGCCAGGGATGGCGGAGGTAGGCTACTCGGTCGGTGGTCGTTGGCTCAGGCGGGAGGCATAAGACGGCCATCAAGCCATCCGGCGTAGATCGGAAAGTACCAAAATAAAATAAAATCGTGTGACCCTATTTTTGTTTTCAATCAACAGATGTGTGACCACTCTTCTACCTTACTGTTAACCTCTTAGGGTATTTCTTCAGGTCAGAGATATGTGTCGTTCTTAACATTTTGGCTTTTCTACATCTTCAGCTATACCGTCTTCCTTCTCACAGTAGTTTCTCCAACAAGGGAAGCATACACCAGAAGGGAGCTATAGTCCCCACTCAATAGTTCCCTACATCGAATGTGCATGCCCTTCTATGACAGCCACAACAACTGTAGGGCCATCGACAAGTCAGCACATGATTCTCACTCCTATGGATGGCGGCCAGATAGGTTGTACCCTCATCTTACTTGTGTGCAACATCTATGGCTTTGTTATTCATCATGGAAAATAGATTATCACATTTCACTATATATTCATCCAGATCTCTTAAGAGTTTTGTTTAGAAGTTAATGTTGTTCCATAGTTCAGATAAGAGACTTGTTCTTTAGGTAACGATGTTCCATAGTTATCATCCATCAGCCAATATTAGCCAATGGGCTGGTGATTATACCATTTCTACTATTACCTATTTTGTTCTTTAATACTTTTGTGTGCCATCTAGTTAATCTCGAGTACAAATGATACATATTATGTAGCTTTCATCTGTGTTCTCCCTTTAGTTTTTGAGACATGTTGTTGCTAGTTAAGCCCAGTCCTACTATTTATGTCGTCTCCTACATGCACTCATTACATAAATCTAACTATTAGTTGTCTTCCCTGCATGTCAGATATAACTGCACACACTGATATATCCACAAGAACCTCACGGTGCAATGTAACGCCCAACAAACTTGACGTCAATGAAACCCAATATGATGGAACATGTAAAGGCATCTCTTAAGAAGACTTGCAAAAAGATGCCGAATCCTATTCACCCCACAAGATCTTTGCTCTTACTACTGGAAATATGCCCTAGAGGCAATAATAAAATGGTTATTATTATATTTCCTTGTTCATGATAATTGTCTATTATTCATGCTATAATTGTATTAACCGGAAACCGTAATACATGTGTGAATACATAGACCACAACATGTCCCTAGTGAGCCTATAGTTGACTATCTCGTTGATCAATAGATGGTTGTGGTTTCCTGGCCATGGACATTGTATGTCGTTGATAACGGGATCACGTCATTAGGAGAATGATGTGATGGATAAGACCCAATCCTAAGCATAGCATAAGATCGTGTAGTTCGTTTGCTAGAGCTTTTCTAATGTCGAGTATCATTTCCTTAGACCATGAGATTGTGCAACTCCCAGATACCGTGGGAGAGATTTGCGTGTATCAAACGTCACAACGTAACAGGGTGGCTATAAAGGTGCACTAAAGGTATCTCCGAAAGTGTCTGTTGGGTTGGCACGAATCGAGACTGGGATTTGTCACTCCGTATGACAAAGGAGTTAGCCATGGGATCTTGCCTTACGGAACAAGTAAAGAGACTTGCCGGTAACAAGATGGAACGAGGTATGGGGATACCGACAATCGAATCTCGGGCAAGTAACATACCGATGGACAAAGGGAATTGTATACGGGATTGATTGAATCCCCGACATTGTGGTTCATCTGATGAGATCGACGTGGAACATGTGGGAGCCAATATAGGTATCCAGATCCCGCTATTGGTTATTGGCCGGAGAGGTATCTCGGTCATGTCTGCATGGTTCCCGAACCCGTAGGGTCTACACACTTAAGGTTGAATGATGCTAGAGTTGTTATGGGAATAGTATGTGGTTACCAAAGGTTGTTCGGAGTCCCGAATGAGATCCCGGATGTGATGAGGAACTCTAGAATAGTCCGGAGGCAAACATCGATATATTGGACGAAGGGTATTGGAGTCCAGAATTGTTATAAGCGTACCGGGTGACGACCAGCGTGTCTGAAAGAGGTTTGGGAGGCCCCGTCAAGCGTTGGGGGCCTTATGGGCCAAGGGGAGGGGGCACACCTGCCCACTAAGGGGTTGTGCCCCCTCCCACCCCATCTCACATAACATGGAGAGGAGGGGCACCTCCGCTAGGGAAGCCGCCCCTCCCATCTTGGGGGCAAGTTTCCTAGGGGTGGGGGCGCCCAAACCCATCTAGGGTTTCCCCTGTGGCCGCCGCCCCTCCCCTAGGTAAACCCTAGGTGCCTCATCCTCCCCCTTCCCCCTATATATAGTGAGGGAGAGAGAGGGCAGCGGCACCCCTTGCCTAGCGCAGCCCTCCCCCTCCCAACTCCTACTCTTCCTCCACAGTGCTTGGCGAAGCCCTGCCGGAGTACTGCAAGCTCCAACACCACGCCGTCGTGCTGTCGGAGCTCTTCCCCAACTTCTCCTTCCCCCTTGCTGGATCAAGAAGGAGGAGACGTCCCCGGGCTATACGTGCGTTGAACGCGGAGGGGCCGTTGTACCGGAGGCACCTATGATATGTTGGCATGTGGCAAGGCCCAACAGTGGCCCATATAGGTGAAAGAGGTCGGCCCGGTCAAAATTAGCAGGCCGGTCCATATAGGGCCTACTGGTGTCTGATCCATTTAAGCCCACAACCCATACGAGATGTGCCAATTCGGCCGGCCAATGGCCCGTTAACTATTTGACACCATTGTAGCCCATCGTCAGTTCGAGCCTATTAACAGCCCGCTATATATTTTAGCTAAATATACACCCTATGTGGTTTCGTCCTGTTAATGGTGCATTCGAGGGATGGGCCAATTTCCCGGATGTACATCTTTCGGCCTATTAGCGACCCATTTAAGTGTTGGGCCAATTTCCAACCCGGTGTGTCTTTGATCTCGCTAACAGTACATAAATGAGTTGGGCCATTTTGCAATCGGACCTGGGTTTTGGCCTATTAATGGTCCATAAATGAGTTGGGCCATTTGCAATCGGACCTGAGTTTTGGCCTGTTAATGGCCCATGCTCTTCCTGACCAATATCAACCCGGTTTCGCTTTTGGCCTGCTAAAGGCCCACAACACAGTTGGGCCATATATAGTCCGGCCTTAGAATCGGCATGTTAACGGCCCGTGCAATCAAATGGGCCCACTTATTGTGCGCTTTTGATGTCGGCTTGTTAACGACCCAGGAGGTAACAGGCCGAGCATTAACTATTGGCTTGTTTCTAGCGGCACGGCCTGGTTATGGCCCATTAACATAATGGGCCCAGTAGAGTTCAAGCATGTCTGTAGGCCCAATTAGATATAGTCGATTCCGGCCCAGCTATAATTTGAGCCCATTACGACGAACAATTATGAACAAGACAAAAACCGATCAGTCAAAGGCCTATGACAATTTTGGCCCATGCGATCCCATTAGGAAATCCCATTAAGTTCAGTGGGCCAGTTCCTTTATTTGAGCCCATGATTGTACTGCTAACTAAAAATTTCACTGCTTTTTGCCTTCCAAAAGACCAATTAGCTGGAATGCGAGGCGCGCTAAGCAACCATACAACATACAAGGAAAAACGTTGCACATCCAGCATATAATACAGGAAATTACATCCACTGGGCAATAAAAGATTGATGCCAATGCAAATAAATGAACAGAACATAACGATCTACAACCTCAGCGCGGATGACGCCCATAAGCTTGTGAGCAAGTTCTTTCTTCTTTGCTACACTGTCTCTGAAAACATTGATCAGTTCTTGTTGCGCAAGAATGTGCACCTATGATTCCTCCACGATTTCCATGATTGTTTCGGCCTGTAATTCGTTCACAAACATACATTCTTTCCGTTCAATTCAAGACAGAGGAAACTCAACATATTCAGATGGGGATCTTGGTAGGCTTGTATTATTGATAGTGGAGAGTGTCTCGACCACTTCATCATAACATAAATTAGGAGGGGAACCGAACATATTAATTGAGAGTTATTTCCATATTACCTGGCCAAGATTTATTGGAAAGAAACAATGGGGTTGCCTTGCGGTTTTCAGAGTTTGTCTTCTTATCTTCAGCAACCTGCACCAAATTAGCCAGGTCAGATAATAGTACACCAAATTAACACAATATGATAAAGCTATCATCAGCCAGGTAAGGTAATAGGAAAGCAACATTGAAACAATGAATGATTGGGCAACCAGAACAACACTACAATTTAGTAATGTGCATGATATGAGATAGTACACTATGCAGCTCAGTATGCAAAACTACCAGACAGTTTTACTTACAAAAATCAACATTGTCGTCTTTAATTATACATTTTGCTACAAATAAATTTATATTAGATAGAGGTTGGATTAACGCGGATTAACAAAATACATGCTGATGTAAAAATTTAGTCATATGCAATGGGTACTTACATCAGCATTGGAGCACATAGAATTCATGCAAGATAGTTTCCTCAAACATGATCCCACTTTAGAAAGTATTCTATCATTTAAGCTTATTGTCGGAGTAAATGACCACGGGTAGCCTCATCAGCCCCCCTCGTATTTCAAAATATCGGGGCCGGCTGAGCCCCTCAAGCACCAGAAGCAAGGAGCGGCCTTCCAGAGGCCGGCTGGTCCAAGCGGTCGGCTGACGGAAGGTGACAAGCTCTAAAGGGCGGCCACAACACGGGCCGACTCTCGGCAGGCGGCCTCCAGAGAGGACGGCGCCCGACAGGCGGCCCTATGCGCCCTCGGAGTTTGCACTTACATAAGGATAACAAGACGGGGTGTCGCAACAATACATCCCACTACCCCCGAACCTAGGGCAAGATGTGCCGATAGTGCAGCGCACAGGATGTACGTCCTTCACCTGGTGCAACATTGTAGCCATACAACCCGTGACATCATCGTAGACAAAAGAAGCCATGCTCCCACGACGTGCTGTCGGTATGGCCCCCAGGTGGCGGGAGCTACCTGCTAGCGAGACACTAGAAGGCTGCGAGCCCGGACCTGTCGGCCCAGAGAGAAGCTGGTTGGTGGCCAGGCAGCCCTCCCCTGCCTCGAAGATTGCACGCCATTAACCCGAAGAGACAGGGAGTGGCTACAGTGAACGCCCGCCAAGCGGCGGGACTATGGCCACACCTCCCCGACAAAGCACGCATAATCAGCGGCATCGCTATAGTATCGAGCAGCCAGCGGGACCCACCAGATGGCGTGCCCCAGCGGCCGGCGGAGAAGCCGGCCACCAGAGACCCTGACAGTCGGGTCCTACACCCAGCATGATTACCATTGTACCCCTGGGGAGTAGGCCTATATAAACCCCCTAGTGCACCCATGTGAAGGGTTCAGCTCCTGAGAGAAACCACACACCCACGTAGAGAGAAGAGAGAGAGCTAGCCTTGCCCATCTTCTTCCTCTCACCGAACAGCTCGAGGAGCACTTGTACTCACTTGTTGATTAGTGAACATGCGGAGACCCCGCAGAGAAGGACTAGGGGTGTTATCTCATAGGAGAGCCCCGAACCTAGGTAAAGTTCGACAGCATTCATGTCTCTGCCTTGTCCCACTTGCAGGCACCGGTGACGTCTTAATAGCTCCCACAATGATTAGCCATCCTTTCGCACATGTCGCACCAACCACCCGACATTTGGCACCCACCGTGGGGCTAAGTGCATCGTCATCCGGAGACCTGTTCTGGACGGGAACCCTTTTCGTCTCTAGCGAGCGCAGCCAGCCCGGCATGCCAGACGGCGTTTCCACCAACGCGCTGCATGGCGCAGAAGTCACCTGCGCGGCGAGCTGCCTCACTGATTTCATCGGCGAGATTAGCCTCACAAACGAACCCGCGCCCGACGACGGCGCAGTCAGCTTCGAGAGCTGCTTCATCGACCTCCTTAGCAAGCCCAACATCGCCAGCGAGCCAGCCTCCGACCTAGAGTCGGTCGGCTCCACCGACACGATGCTTGTCGACTCTGACACGGCGTCTCTCGGCGCCTTTCCCACCAAGGTGGTAGTCATCGAAGACCCGCTCCCTCGCGCGGATAGCGGTTGTATCACCATCACGGAGGTGCTAGTCATCACCCACAGCGAGACATCCAAAGCCGTCGCTCACGACCCGCTGCGAGCAACACTGCGGGACTTGGTAGCCCCCATCGCAGCAGATGTCGGCGCCGAGGCCCTAGAGACCTGCTGCGTCACGCTTGTCGAAAGCGCCAACAAGCTGGCCCCCATGAGACGACCCGCTGAGGCCTACCAGTTTGAGATTGACCGTGCTATCAGCGGCACTCCGGGTGCTGGAGAGCCCAGTCTCTTAGGCATGGTTCAGCGACATGGGGCCGCCCTCGCCAGCATGTTTCGGGCTGATCGCCCTGTTTACGCCACGCCCGCAGAAAACCTGCGAGCTGCCCAGGCGGCAACAGATGAGCTGGACCACCTAGAAGGTGACGAGCACCGCTATATGACGAAGCATGTTCAGCAGCTCATTGATACTGCTACCGCGCAATAAGAAGCCGGCTGCCGCGTGGCGGAGCTCGGCCAGCATGCCGAGAATCTCCCTTCTTGATGAGAGTGCGGCACGACCTCCCAGACACTGACTGGCGGCACCCATGGTTCAAGAGATCCAGAGCCGGCTGCAAGCCATAGCCGGACGTGCATCACCATCGAGTGCGACCAAGACGGCCGCCCGCGGGTAGTGGAACAATGGGACAACTATCAGCCTCCCCCGTGCAGGGAGAGGCATGTATCCCCGCCGCCTGTTGAGCACCCGTCTCTCAGCGGCCGGCTGGGACGCCGAGAAGGAATAAGAGAAAATGATGCTCGTCATCGGGTCGACCGCCTTTCATGATCCCTGGCACTAGAAGAAGAAGACGTGATCGGCCCGCCTTGTTTCAGCCCTCGCATTCGCGACGAGCACTTTCCCAAAGGGTTCTCGCTCCCACGAGACACACCTAAATACAATGGCTCTCTGAAGCCGGAAGATTGGCTTGTCGACTACTCCACCACCGTCAGCATAGCGAATGGCAACAAACGTGTTGCCGTGAAGTATGTCCCACTCATGCTCTAGGGCACGGCGGACTTGGCTCAACAGCCTAAAGCCTTATAGCATCAACAACTCTGTAGATTTCACCGAGGTCTTCATTCACAACTTCACCAGCACCTACAAGCAGCCGCCCAAGCCTCGTCAGCTCTCTCTGTGCGTCCAAGGCCCAACCGCGTCCACCCGCGACTACCTGACGCGGTGGGCCTTGCTGCGCAACTCTTGCGACGGGGTGCACGAGGTGCAAGCCATAGAGTATTTCATGGTCGGATGCAGAGTGGGCACTCTGATCAAGCACCGACTCCCCTGCGATGAGCCGACTACTCTCGACGAGCTACTGATCACCGCAGAGAAATACACCACGGCCGATTCCTCCATGAAGTTGGAGCTCCAAGTGGACGCCTCCGGGAAAGTGCTCCCTTCGGCTCCTAGAACGCCGGCTGGCCATTCCAGTCGGCACTAGTAGCAGAGCGACCACAAGCGCAAGGCCCCGATGTCGGCTTCCACCAGCCGGCAAGTGGCGACAATTGAGGACCAGCAGCCAGAAGGGCAGCCTTTACCCAAGCGTTCGAAAGGCGGCAAGCCAGCCTGGCAGCCGGCCTTTTCCTATGAGCAGGCCCTCGATGCTCCCTGCAAATTCGATAGCGGCGCTAAGGCGTCCAATCACATCACCAGGAAGTGTCACTGGCTCACCAGAATCTCCAAAGGAGAAGGACTACTACCACCGTCGCCTGCAGGTCAGCCGACTACGTCTCCCTGGTAGCCCGCTGCTCGTCCAGCAGTCGCTGCCATCCAAGATGAGTTCCCATAAGAACTCGGTGCCTATGTCGTCTTCACCGGTGTGGTAGATGATAAACGCAGCCGGCGGCAGCAGCATCAGGAGGTCAATGCCATCACATTTGATTCCTCGGAGTTCATGCACTGGTCAGAGAAGCCAATCCAGTGGAGCCAGGCCGACCACCCAGAGGGGATGCCTTCCCCAGGTTCTTATGCCTTGGTGTTGGATCCCACTTTTGCAACAGACAGGCGAGCTGATCGTTTCTCCCGAGTCCTAATAGATGGCGGTAGCAGATCAATATCCTTTACCGTGACACCATGGAGAAGTTGAACATCAAATAAAGGCAACTTCAGCCCAGTCGGAATGTGTTCCACAGCATTGTGCCCGGTCTCTCCTGCTCACCAATCGGCAAGATCAAAATGGACATCCTCTTTGGAGACAACGATCACTTCCGCCGCGAAGCAATCTGGTTTGAGGTGGTTGATCTAGAAAGCCCTTATCACCCACTGCTTGACTGACCTACTCTGCCCAAGTTCATGGCAGTTCCGCACTATGCTTACCTCAAGATGAAGATGCCAGGAACCAAGGGCATTATCACCATAACTGGGGACTATAAGAAGTCAGCCGCTTGCGCTGCGGTCAGCAGCCGACTGGCCGAGTCCCTGGTTGTCGCTACTGAGAAGAAGGTACTGGACCAGGTGGTGGCCATGGCTGGCAAGCAGCCGGACCTGTCACTAGAGCCCAAAGAGTCAAAGACCCAGGCCTGCTTCCAGTCGGCTAAACAAACCAACAAGATACCCTTAAACCCAAACCATCCACAGAGATTTGCTATCATAGGGTCAAACCTCGACATCAAATAGGAAAGCGAGCTCGTCGATTTCCTCCGTGAGAATCAGGGCAACTTTGCATGGTCACCCAAGGACATGTCGGGTGTTCCGACGGATTTCGCCGAGCAAAAGCTGCATGTCAGAGCAGACGCCAAACGAGTCAAGCAGCCTCTACACCGCCTGTCGCAAGAGAAGAGGAGGATTGTTGGAGAAGAAATAGCCCGGCTCCTAGCAGTCGACTTCCTTATGGAAGTATTCTTTCCAGAGTGGCTTGCCAATCCAGTACTTGTACTGAAGAAAAACAACAAGTGGCGAATGTGTATTGATTACACCAGCCTCAACAAAGCCTGCCCCAACGATCCATTTTCCCTGCCACGGATTGACCAAGTAATAGACTCAACAGCCGGATGCGAGCTGCTGAGCTTTTTGGATGCCTATTCGATATACCACCAGATCAAGATGGACCCGGCTGACCGCCTGAAGAGCACCTTCATCACACCATTTGGAGCCTTCTGCTACCTGACCATGACATTCGGCTTGAGAAATGCCGGTGCCACATTTCAGCGTTGCCTGCAGAAGTGCCTCCTCAAGCAACTCGATAGAAACGCTCACGTCTATGTGGATGATATTGTGGTGAAGCCAGAGAAGCGCGTCACCCTCTTTGAAGATCTCAAGGAGACTTTTGATAACCTACGCCATTTTCAGATCAAGTTCAACCCAGAAAAGTGTGTCTTTGGAGTACCAGCCGGCTAGCTCCTTGGCTTCCTGGTTTCGAAGTGCGGCAATGAATGCAACCCTCTGAAGGTCAAGGCCATCGAGAGGATGGAGAGGCCCACCCAGCTGCGGGACGTCCAGAAGTTCACCAGCTGCTTGGCATCCCTCAACTGTTTCATAAGTCGGCTAGGAGACAAGGCTCTTCCCCTGTACCAACTCATGAAGAAAACCACTCCCTTTGAGTGGAGTGACAAGGCGGACAAGGCTTTCCTCAAGTTAAAGAAGATGTTGACCACGCCGCCTATCCTGGAAGGTCCGACTGCTAAGGAGCCCATGCTCCGTTACATTGCTGCGACTTGTTGGGTGGTCAGCATGGTCATTGTGGTACGGTGCTCAGAGGATGACAAGGCACAGTCGGTCCCAAGGCCTGCGTATTATTTGAGAGAGGTGGTGTAAACCTCGAAGCAGAACTACCCACACTACGAGAAGATGTGCTACGGCGTGTATTTCGCTGCCAAGAAGCTCAAGCCGTACTTTCAAGAGCACCCCATCATGATTGTCTGCATTTCCCCACTTGCCGAGATCATAGGCAGCAGAGACGCATCAGGCCGGGTGGCCAAGTGGGCCATCGAGCTGGCTCCCTACGCCATCTTCTACCAGCCTCGCACCTCCATCAAATATCAAGCATTGGCCGACTTCCTCGTCGACTGGGCCTAGACCCAGTACTTGCCGCCTGCGCCAGATTCCACCCATTAGCGAATACACTTTGATGGCTTGAAGATGCGCACTGCTTGGGAGACGGCATCATCCTCACCTCTCCCAAGGACGACAAGCTCAGATATACGTTGCAAATTCACTTTGCCGCTTTCAACAATGTGGCCGAGTATAAGGCACTAGTACACGGACTCCGGCTGGCAAAAGAGCTCAGCATCCACCGGGTCCTGTGCTACAACGACTCAGACTTGGTGGTCCAACAGTCGTCTGGTGACTGGGATGCCAAGAATGCAAACATTGCAAGCTACCGCTTCCTCGTCCAACAACCCAGTGGATACTTTGAAGGCTGCGAGTTCCTTCATGTGCCACGAGCCGACAACGAGGAAGCAGATGCCCTGGCACAGATCGGCTCCACCCGACAAGCTATACCAGCCGGTGTCTCCCTCCAGTGCCTCATCAAGCCGTCTGTCAAGCCTTCACATGAATCTGAGTCCATCTTAGTGCCGGCTGAACCCGGGGAAGTCGGATCCTACTCGGGGACTGCAGCAGCCAGCCCAAGGACCTCAGCAGGCGGCTCGTGGGCTGCAAAAATCGCACCTAGCCCGGGGACTTCGGAACCCGGCCCGGGGACTGTAGTAGTCGGCCCAGGGACTGCAGTAGTCGGCCCAGTGACTTCAACAACATAGCAAGTGGCGGCCGAGTCCACCCCACCACCCCCAACGCACCCGCCCTTGTAACAGTAGCCGTGGTGGCGATAGATGAAGTCGAAGCTCCATCATGGGCACATCCCATCCTCAACTTCCTAGTGAACAGAGAGCTAGCGACTGGTGAGATTTCAGCCCGGGAAGTACAACACTGGGCAGGAGCCAACACAATAATAAACAGAGAGCTTATTAGGCGCAGCGAGACTGGAGTCTTCCAGCGCTGCGTAGAACCAGAAAAGGGCAAGGCAATCCTCAAAGACGTCCACCAAGGCGAGTGCGGCCACCACGCGGCTTCCAGATCCGTTGTCGCCAAAGCTTTCCGGCATGGTTTCTTCTGGCCGACTGCTTTGGAAGATGCCAAAGATTTGGTCAAACACTTCAAGGGATGTCAGAAATTTAGCAGCAAGCAAGACCTGCCAGCTTCTGCACTCAAAACCATCCCCCTCACTTGGCCCTTCGCCATTTTGGGGTTGGATATGGTAGGCCCATTCAAGACAACACGCGGCGGCATAACCCATCTGCTCGTCGCTCTGGACAAGTTCACCAAGTGGATCGAAGCAAGGCCAATCAAAAAGCTGAATGGGCCGACTGCCGTGACCTTCATCACAGATATCACCATCCGGTACGTCATACCGCACAACATCATCACCGACAATGGCACCAACTTCGCCAAAGGCACTCTGGCCCGTTTGTGCGCGACACATGGCATCCGACTGGTCTTAGCGTTCGTTGCCCATCCGCAGTGAAACTGCCAGGTCGAGCAAGAAAACGGCCTCATCCTCTCCGGCATCGAGCCCCGACTGGTTGAGCCGCTGGAGCGTTCGACCGACTGCTGGATCAATGAGCTGCTGACTGTCCTCTAGAGCCTCCACACCACTCCAAGCAACTCAACTAGCTTCACCCCTTTATTCCTCGTGTACCGGGCCGAGGCCGTCATCCCAACTGACATTGAGTTTGACTCACCTCGCGTCACAATGTACACGGAGGCGGAAGCAAAAGAGGCGCCAGAAGATGGCGTCGATCTACTGGAAGAAGGCCGGATATTTGCACTCAGCCGGTCCGCCATCTATCAACAGAGTCTACGTCACTAACACAGTCGGAAGGTCAACACAAGATCTTTCCAAGAAGGGGACCTTGTGCTCCGACTGATCTAGTGAACAGCCGGCCAGCATAAGCTCTCGAGCCCTTGTGAAGGCCCCTTCATCGTGAGCAAAGCATTGGGCAATGACTCCAACTATCTAATCGACGTCCAGAAGCCCAGGGCACGCAAGAGAGACGATTCTGGCAAGGAATCAGAGCGCCCATGGAATGCAAACCTCCTTCGATGATTTTACAGTTGAATGCAGTATGTATCACGGTACCTTCTGTATGAAACGCAAAGACATCGGGTCCCTCGAGGAGCACTAGGGGGCTCCCCTCTTTTATCTGTATGAGAAGTTTTATGCCTATGAACGTATTATTCCATTCTCCTGCTTAGCACCGGGTTCAACCAGTCGGCCCGGGGGCTTGCCGCCTTATACTATGTTAGTACTACCTACAGTCGGACAAGTAATGTGCCGACATCTAAAGCCCTCTCGTGCCACAAGCCGCAGCTCACAGAGCGACTGTCCGGCTGGCAGGAGATGAAGGCAAGAAACAATGCCCACATGAAAAATGGCTAAGGACCAAGGCACTGACATAGGCTAAGACTGCCCATGGCCTTGCCGACCGACTGTTGAGCGGCCGGCCGGCTGGTTTCTTACTTAGCTTTCTACATTATAAAAAGGCAAAGTACTTGTCTCACCAAGGCAGCCGAGTAGTTGACCAGGCTGCAGTCCACAGAGCGGCTGTATGGCTGACAAGGCGGCCGCTAAGGGAAGACTGCAAAGGAAAAACAACCAACAAAGAATAGAAGAGCAAGACAAGTAGGAACCCGGCAAAAGCACAAGCTCGTGCGAAATTAACTTTACATAACAAAAGCCCCATTGGCCGACATTCAACATAGTTTGAATACACCCAGCGGGTGGAACTACGCAAGTTTAACAAGTTGACTAAAAAAAGAAAAGACAGGAAAAGCTAAGGTAAAGCTGGTCGCCTAGGCCAGAGGAGCAGCAGGCGGGTCCGACAGGCTGGTGGAGAAGGCGGCACCGACTGGTGGAGTGGCCGGCTGATGATTCTCGGCTTAGCTGCCTTCAGCAGCAGCCAACAAACTCGCACACGGCCGACTACTCGAGGCACGGTCAAGTTGAGGCTGGCCGTCTGCTCCATCTTCTGGCGCATCGTATTCACCATCCTCGTCCTCCTCATCCTCGCCATCACCGCTGGAGGGGATCTCCTCCATCGAGTCCTCGTCGTCCTCCGGGTTCAGTCCGAACCAATTCGGCGGCACTTCAGCGCCCTCCTCGTCCAGCTCGGGTACGAAGAAGGCGGTCTCGGTGTACTTGGCGATCGCTGCCGCATGCTGATTAAGCTTGCGCCACACCAACATCAGCTCATCGTTGGCCTCTTGGTGGAATGTGGCCAACTGGGCTAGGTCTAGCTCAGGATACCATGCCTTGGCAAACTCCAAGGCTCGCCGTGCGCCTGCCCGAGCTGAGGATGCCTTCCATGCCTCGAAGCGACCAACTGTCGCTGCCAGCCAGTCGACAGTCCGCCTAGGGGTGCGTGGAGCCTGGAGGCCTAGCCAGAAGGTGGAAACCACCTAGGCACCAATGCGCTGCAGGTGGCGGAGCATCCGATGGGCCGGCTGGAGACAAGCCCGCATGGCGAGGAGCTGCTCGGCAAGAGTCCGAGGGGCGTTGCACACGATCTCCTTTCCAGCCTGCCTTTGCTCATCAGGACGGGCCTCGATGGACAAGCTGGCGGAGACGGCGTAACCAGGGAAGAAGTCTGCACAGGCAGTGAAAACAAACTCGATTCAAAAGCCGATTCCTATAGCAAAAAGAGACAGAGAGAGGAACAAGACGACTCACCGTCGATCATATCTTCGATCACGCCATAGTCGTCATTCAGCGCGGTCTCCGTCTCGGCCCAGCCCGAGCGTTCAGTCTCAAACTCGACCAGGAGACGAGCCTCATTGTCCTGGCCCGCCTGGATCTCCGCCTTGTGCCAGTCCGCCTGGTCCTTCAGCTCCTTGACGAGATGGTCGTGCTCCTCGACCGCCTTGCTGCACTCCGCCTGTCGGTGTATTGGGAACGACACCTATGGGATCACAAGAATCCCTACTACGGTTGCGGGGCGCGGGGTTGAGAGAAGAGCGGATCGAACAGATAGCACATGGTTCCTTTACCCAGAGAAGAGCGGACAAGGCGCATTTAATGCGTCTTGCTTAGGTGTCCTTGCTTTATCGGGGACGGGGGAGACATCCGTCTTGTCCGTCGCCGCTCCTCCTTGCGTCGACACGCGCCCTGGCCAGCGATGCCTGAGATGCCATGTAGGCAGGCAGGTAGCTGAGGTGGCGCAATGGTGGGTCTCCACGAAGATCTGCATGTTGCCACGTAGGTGCCTGTCCAGCTGGTTAGGTCGGCAGCTGCATATGGCGATGGTGGCTTAGTTGGCGAGGGCCTGACGGTGGCCCTGTGGACGTGCTCGGTAAGGGCCTTGCCGGGGCCACGGCAAGGGTCTTGCCGCGGTGCCTGCTGTCATCCCCGACAAGGTACTTGCCGGAGGCCTTGTGGTCTTCCTTGGCTGGGATCCCGCCAATGGTCGTCGTCTTCTCAGTGTGTATCTGATCTCTAATGTCTTCCCAAAGATCTGCATGCCACTACGGGGATGTCTCTCGAATCCTTGCCGCGTAGGGGCAGTGGACTCAAGGGTGATCCGCTCCGCAGGTGTGGGGCGAATTGCCGCGTCAAGGGTCTTGCCGGGGGCTGCTAAAGCCGGCCCCGTCAAGGATCTGGCCGGGGCTGCTGAAACTGGCTCCCGGCAAGGATCTTGCCGGGGGAATCTGCTTAGTCCCTTTGCTCTTTGTGGTCTTGGCTTTTGGCTTCAGTTCCATCGAGCTTTGGTCTTACCCCGGCTCGCCTCCCTTTCCGTGCTTGGTGTGGTGGTGCCCGTGGCTCGGACTGCCCGTGCACAGTCATAGGGGTACAAAAAGTGTACCCCTCTTTTTGTACACCGACAGGAGCCCCCGGACCTGGGCCACACATAAGCGCGAGGCATTGTTGGGCTAGGCCCAGAACAGTGCGCGGGCAGGCGGGACGGTTTTTACCGTGGTAAGATTTTCCGTGCACTGCGCCTCCCACGATTCGCGCGCGTGGCGCGGTGCGGAGGGGCGTGCGTGACGTGGGCGGCATGCGCGGGGTGGTTCCCGCAGGCATACGTCACATCGTAGTAAAGAAGCGGCTTCGTGCCTTCCCCGTAAACGAGGGGAGGCATGGAGGCGTGGCCCATTTACTGAATGGGGCCGAGGCGCGGTCTTCAAGGCGTCCACTCCCCATGATCACAGGGTGGGGAGAGGTCGCCTCACCCGTCCCCTCGGTTCTGCACGTCTGCCACATGCCTCCCATGCGCTTGGGGTGGCGCACGGTGGAGGCGGGAAACCGGGCCGTCGCTGGTTGGGGCGGCGGGTCAGTCCCGGCTCCCTGCGCCTTTCGTTTCTTGATTGGCCGAGCGAGGCTGTCGATCCCCAACCCTGTTCCTTTAAAAAGAGCGGGGGGGAGGGACGGCGTCTCGCACTCTTCCATCTTCTTCCTCCTTCAGCTTCTGCTCCTCTCTTCTGTTCGTCATGGAGAGAGGAAAAACTGGCCCTTCGACGGTGGCGGCGAGGGTCGCCGCTCGACAACGCGTCCCTCCTTCTCTTGCACCTGCGGTGGCAGAGCCGGCCGCGAGGGGGAGGGGGAGGGGGTGAGGCCGTGGACGAGGCCCGGGCGCCCGGGGAAGAGGAGGACGGGGCGGCCCACCGGCCTCGCCCCCGCCAGCAGTTCCTCCTCCAGTGGAAGGCCATGTTAGGGATGACCCTTGCGAGTTCTTCGTCAGGATGCAGCGGCCGCTGCGCCGTCGCCTTCGTCTCCCGACTCCATTTGCGCGGGAAATGGAGCTGGATCCGTCGGAGTCATTGCGGCTGCACATGAGGGGCTGCAGGATCAGTGGGACGCGGGTCCGCGTCAACTTCCCTGCTCCTCATGTGATGTATCTTCGTCAGGGATGGAAGACGTTTGCTCGTATCCAAAGCCTGACGGATGGGCTCACTCTCCATTTTAAGTTGATCGAGGGTGGCCTTCTCTCCATCAAGGTCTTCGGGCACTTTGGGACTCGTGCAAGGTGCTGCGTGGAGAGCTCCTCCGATGACGAAGACTCCTCCTCGAGCGAGGGTGACGAGGAGGACACTGGCAGCGACGACGAGGGCGGTAGGCGGCAGGATGACGGGTCCGACCAGGTGTCGGGTGCCGCTCCTGGTGGCACCGGCGACCCCATCATCCGCGTCGCCGGCTCCTTGAACTTCTCGGGGCCGTCCCCTTGGCGACTGGCGTAGGGAGGCTGCGAAAGAGGAAGAGGAAGAGGGCGGGCTGCAAGGTCGTCATGTCAGAGTATGCGGGCACTGATGCCTTCGACGTGTACTGACGTCCTGCCGCCTCGTCTTCGAGCTGTGCTTCCGGCGCCGCCATCACCATCCAGCCTTTGGGCGGCCACCAAGATATCCTATTGGTGTCTTCTGCCACCCGTAGCTCGCCTAGGCGCTCCTTTTGCCCTCCTCGCCTCCTTGACCTATCTCCTGAGGAGACGGACAAGAAAGGCATTACTGGCATCTTATCTCTTTTTAGTTTGTAAGCCTTCAGGCATCTGTTAAATTTAAAACTTGTAATCCCTTTGTTCATGTTTTTCATTCCCTATGGACTATACCTGAGTGGAATGTTTTTAATGAAAAAGGGATGTTTGCTGGGTCATTTGTTCGCAGGTAGAACCCACAATAGGGAACAAATCCCTGATATCTCTAAGATAAATATTTTCTCGCCCGACAACAGGCCTCGCCATCCCCCCACTTCACTCGACCTTTCTCACGCCTTTGGCGGAGGCAGGGATGAAGCGGATTTAGGCTCCTTGTTTCATCCCTTCGCTGCCGCGACTACAACCAAACTTGGTCCCAGGAACGAGCCCTGGGGCCTAGAGTTATGGGAGCACGGTAGTTTTAAGGAAAGAAACTAGGTTTCACATACCTCAGTCGATAATGGAATTCATGATAAGGGATGAAGAACTTATCTCAAGCTGCAGCCCCCAGCAACCCTGGTTTGCCGTGGGTGAATCTTTGCTCTTGCAGCCCCCGGCAATACTGGCTTGCCGGGGCCTAGATGTTGGTTTGTTCCTTTTTCTTCTTTCCAAGTGGTTTTGGCAAGGATATCTGTGTGTCCTGTGAACCAAATAAGATAAAAGAAAGACAAAGGGATGCAAACTCGACCTCTAAGCTAGGGGTTAGCCGCCGCTAAGCACTATCAACCCTAACCAAGGACGAGACTCGACTCAGCATGCATGCTATAACCTAGGGCGCCAGCGCTTCATTTATTTATGCTCAGGGTCTGCGCCTCGCTTTGTAAAAAGGGTTACATGCCTTGCCGGCAAGGCTTGTACAAAAGGTGGCTTGCCGGGGGGCCCATTAACCCGCGCCTTATGGGTAAAACTTGCGAAGATGCTCAATATTCTAGGAATTGCTCACCGGAATGGCATTTTCGGTCTCCAGGCGGACTGCGCCAGGCCTGGTGACTCGTATTACCCAATAAGGGCCTCCCCACTTCGGTGTCAACTTGTTTGTATTCTTGGCCGATTGAACGCGCCGAAGAACAAGGTCGCCTTCCTCAAAGCTTCGGGCATGGACCTTGCGGCTATGGTAGCGGCGCAAGGCCTACTGGTAGCGTGCGGCTCTCACAGCCGCCCGAAGACGATCTTCCTCAAGGAGCATTGCGTCATCTTGCTGCAGTTGCTCTTGCTCAAGCTCATCATAAGCGAGCACTCGAGGTGACCCGTATATGAGTTCAGTGGGGAGAACTGCCCCATATACTAGGGCAAAGGGTGTCTAGACGGTGGCTCGATTTGGCGTCGTTCTGATTGACCAAAGAACCACCGACAATTCATCAATCGAGCGCCTTCAACTCTTGCGTAGCCTGTCAAAGTTCTTTGTCCTTAAGCTTCGCAGCACTTCAGCGTTTGCTCTCTCAGCTTGACCACTGCTTCAAGGGTGAGCAAGGGAAGCGAAACAGACATTGCTACCGAGGTCTTGGGTATATTGCATGAAGGTGCGGCTTGTGAACTATGTGCCGTTGTCGGTGATGACCCTGTTGGGTACACCAAAACACACACTAGTCCCTTGAAGAACTTGACGGCTGACAGAGCTGTCACCTTCCTCACTGCCTCCACCTCCGGCCACTTTGTGAACTTGTCGATTGCGACGTACAAGTACTCAAAGCCCCAGCGCGGGGGAAAGGGCCTAGTATGTCGAGCCCCCAGACCGAGAAGGGCCAGGAGAGAGGAATGGTTTGAAGGGCTTGAGCTGGTTGATGAAGTTTCTTTGAATGAAACTGGCACCCTTCACACCTGGTGACCAGTGCCGTCGCATCCTGGAGGGCAGTGGGCCAAGAGAAGCCTTGCCGAAATGCCTTGCCGGCAAGGGCTCTTGACCCTATGTGGGATCCACATATGCCTCCATGTATCTCTGCCAACAGCCCAGTCCTTCCTCTCAAGGGATACACTTCAATTTCACGCCGTTCGGTCTCTTTCTGTAGAGGACGTCATCGACGAACTGGTACATAGGAGACCAACGGGCTACTTTTTCCACTTCTTCCTGCTCCTCAGGAAGTTCCTCAATCTGGAGGAATCGGACGGTATGTTGTGCCCACGCTGGAGCCTGAGACTCGACGGCGAGGACTAAAGACATTTCCTCTGCTACAGGACCGGCTGTCTCGACGGCAAGAGCTCGGTGCTCCGCCGGAGCTAGCCGTCCCGTGGCGGGCTCAGGGTCCCCGGCAACATCCTTGCCGGCGGCTTCGGGGAGCTCGGCCGGAAAGTACTTGCCAGGCCTTGATTTCCTCCTCTTGTTTTGCTCTGTTGATCGATCAATGGATGGCTGAGAAAGCTGAAGCACAAAGGTACCTGGTTCCACAAGTAACTTTAGGGTCGCACGCTTTGACAGGTAATCAGCAATGTCGTTCTCCGCTCGGGGAACATGCTCCACCTGTATACCATCAAAGCGCTCTTTAAAGCTTTCTAACTTCATCGACGTAGGCCTTCATCAACGGGCTCTGGTAATCTTTGTTGACTTGTTTGATGACAAGCTGCGAGTCGCCCCTGATAATGAGTTTCTTGATTCCGAGGTCTACCGCGATCCTAAGACCAGCAAGAAGCCTTTCATACTCAGGAGTGTTGTTTGTTGATACCTCCCTGGGGAAGTGCATCCGGACCACGTACTTGAGGTGCTCTCCAGTGGGTGCGACCAGCAGTACGCCAGCCCCAGCGCCTTGTAAGGAGAAAGCTCCATCAAAGTACATGATCCAGTTGCAACTCGCATCTTTGCCGGGGAGAGTAGTTTCCTGGACTTCTTCATCGGGCGTCGCGGTCCATTCTGCAACGAACTCTTCCAGGACTTGGCTTTGAATCATCAAGGTACTTTCAAACTTGAGGCCAAAGCTTGACAGCTCTAGTGGCCACTCTACAATTCTTCTCGTTGCATCTGGATTGTGCAATATCCGCTGCAGAGGGAGGCGAGTGACGACAGTGATCTTATCGGGACCCCGATCCCAAGTCACACCGGTCTAGCATGTAACACACCATATCACTTTGCGGCCTCACGCACGGTATCCCCATGGGTTCCACCTTACCTGGCCCGGGACCGTTTGCGCATTTTGGCTCACGTATATGATAGTGTCGCTAGCATCCATATGACAGAGAACCCGTGCCGACATGACTAGTTATAAACCAAAAGTGGCACTAAATTACAGAGACAGGCATACATGACCCAGCAACGAACGTGTTGGTCATCAACGTATGAACCCAAGTCGTAGCAAGCTACAAGGACTTAAAGGAACAACGCGTGACATTTCCCCTAGGGGACAGACACATGAACGAAGAAGGACACATGCCGGTCAGCCTAAGTGTTCCGGAGCAGTAGCAAGCTACCAAGGCTCAGTGGAAGCACTAGGAGACATTTCCCTGTAAGATAGGCTACCAAGGGTAAACAACTAGGTGTCGGATCCCACACATACCAAGCATTTCAATAACATACACGCAATATGCTCGATATGCTCGATATGTGCAAATACAACATGGCATCACAACAAGACTTTATGAAACAAGTATTTATTCATTAGGCTCCGAGGAGCCAGATATTACAAACATGGGTCTCATGACCCAACATTCAGAGCATACAAGCAACAAGCGGAAGCATACATGTCTGAGTACAGACATCTACAAATGAAAAAGGTTGAAGAGCCTGACTATGTACAACACTCGTCCAAGACCGTAGCTGAGGTAACAAGCTACTTGTCGAAGTCCAAGCGGAACTACTAGAGAGACAGAAGTCTCATCTGCAAAACATAAATTAAGCAAACATGAGTACAAAGGTACTGAGCAAGACTTACATTAGATCCTATCATACATGCATTTGTATTAAGAAGGCATAGTGGGGTTTAGTTGCAGCAAGCCAGCTTTGATTCAGTGGCTATCCTGTACTATGATTGCTGGTAACTCTTTTAGGTGGCGCACACAAGTCCACTAATCACCATCAAATACACCACTATGGATTCATCCCCGTCTCCCTACGAGAAGGCCATCCATAGCACTCACACTTGTCTTGAGTATTTTTAGAGTATCCACTTCAAGTTGTCTATGTACCACGTAAGCATCCAAGAAGTCCATAACCGTGGACCCGGCTATTCGAATAGATCATGATAAACCCTGTAGGGGTGTACTTCTTCACACACGCTCTCGCCACTTACCGCCATGTACACGTCGTGTATCTCTGCAACCTTCAAGCGGAAGCCTGGCGAGGGTGTCGGCCATGACCTGACTAACCACACAAGACTCTAGTCCAGGTTTATCGCCTATTCGGGTTCCATCCGCAAGGGAGTCCGGCCGAGTTTTCCATCACGGCCCCAAATGATGTGTACAGGGTTCCCGAGCCCACCATCCGGGTGCCACTCGGTACACCGGGCCACGTGTGCCTAGTCTGTCCCAAGCCCACCCTGCCGGGTGCCACCTGGTAGAGAAATAACACTACCTACAAACACCAGAAACTAGTTGCGACTCCTGGACAGAGATCAAGTTGATTAATAAGTTGAGAGGGGCACTTAAGCATTCTAATATGTGGTAGTAGCTAGTCATTGGACAACATACACAGAACTCAGTGCTTAAGGACGGTTCCAGTGAGACAACCCAACATGTACTCCTACATGGCCTCTCACCGCTACCATTACCAAATCGTGTTCACACACTTAACGCTCCGCATCAGAACATATCAGTGCACTCCAATTCATTCCCAATGAATCAGACCTGACACACTCTAAGCAATAGCAAGCAAGGCATGGTAAGAAAACAACATGGCTTCAATCAACTCCTACACATGCTAGTGGGTTTCAACTATTTACTGTGGCAATGACAGGTCATGCAGAGGAATGGGTTCAACTACCGCAGCATAAAGTAGCAGTTGAATCGTTGTTGTCCTAATGCAATAACAGGGAGCAGGAGCGAGAGAGTAGGATTGTATCGGAATGAACAAAGGGGTTTGCTTGCATGGTAAAACAACGTGCAGAACACTGCTCCTCTGACAGGTACTCTGGAACGGTCTCCGGAGCTGGACCTATCGAGAAGAACGGTGCCGACAATCAAACACAAGCATATGCAACAATATGATGCACGAACATGGCATGAAGATGTGATGTTATTTGAGTTAAAGCAACTAGCATTTTATTTGGTTGAATTCCATTTGAACCAAGGGTTCAAATGCAATTCTAAAATAAGCATTTTTAAATGCCATTTATGTGTTTTCATATAAACAGTAGGTATAACTTCATTTGTCATGCATGAAAATGGTACAGATGGATAGATTGAATTTTTCTGATAATTTTTCATATATAAATTATTTCCTTCGGAGCTACAGTTGAATTTCTGTGATTTTTTGAAGTTTAAACTAATTTCTGAAATAAATAAATCATTTAAGATTTATCTAAATTCCAGAACAGGAATACCGCGTCAGCATGACCCAAGCATGACGTCAGCAGGTCAACCAGGCTGACCAGAGTCAAAACTGACAGTGGGGTCCACTGGTCAGTGACTCAGTTAATTAACTGGGTGAATTAACACTAAAACTAATCCTAACAAAAAGTCAGCAGGGCTGGGCCCACATGTGAGTGGCTAATCTAATTAACAAAATTACTTAATTAAAACTAAACGGTCAACTAACTGGAGGGGTGGGGGCCCACCTATCATTGATCCAGGGGGTCAAATCTTGGTGAACCCCCGGCTAACACGTCGGCGTTTAGCCGGCGGCGGCAGCAAACGCGGCGGAGGCGTCGGGATTGGGCCCCCGGCATCCAAATGGACGGCCGAGGCCATCTGCAGGCAGTGGAGGCTCGCCTGCATCCATTCACGCCGATGGGAGGGTGCGGGGGCGCCGGAGCTGGCCGGAACGAAGCTCGCGGCGGCGCCGGAGTTCGGGCCTTGTCGGAAAAGGAGCTACGGGGCACGAGGAGGCGAACGGCTGGGTGATGCGGCCTCCTGGTGAAGCACTGAGTGTAGTGACGTGCTCGGTTTTGAGCGTGCGTGGCTGTGGCCACGGCGGCGGCATTGTCGGCGGCGGTGAACTTGCGGTCATGGAGGGGATTGGGGCTAAAGCACGCGCGAGAGTGAGGGGACAGGGGGGAAAGAAGGAGGAGCTCACGGCGATTGCAACGCGACGAACGGCGAGCTCGGGGAGTTCCTGGAGCGGTCGGGGTGGCGAGGGGGATCCACGGCGGCCGGCGGTGAAGAAGAGCTCGAGGACGAGGCCTCAGGGCGTCCGGGGTCCTCCGGTTCGGCGTGGAGGTGCACGGCAGCGAGGCGGAGCTCAGGGGCTCGTCGGAGAGGCGAGGGGGAGGCGGTGGCTATGGCAACGGCGAACGGCGGCGACGACGCGCTCGGGTCCGAGCGAAGAGAGGGTGTCAGAGGAGGGGAGGGGCGACGAGAGAGAGCCAGAGAGGTATGGGGAGGTGCGTGGCATCGTCTAGAACAACCAAGCGTCGAGGGAAAGGGCAGGCAGGCAGGAGGCGTGGCGTACTCGCCGTGGGCGCGCGTCGGCCACGCGCCTCGCCTACTGTCGTGAGGAAGACGACAGGGGAGGCCAGGTGGGCTGGGCTGGCCAACTGGGCCGGCCAGGCCGCACAGTGCTGGGCCAGCACAGGTAAGGTTTCTTTCCCTTTTTGTTTTCTTTTCTACTTCTGACATTTGTTTTGATTTTAAAGAAAATCATTTAAATTATTCTGACAATTTTGCTGGGACTAGAAGGAGTATTCCAAAGCCCCACACAAAATCCAGAATTATTGGACATATATAAAATATATAATAAATATATATATCCAATGCAAATAATTAGTGCATTAATTCCAAAAGCCCAAAACAAATATTTATGAGCTCCTAATAATATTGGTTTGATTTTATCTCTAACCAACATTTTCAGAGAGCAACATGAACATTTTCTTGGCACCTTTTGAAGCAATTTTTATTTGGGTCATTTTTCAAAAGGGTTTTCTGAGGGTTTCACAAATCCTCAATTCAATTTCATTTGAAATCTAAACATGATGCAAACATCAAGACTAGCCTAGTGCATACTAGAACTAGGGTTGTGACAGATCTCGTGCGCCTGGAAGTAGTGACGCAGCTTCCTCGAGGCCATAAGAAGGCCAAAGAGCAATTTCTGCACACCGGAGTACCTTGATCTAGCCCCCTGCAAGAGGGAGCTAACAAAGTAGACCGGGTGCTGCATCATTTTCTTCCTTGGCTGGACTCCAACCGGCCGTGTCGTCTCTGCGCCAATGGCATCAGGCTCTGTCGCTGTTATCACCTCTTCATCAATTTCTCTCTGCGCCACTAGTGCGGCGCTGACCACCTGGTTTGTTGCCGCTAAGTATAGCAGCAACGGTTCTTGTGGCCTAGGCGCAACTAGTACTGGAGTGGAGGAAAGATACCTCTTCAAGTCTTGTAATGCTGCTTCAGCTTCTGGCGTCCACTCCATCGGGCCTGCCTTTTTCAAATTCTTGAAAAAGGGAAGGGCGCGCTCGGCAGACTTGGAAATGAATCTACTCATGGCAGCAACGAAGCCAGCAAGCAGACGCACATCCTTGACCCGTTTGGGCGCTTCAATCTATTCTGTAGCTTTGATCTTGTCCGGATTGGCCTCTATCCCACGCTGTGACACAAAGAACCCGAGAAGTTTGCCGGACGGGACGCCGAAGACGCACTTCTCAGGGTTCAGCTTGAGGTTGATCTTGCATAGGTTTACAAATGTTTCTTGTAAATCCGGTATAAGGGTTGCCCTGTTCTTGGTTTTGACCACTATATCATCCATATAAGCCTCCATATTTCTATGGAGCCGGGGTTCGAAACCAATCTGGACTACCCTCGCAAACGTCAAGCCAGCACTCTTCAACCCAAAAGGCATTCGTATGAAACAGTATGTACCACATGGGGTGATCAATGCTGCCATCTCTTCGTCTTCTCTTGCCATGAAGATCTGATGGTAGCCGGAGTAGGCATCGAGGAATGACAACAGGTCACACCCAGCCGTGGAGTCAACAATCTGGTCGATGCGCGGCAACGGGAAGGGGTCCTTGGGACAAGCCTTATTGATATCTGTGTAATCAATACACAGCCTCCACTTCCCATTTGCCTTGCGCACTACCACTGGATTGGCCAACCACATTGGATGGAGCACTCCTCTTACCAAACCTGCTGCTTTTAGTTTCCGGATCTCCACTGTGATGAACTCTTGTCATTCCAAAGCTTGCTTCCTGACCTTCTGCTTGACGGGCCGCGCATGAGGACATACGGCAAGGTGGTGCTCAATCACCTCCCTGGGAACGTCGGGGATGTCGGATGCTTGCCATGCAAGCACGTCGACATTCGCCCACAGGAAGGTGACGAGTGCGTCTTCCTATTTGTCATCAAGGGTGGAGCTTATGGTGAAAGCCCCTCCCGTGCCGTCCTCCTTGACGGAAACCTTCTTGGTTCCCGGCGGTGTGGCCTTGGACCTCTTGTTTCTGCCGGTGGAGCTCTCTGGCACGTCCTCGACGGGAGCGCGACACTCTGAAGAGGTGCACTTGCCAGAGTGGGTGTCCGAGGTCTCACCGGTCTTCTTCTTGCCAGTGGAGCTCTCTGGCACGTCCTCGACGGGAGCACAACAATCCGAAGAGGTGCGCTTGCCGGAGTGGGTGTTCGAGGTCTCACCGGTCTTCTTCTTTGCCGGTGGAGCTCTCTGGCACGTCCTCGATGCGAGCACAACACTCCGAAGAGGTGCGCTTGCCGGAGTGGGTGTCCGTGGTCTCACCGGTCTTCTTCTTCTTCCCTCCCGGGGCTCCAGTGTCAGGAGCAAGTGCCCTCGTGGTGGCAGCTGCTGCAACTGCTTGCTGGTATACTTGGTCAGCGCAAATCAGCGCATCTTTCTTATCGGAGGGGATGGTGATGATCGTCACAGGTCCTGGCATCTTCAGGGTGTTGTAGGCGTAGTGTGACGCTGCCATGAACTTGGCCAGCGCTGGGCGGCCAAGGATCCCGTTGTAAGGCAAGGGGATCTTGGCAACATCGAACACGATCCTCTCCGTCCTATATTTCAGATCACTTCCAAAAGTCACGGGCAGCATGACCTTCCCCTTTGGTTGACTTCTCCCCGGGTTGACCCCCCTGAAACGTGCCCGTCTCTTTGGGGTCTCCGTCAGGAATCTGTAGCTTCTGGATCACGGTGGGCGAGAGCAGATTCAGACCAGCCCCGCCATCGACTATCATCTTTGTCACCTTAAGGTTGTGTATTGTCGGTGAAACCAACAATGGCAAGCACCCGACCGCAGTAGTGCGATCAGGGTGATCCTCAGTGTCAAAAATGATAGGCGCGCTGGACCATTTCAGCGGCTTTAGGGCACCAGACGACGGCTCCGCCGCTGTAATCTCACGCGCCCACTGTTTAAGCTGGCGGTGAGAAGTATGCAGCGAGGCACCGCCATCGACACACATGGCCTCCGTGGCTTTCTGAAACTCTTGGTCGCCGGACTCGTCGTCCTCTTCGTGATCGTCGTCTTCGGGCCTTCTGTCACGGCCCCGGGCGGGCCTCTCCTGCTGTTTATCCTTGCCGCGACGGCCTTCTTGGCCGTCACGCTTCTTGCCGGACCCCTCAGCACCGTCCTGGCCCTTCTCCTTGTCCCGCCTCTCGTATTCAGCCCTCTGCTTCTCAGCAAGGAGCACAACCTGTCGGCTGTCCTGGAGATCATGGCCTTTGGTGCGATGGATCTTGCAGTCTCGCTTGCCGGAGTTTCCTGGCTTCTCGGCAGCCGCCAAGGCCCGACAGGCAACACACCCGGCCATTTCCTTGCCGGGGTCACCCGCCCTGGTTTTCTTGGCGGAGCCTGCGTCATCAGATCCCTCGACGGCAAGGACAGCTTTACCTTTGCGCTTCCTGTTGCAGTGCTGGCCTTTCTTCGCCGGGGCGGCAGTATCGTCATCTGAAGAGTCGGTTTCCGCACCGGCATCTTCGCCGGGTACTTCCTTCCCTCTTCAGCCCGGGCACATTTGTCAGCAAGAACATAGAGTTCCGCCACATCTTTCACCTTGGTCATCGCTAGTTCTTCACGCATCTTGCGGTTACGCACGTTCTGATGGAACGCGCTGATGATGGCGGTAGGGTGAACATCAGGGATATTGTACTTGTCGGTGTACTACGGTAGGGGTACCTCAGTACCCCAACTTGTGCACGGGCAGTAGCAGCTTCCCGCGGCAGGGCCTACCACATGCTTGCCGGAGACCTTCCTGCTCCATATAAAACCATTCAAAAACAAAGTATACGCGACAGAAGATCAAGACCCCGGCAAGTGGAGCTTGCCGGGAAGGCCGTCCTAGGCTCAAGATTACCTCACTAACACAAGACCCTGGCGAGAGGAGCTTGCCAGGAAGACCAGAAGACATGCCTCGGCGCGACGTGCGCCCCGGCAGGGCCCGGAGAGCGACAAGCCTCAGGGCCCCGACAAGCTCCCGGGCCCGGCAAGGTCAAGACCCCGGCAAGGTGCTTGCCGGGGAGAGTTACGCTGTGTGCCCGCGCTCCAGCTCATCGAACCACGCGTCGCCCTGGGGCCACTCCAGGGACGCGTGGCGGATGGCTGTGCAGCCTGGGGGACACGGTGGCACTCCACGGTGGTAAAGCCATCGCCGTGGCAAACAGATACGCAAGGGCGGGCGCTTTTGGGGTCGACGGCGACGGGCATTAAATGCTCTTGTCCCCCACTGTCAAAGTAGGTGATGACCACTGTTCACGCACTGTTGCTCCACTATTCCCGCACTGTTACAACTACCACCACTATTACATTTTTACCCTTTCTCCTACGTTGACACCTGTTGGTGACCCCTTGAGCTATAAAAGGAGGCCCATGCACAACGTAGAGAGGGTTCGGAACCTAGATCACTCATTCGCTCGGTGTAGCTAGTTCTTCAAGCTCCCGAGCTCCAACACTCAATACAATCAAGCAGGAGTAGGGTTTTACGCGTCTATCGCGGACCGAACCTGGGTAAACTGCCCGCGTGCTCACCACGATCTGCTCTTTGTGCTCCCTCCGCTCCCTTACCGCAACGACAAGGGGCTCCGGTCCCATAGGTGCTCGTGGTGGACAGTTTCCCCCGACATCTTTGGCATGCCAGGTAGGGGGCGTCGAGGTTCTACGAACCTGATCCGGCGTTCACGCGGGCGAACTCTTCATCAACCTCTCCAGTTTCATCAGCAACCTCATCAGCAACAGCGCCATGGCCCCGAAGAAGAAGCTTTCGGAGGTCGCGGGCCCGTCTGCGTCTCATCCGCCGCCGCAAGAGCCAACGGTGGGCGGAGGAGACGCCGTCGGAAGGGTGGTCGCCGGCGAGGAAACTCGCGGCGCCACCAAATCCAAGGACAAGACGGACGACCGAGCCTCGGTCTCCGTGGACGCGCCACGTCCATCTCAGCAAACGACAACCCAGCAGCGCCATACCACAGGAGGTGGCATCCGCTTGCTGGGCCAAGGGCAAACCGGAGGCTCGCGGGACGCTCCGGGCCATCGTCCTGGCACGAGCAAGGCGCGGTCGCCGGGGCGGGACCCTGCTCCTTCTAACCCAGTTAGGAGTCCGAGCCTATCCCGCTCCTCGCACCGCTCGCCCCCGCTCCCCTCCACTCCAGCAGAAGCGCTCGCAAGGGCGCAACTGCTCCTCGACTTCCCTCCAGCGGCAGACAAGGCCGAAGACTGGAGGGCAACCATCCAGAGCCTGATCGCCTTCCCCAACAACGATACGCCGCAGCAGCCGGCGACCTCGCGGCCACGACAAGTCGAGAAGACGAAGGCCGACAGCGACAAAACCGCCGGGGGTGCGACCACCGTGCACTCCCCGCCGCTGAAGCAGAAGACGTCGCCCCGCCGGAACAACGCCGACGACGGCTCCACGGCGTCGTCGGATCCGCGGGCTCGTCGGGACCAGCGCCAAGTCCTTGACGACCGGCGACAAGAAGACGCTCGAACGACGATCGAGCGCCGCCGAGAAGCTCGGCGACAATCAGATCAGAGAGCTGGGAACACTGTCGACACGCGCGCGCCCGGTGAACCAGGCGACTTGCCATACGCGGCAGGTTGCCCTGCATTTACTCGTGAGCTGCGGCGCGTCCAGTGGCCCAGCATGAAGAACTTGAAGCCCGACGTACCGGAGAAGTACGACGGCAAGACACACCCCTCGGAATTCCTCAGCATTTACACCATCGCGGTGCAGGCTGCCGGGGGGCGCGACGAGAAGATATTGGCGAATTACTTCCCGCTCGTGCTTAAGCCGAACGTTCGTTCTTGGCTTATGCACTTGCCGGAAGGCTCCATTTCTTCTTGGGCAGATCTTTGCCACCAGTTTGTTGGCGCCTTCACGGGCGGCCACAAACCCCACGGCCAGGAGAGCGATCTCCACATTCTGGCCCAGAAGGAAGGAGAACCCCTGCGCAAGTACATCCAACGCTTCAGTCGTGTGCAGCACAACATCCCCGACGTCCACCCTGCTGCGGTTATCAGCGCGTTCCACCAGAACGTGCGTAACCGCCACATGCGTGAAGAAATGGCCATGACCAAGATACGGGATGTCAGCGAGCTTTATGCTCTAGCTGATAAGTGCGCACGCGCCGAAGAGGGGAGGAGACTCCCTGGAGAGGATGCTGGCGCAGGGGGAAGCGACAGCGACGCCGCCGCCCCGGCAAAGAAGAGCCGGCGGCGGAACAACAGAAGGAAGAACAAGAAGGAAGTGCTTGCCGTCGAGAAGTCCGGCAAGGAGGCTCCTGCCAAGCAAACACAGGCTGGCGGCTCCGGCAAGGAGCCTGCCCCTGTAGCGGGAGCCGACAAGCAGGACGGCTCCGACAAGCAATACTGCAAGATCCACCGCACCAAGGGCCACGACCTCTCCAACTGCAAACGCGTCGAGTACCTCGTCGAGCAGCAGAAAGCTGAGTACGAGAGGCGCGACAAGGAGAAGGCCCAAGGTGGCGGAGGAGAACCAAGCAAGAAGCGGCCATTCAATGGCCGGGGAGGACGCCGCGGCAAAGCCAAGCAGCGGCAAGGTGACCGACCTCCCCGGGGCCGCGACAAGGATGAAGACGACGACGACGATGACGTGGAGGATGAAGATAACAGCGAGCAGGAGTTCCAGAAGGCCACGGAGGTCCTGTGCGTCGACGGCGGCGCCTCTCTGCATACTTCCCACCGCCAACTCAAGCAGTGGGTGCGGGAAGTGAACGCAGCGGAGCCGCCCGTGGAGTCGCGCATGCTCCTCAAATGGTCCAGCACGCCCATCATTTTTGATCTTGAGGATCACCCTGACCGCACCACTGCGGTCGGGTGCTTGCCGATGCTGGTCTCACCCACCATCCGCAACCTCAAGGTCACCAAAATGTTGGTTGACGGCGGGGCCGGGCTGAACTTGATCTCCTCTGCTGTGATCAAGAAACTCCAAATCTCAGATGGCGAGCTCGAAGAGACCGGGTCCTTCCAAGGAATAAACCCGGGGAGGAGCAAGCCCAAGGGGAAGATCACTTTGCCGGTGACCTTTGGCGGGGAGCTCAACTTCAGAACTGAGCGCATCACATTCGACGTCGCCTATATCCCATTGCCTTATAATGGGATACTCGGCCGTCCCGCCCTCGCAAAGTTCATGGCAGCTTCCCACTACGCCTACAATGTACTCAAGATGCCGGGGCCGATAAGCGTCATCACTGTCCATGGCGACAAGAAAGATGCGCTTGTCTGCGCCGACAAGATCTACCGGGATGTAGCAGCCGCAGCAGAGAAGGATACACTTGCCGCTGAAGCTCCCGGGGGGAAGAAGACGAAGACCAAGTCCGGCAAGTGCTCTGGGGCCCACTCCGGCAACCGCACCTCTTCGGAGTGCTGCGCTGCCGACGAGGACGTTCCATCGAGCTCCACCGGCAAGTGCAAGAAGGGAATGGCCGCTCCTCCGGCAACCAAGAAGGTGCCCGCCAAGGAGGACAGCACTGGTGGTACCTTCACCATCAGTGCCACGCTTGACAGCAAATAGGAAAGCGCGCTCGTTGCCTTCCTGCGGGCGAATGTCGATGTGTTTGCCTGGCAACCATCTGACATCCCCGGTGTTCCCAGGAAGGTGATTGAGCACAAGCTTGCTGTCTGTCCTCATGCGCGGCCCGTCAAGCAAAAGGTCAGAAAGCAAGCCGTGGAGCGCCAAGAATTCATTGCCGAAGAGATCAAGAAACTAGAAGCAGCAGGCCTAGTTAGAGGCGTGATCCATCCGACGTGGTTGGCAAACCCAGTCGTCGTGCGCAAGGCCAATGGGAAGTGGAGACTGTGTATAGACTTCACCAGTGTGAATAAAGCATGTCCTAAGGATCCATTTCCCTTGCTGCGCATTGACCAGATCATTGACTCTACTACCGGATGTGAGCTACTCTCTTTTCTTGATGCATATTCAGGCTACCACCAGATTTTCATGGCCGAGGAAGATGAAGAGAAGACTGCGTTTATCACTCCATGTGGCACTTATTGCTTCATACGCATGCCATTTGGACTGAAGAATGCAGGATCAACATTTGCAAGGGTAGTGCACACTGCTTTCGAGCCACAGATCCACAGAAATGTAGAGGCTTACATGGATGATATTGTGGTAAAGAGTAAGAGCAAGGATACCCTGATCCAAGATTTGGAAGAGACATTTCAGAACCTGCGCAAGATACAGCTTAAGTTGAACCCCGAGAAGTGCGTCTTTGGAGTCCCCTCCGGCAAGCTTCTCGGGTTCTTTGTGTCACAGAGGGGGATTGAAGCCAATCCCGACAAGATTAAAGCCATCGAGCATATTGAAGCCCCGAAGCGCGTCAAGGATGTCAGAAGGCTTGCAGGTTGTGTGGCTGCCCTCAGTAGGTTCATTTCGAAGTCTGCAGAACGCGCCCTACCTTTCTTCAAAATCTTGAAGAAGGCAGGTCCCATGAAGTGGACTCCGGAAGCGGAGGCAGCGCTGCAGGACTTGAAACGGTACCTATCCTCCACTCCAATACTTGTCGCACCTAGACCACAGGAGAAGTTGCTGCTATACCTAGCGGCAACCAACCAGGTGGTTAGTGCTGCGTTAGTAGCGGAGAGGGAGGCCGACGAGGAGTCTGCACCACCGGCAAGCGAATCCAGCGACAAGCACGGGGCTGCTCCGACAAGCTCTGGCCCCGACAAGGACAACTCTGCGCAGGAACAGGAAGAAGTGCGGAAGAAGATGGTGCAGCGCCCGGTGTATTTTGTGAGTTCCCTCTTGCAGGGGGCCAGATCAAGATACTCCGGGGAGCAAAAGTTGCTTTTCGGCCTCCTCATGGCCTCGAGAAAGCTGCGCCATTACTTCCAGGCACATGAGATAGCAGTGGTCACTCGCTTTCCGCTGAATAGGATATTGCACAATCCAGAAGCAACAGGCAGGATCGTTGAGTGGGCACTGGAATTGTCAAGCTTTGGACTCAAGTTTGAAAGTACCTCAACCATACAGAGCCGAGCTTTGGCAGAATTCATAGCTGAATGGACCCCGACGCCCGATGAGGAAGTTCCAGAGACAAGTGCACCGGTACAAGAAGCGACAAGTGAATGGGTAATGTACTTTGATGGTGCCTTCTCGGTACAAGGCGCCGGTGCTGGCGTGGTACTCATCGCGCCCACCGGAGAGCACCTCAAGTATGTTATCCAGATGCACTTTCCCAGGGAGCAAGCGACAAACAACACTGCTGAATATGAAGGCTTGCTTGCCGGCCTCGGGATTGCGGCCGAATTTGGGATCAGGAAGCTGATTGTGCGGGGAGATTCTCAGTTGGTGGTCCGACAAGTTAACAAGAGTTACTAGAGCCCTTTGATGGAAGCTTATGTAGATGAAGTGAGGAAGCTTGAAGAGCACTTTGAAGGTCTGCAAATGGAGCACGTCCCGAGAGCTCAGAATGAAATTGCAGATGGCCTTTCGAAGTGTGCTGCGATGAAGTTACCTGTGGAACCAGGGACCTTCTTGCTCAAGCTGACTCAGCCATCCGTTACACCATCAATTGGGCAGTCCAAGAAGAGAAAGTTGGTCTCCGGCGACTACTTGCCGGCGGAACTCCCCGAGGCCGCCGCCAAGGTCCCCAAGATCAACGATCAGAACGCTGAGGAACAGTTTGCTCCTGCAGATCCTCGGATCTGTACAGTTGAAGCAATCGTTCCCGACAAGCCTCGCCCCGGCGAGCTTGCCGGGGGACCATCAGCTCCGACAGAACCAGAGGTTCTTGCCGTAGAAGCTGAGGTCCCCACAGCGGCCCTCGTGCCTTTAGTCCTTGCCGTTGAGCCTCGGGCTCCGGCATGGGCGCAGCAGATCGTCCGTTTTCTGCAAACTGGAGAACTTCCTGACGACCCAGAAGAGATAGAGAAGATAACCAGGCAGTCAAGTATGTACCAGTTCGTGGACAATGAGTTGTACAGAAGAAGACTCAATGGTGTCAGGTTGAAGTGCATTTCCAGAGAAGATGGACAGAAGCTGTTGGCAGAAATACACGGAGGCATATGCGGCCACCATATTGGCGCAAGGGCGCTTGCCGGGAAAGCTTTCCGGCAAGGGTTCTTTTGGCAAGAAGCCCTCCAAGATGCAACTGCACTAGTAACCAAGTGTGAAGCGTGCCAGTTCCATGCAAAGCAAATTCATCAGCCAGCTCAAGCTCTCCAGACGGTCCCTTTGTCCTGGCCCTTCTCGGTCTGGGGGCTCGATATCCTCGGCCCTTTCCCTCGCGCTGTCGGGGGCTTTGAGTACTTGTACGTTGCAATCGACAAGTTCACAAAGTGGCCAGAAGTGGAACCAGTGAGAAAGGTGACAGCACAGTCAGCGGTCAGGTTCTTCAGGTCGATTGTTTGCCATTTCGGAATCCCTAACAGGATCATCACCGACAACGGTACACAATTTACTAGTCGCACCTTCATGCAGTACGTCCAAGACCTTGGCGCCAAGGTCTGTTTCGCTTATGTTGCTCACCCGAGGAGCAACGGTCATGCGGAGAGGGAAAATGCTGAAGTGCTGCGCGGACTCAAGACAAGGACCTTTGACAGGCTGCGCAAGTGCGGAAGAAACTGGATAGAGGAGCTACCGGCGGCTCTTTGGTCAATCAGAACGACACCAAGTCGAGCCACCGGACAGACACCCTTTGCCCTAGTCTATGGGGCAGAGGCAGTTCTCCCCACGGAACTCGTATACGGATCTCCTCGAGTGCTCGCTTATGATGAGCTCGAGCAAGAGCAACTGCGGCAAGATGATGCATTGCTCCTCGAGGAGGAACGTCTCCAGGCTGCTGTACGAGCTGCTCGATACCAGCAAGCCTTGCGTCGCTACCATAGCCGCAAGGTTAAGGCCAGGAGTCTCGAGGAAGGCGACCTTGTTCTTCGGCGTGTTCAGTCCGCCAAGAATTCCAACAAGTTGACGCCGAAGTGGGAAGGCCCTTATCGGGTGAGACAAGTCACAAGGCCCGGCGCTGTCCGCCTTGAGACCGAAGAAGGCTTACCGGTGAGCAACTCCTAGAACATAGAGCATCTTCGCAAGTTTCACCCATAAGGCACGGTTGCCGTGATCTGCTCCGGCAACCACCTTTTGTACAAACTTTGCCGCTGTTGCATGTAACCCTTTGTACAAAGCCGGGCGCAGACCCCGTGCATCAGTAAAGCTTTTGTGTTCTGCGCTATTTGCCTTTTCCATGCTTTTCTTCGCTATTTGCATGCGTTATTTGGCATCTTGTGCAACATACATATCCGGTAAGCATTATCACGCCGAAAGGCCATATACTTGTTTCCCTCTTCTTTTTCCTTGCCTCTTAAGCAGAAGGTATGCTCCTCGCGCACAAGTTTGCCGGGGGGGGGGGGGAAGGAGATGGAAGATGAACCAAGTGATGTTCAAGAAAGAGAAGCCTTACCGGGAAGCAAGCGAAATATGAAAGCTAAGTTATCAGAATTTGACCAGTTCAAATTTTTAAATTTTTAGTTGTCTTCCTTGAACAATCACACTTTGTATGGAAAATCTGTGCGCGGAGGAACCTACCCGTGGCTAGCCGCACCCTTATCTTGTTTTCGAGTACGCTCAACGACCTAAGTGAGCTGCGACAAGTGTCGCGCCCTTGTTTCGTTTTCGAGTTCACTCAACAAGCTAAGCGCGTTGCGACTAGCTGCGGCAAGGTTGCTTGCCGGTAAGACCTTGGCCAGCAGGCTGCTCAGAGTCCAGCACTCAGCGCTCGCGGCAAGGGCCCCTTGCCGGCGAGCTCCCTGGAAGCGTAGGGTGAAAAGCATACAAAGTAAAGGACCAAGACAAGGAAGATAACATTGCACTGATTGATCAAAATAAAGATAAATATCCTACAAGGGATAACTTGTCGCAATGACTAATGAGTTCATAGCACACTATGCAGCAACAAAAGAGATAAAGGAAAAGGAGGCCTAGTCTACGCGGTCGCCTTCAATCCTGGAGATCTTGTTCACTTTGGCGATAATGTGGGCGACCTGCGCCTTCAGCGCCTCCATATCCGCGTCGGCCGGCAAGCTGCGGAGAACGTTGGCGAGGTTTATACCAGGATTCCGGTATACAATCTTCGTCAGAACGCGCTCCAAGGTTCCCCCGCAGAGCTGGCGCGACTCCTCGGCCAGTTGCGCGGGGAGCTTCTTCCGAAGATCTGCAAGAGCCGGCGCGATCCCTCTGAAGAAGAGGCTGAGCTTGGCGCTGTGGGGGAGGTTTGGATCCGGAGAGTATATAAGATGCTCAACCTTCAGCGCCAGCAGCTCTTGGTCAATGTTGGATGCAGAGGCCACCAAGTCATCGGTCCACACTTCAACGGTCCGGCGGAAGTTCTCAGCCGCAGTAGTGGTGCTCTCCACCAAGCCTCGCTCCTTGCGGAGCTCTTCCTTCAGCTTGGTTTCCCGGTCTCGGACGGCGTCAAGCGAGTCCTTCAACGTGGAAACCTTCAGCTCCAGATCCTCAATCGAATCCTTGGCGGCCTTCAGCTCGTCGCCCTGCTTGGAGAGACGCGCCTGGAGTTCAGAGTTGGTGTGGGCATCCTTCTCGCGCTCTGTGTTGAGCGCGGTGACCCTCTCCACGCTCGCTTTCAGGGACTCCTCCAGTTGCGCAACCTTGGCCGCGAGCTCCTCCTTGGCGGTCTCCGCGGCAGCCGCGGCGGCCTTCGCCTCCTTCAGCTCTCCGCCAAGGGCCTGCTCCCGGGCGGCAAGGTCTTCCTCGTGGGAGTCGAGGTTGACCTTCCGTTGGGTGAGCTCTCCTTCTCGCCGGGACAGCTCCTCTCCGGCGAGTCGCTGCTGCTCCTCGGCCTCGGCCTTCTCTAGGAGCCACTCCTGGTACTCCCCGGCGAGCCTCTCGCGCTCCTCCGCCACGTCGCGGAGGGCAGCCTGGTTGGCGGCGCGGAGCTCCGCCGCGCGCTTCTCCATGTCAGCGGCGGCCTTGGCGGCGAGGGTCTCCCGAGACGCAACCTTTGCCTGCCTGGCCCGCTAAAGGGCCAGGAGCCGGTGGAGCAGCTTCTCCTCCTCGGGCTCGTCACTCCCGCCGGGCGCCTCGACAACCTTCAGACCCGCGGAGGCGAGGACCTCCCCATCGAAGGCCTCTCCCTCCACGGGGGCTCGCGACGAAGATCCCCACGGCACCTGGATGTAGACGCCGTTGGGGGCCTCAAGATAGTAGGCAGACGGCTCCTTTTCGGCGGAGGGGTCGGCGGCCGGCGCAGCGCTCGACGCTCCTGCCGCCTCCGGGCCGGCAGTATGGCCGCCGTCCCCCTCCCCGGCCGCTGCTTCTGCAGCCGGAGCAGTCTCCTCCACAGCCGGCTCGGCGGCTCCCGCCGTGTCCTCAGCGACAGGGGCGTTGCCGCCGTCGCCCTGCGCGCCCTCCTCCACGACGATGGTTTCCATCTCCATCTGTTCTGGGGGAGGAAGATCTAGAAGAAGAGGAAATAGAAGAATAAGTTCAAGCAAATATCCAAAAAAAAGACGAGTTCAAGAAGACGGAGTTGCAAAACATACCTTGGCGGACTTCGTCGACGGCGGGCTCCCTCGCCGGGGAGCTCTGCCTTGGCGGGGTGGCCGCCCTCGCCGGGCTGATCGCCCTTGGCGGGGTACCCGCCCTTGGCGGAGTACCCGCCCTGGGCGGGGCACTCTCCCTTGCCGGAGAGTTCGTCCTTGGCGGGGACGGCTGGGCCCGCGGCTCTTCGGGAGCGGTCTCCGGATGCTCCTGTGGCTGCGGCTCCACCTCTGCACGAGACAATCAAGACAACAACAAGAACAACAAAATGTTAGTATAAACGAGATCCTCAAGCGCGCCCGGCGAGCGGAAAGGTTGAAACCAAACTTACGCTGAGGGCTGCGCTGGGGGCTGCTCCTCGGAGCAGCGCTCGGGTCCGGCAGGCTCGTCTCCGGCGCATCCCCAGTCGCCGCGACGGGCGAGTCGTCCGCGACCTCGACGACGGGAACCTTGGCCTTCTTCGCCACTCGCTGGGCCAGGGTCCTGAAGTCAAAGCAAGAAGCAAGATCAGAATCAACAAGAATCAAGACAAAGTTAAAGAAGATACAAGACCTCGAGTTCTTACTCCTGTTCCTCGTCGTCGTCGTCGTCGCTCAGGGCGGAGAAGTCGAACGCCACCTGAGGCGCGTCCGCGCGAGGAGCAGGAGGTGAAGACTCCCTCGGGCGCTTGGCGGTCCCCGGGGCTGGGGGCTGCGAGGACCCGGCCCCTGTGGACGCCGAGGCCCGGGGAGCAGGCGGAGCAGCCGCTCCGCTCTGTGAAGACCCTCCTCTGCTTGGCGCTGACGTGCGGGGCGCCTCCGCCGTGGCCTGTGTGCGGGTCGCCCCCGCCGCGGCCTGTGTGCGGGTTGCCCCCGCCGTGGTTGGTGCGCCGGGCGCCCCCGTCGCAGCTTGGCTCCCCCGGGTAGCTCGCGCCGCCCGGCGAGTTGGTTGTTGTCGGGGCGCCTGCGCCCTCGTCCCCGTCGTCGCCTTGCGGAGACGCTTCAGCGGAGAACGCCTGGGACTTGCCCGAGGCGGGGAGGTCTCCGATGACGAGGAGACGTCGTCGGCATAGAGCCCCAGAGACCCGTCGGAGTCCTCGTCGGCCCCGGCGTCCTCCTCCTCCTCCTCCTCCTCCTCGGATGGCTTGCTGGGCCCAGCGCCCTGCCCTGCGGCCGTTCTCCCTCCGGCGCCTCCGCCCCCTCCGGCGCCTCCGCTCCCTGCGGCGCCTCTGTTTCCTCCGGCAACGCCGCCCCTCGCCGCGGCCTCGGTCACGATTTCGGGGATCCCGGAGTGCCTCAAAGAAGGGACCCCGGCGAGCTCGTCGGGAGGAAGCTGCAGCAGCCTGCGGATCTCCGCCTCCTCTGCTTGGCAGGACGCATCCGCAGCCTCTGCCTCCTCGACGGTGAAGCCAAACTCTCCTGCCGCTGCGGCTGCAGCGGCCTCTTCTACCCGAGAAGCTATATAAGCAATCTCCTGGTCAGTGGTGTCCCGGGTGAGCCCCTTGATCTCATCCTTGTTCTTCGGCACCTCCACCAGGTTGTCGAAGAAGCTTATGATGTCTGCTGACTTGGGCGGTATCCATGTGCGGTCCACGCCATGCGAGTCACATGCGGGCATCATGGCGCGAAGAGGATCCCGGGCCGTGCTGTTGCAGAGAGGCACCACTCCTCGGGGAGCTCTGAACCACTCTGGGTGGGCCGGGTCGTGCTTAAAGAGTTCCCGGACCATCCCCTTCAGCTCCAGCGCCGTGAAGTTGAAGTTTAGCCCCGGGCGCAATCTCATTATGTCCGCCGCGTTGCCATACTCCCATGCTGGCCTCTTCCTATCCTGTAGAGGGGCAATGCAGCGGCGGAGGAAATCTGCTCCTACTTCTCCGACGGACAACTTAGCTACCCGGAGACGAAGAATTCTGACGAGGGCGACGTTGAGCTTGATGTCGTCCGAGTCCAACTCACTCCAGTCCCTGCCGCGCACGATGGCTGTTGTGCGCGGCGCAGTGAAGGGTTGCGACTCGTCCTCAACTATCCAGCACCAGTCCGCGCGCCACTCCTCCCACTTGCCGCGGAGCTCCCCCGGCAAGTAGGATTCCTTCTTATTCAGACGGAAGACCCAAGAAATCCCTCCGGAGAGGGGAGCGCCGGCCTCTACTCTAGGGGTGAAGAAATGCCTAAACAGCGCTACATTCGGATAGATCCCAATATAGTTTTCGCACAGATGTGCGAAAACCGCCATCTTGAGGATGGCGTTGGGGGTGAAGTCAAGAAGGTGGAGGCCGTAGGTGTGCATGATGTCGCAGAAAAATTTAGAAAAAGGGGGACAAAGGCCGCAATGGAAGAAAGCTGCGAAGAAGAAATACCCGACGGGGTAATTGTCCTTGGCGGCGGCAGGATAAGCTCTGGTCCGAGGATGCGCCTTAGTCTCCTTGGCCCAGAACAAGTAATACTTGTTCCAGAGTTCCCGCGCGTTGAGCCTCGGCGAGAAGACGACGTTCCGCTTCCGCAGCAGAGTAAGCCTCGCCGCCTGCTCGGATTTCTCCTTCTTGGTCTTCTCCGCCTTCGCCTTCTCGGTCTTCGGGGCCATGGCGGAGGCGGCGAGGGAAGGGGGACGAAGAGTCCGGTGGCGCCGCGGATGCGGAAGACGGCGGAGGAGGTGTGGAGGCGGAGCGCAAAGGGGAATCTCTGGAGATGGAAGAAGAAGCAATGAAGGCGTAGGAGGGGAACCGCTCCTGCTTCCTCTGCTTTTATGGGGAAGTGGGGGACGTTTCGCTCTTTCCATTAAAAGAACGTGGCCACGTCCCATCCCACGACGCCGCAATCGACGCGTGCCGTTACGGAGGGACGCGGCAGATGCGGAAGTGGATTCGGCGCGCCGTGGGCCGCGCGTGCCCGTGCACTGTTTTGGGCCTGGCCCAACAGCGCTCGGCACCGTGTGTGGCCCAGGCCCGGGGGCTCCTGTCGGTGTACTAAGGTAGGGGTACCTCAGTACCCCAACTTGTGCACGGGCAGTAGCAGCTTCCCGCGGCAGGGCCTACCACGTGCTTGCCGGAGACCTTCCTGCTCCATATAAAACCATTCAAAAACAAAGTATACGCGACAGAAGATCAAGACCCCGGCAAGTGGAGCTTGCCGGGAAGGCCGTCCTAGGCTCAAGATTACCTCACTAACACAAGACCCTGGCGAGAGGAGCTTGCCAGGAAGACCAGAAGACATGCCTCGGCGCGACGTGCGCCCCGGCAGGGCCCGGAGAGCGACAAGCCTCAGGGCCCCGACAAGCTCCCGGGCCCGGCAAGGTCAAGACCCCGGCAAGGTGCTTGCCGGGGAGAGTTACGCTGTGTGCCCGCGCTCCAGCTCATCGAACCACGCGTCACCCTGGGGCCACTCCAGGGACGCGTGGCGGATGGCTGTGCAGCCTGGGGGACACGGTGGCACTCCACGGTGGTAAAGCCATCGCCGTGGCAAACGGAGACGCAAGGGCGGGCGCTTTGGGGGTCGACGGCGACGGGCATTAAATGCTCTTGTCCCCCACTGTCAAAGTAGGTGATGACCACTGTTCACGCACTGTTGCTCCACTATTCCCGCACTGTTACAACTACCACCACTATTACATTTTTACCCTTTCTCCTACGTTGACACCTGTCGGTGACCCCTTGAGCTATAAAAGGAGGCCCATGCACAACGTAGAGAGGGTTCGGAACCTAGATCACTCATTCACTCGGTGTAGCTAGTTCTTCAAGCTCCCGAGCTCCAACACTCAATACAATCAAGCAGGAGTAGGGTTTTACGCGTCTATCGCGGCCCGAACCTGGGTAAACTGCCCGCGTGCTCACCACGATCTGCTCTTTGTGCTCCCTCCGCTCCCTTACCGCAACGACAAGGGGCTCCGGTCCCATAGGTGCTCGTGGTGGCCAGTTTCCCCCGACAGTACTGTACCCGGCTGAACCTCTGTATGTACTTGCGCAGACTCTCGCCTTCCTTCTGGGGTATGACGTGCAGGTCACTTGCTTGGCCATGGGCTTGGTGACCTCCAGTAAAGGCGCCAACAAACTCATGGCACAAATCCGACCAGGAGGAGATAGAGTCCACCGGCAAGTGCATCAACCATGACATGGCGTTGGGTTTAAGAGCCAATGGAAAGTAATTAGCAAGCACCTTATCGTCGCGGGCTCCGGCAGCTTGCATTGTGGTGGTGTAGATGCTGAGGAACTCCGTCAGGTGGGTCTTGCCATTGTACTTCTCGCCAACGTCAGACTTGAAGGTGCGGTGAGTGGGCCACTGGAACTGCCGCAGCTCACGGGTAAAAGCCGGATAGCCTACCTCGTAAGGTAGACATCCAGGGCTCTCCGGTGCCGGGTGATTCACAGCAGGCCCTGCTCGCCTGTCTGACTGGTGGCGCGCTCCGCGCCGGCGCTCGATGGTGGTTCGAGCATCTTCATGAGCTCGCTCCTGAAGAACTTGATGCTAGTCGCCGTGGGTCCGTGGGTCGGACGACGCTATGGAGATGGCGTCACCTGCGACGTCCCGACGAGTCGTCACACGCGGTACAGGGCGAGGAGGAGGCGAATGCATCGTGGCCACGGTGTTGCCGGTCCTCCTGCCACCGGTGCGTGGGACCCCATCGGGGCGTCGACCTGGGAGCTCCGCTGGACTTGGTTCATCCTCGTTGGCGACTGCGACAAGGCTTCGGATGGTGGCTCTCCATTCGTCGAGTTTCCACGTAACGGGAGGAAAGTCGAGGAGCAACTGCGCGCGCACCAAGGCTTCGGCTGGGGTTAGCGGTAGGGAAACCTGCGCAGACCACGACGCGCTTCGACCCCTGACCATGTCAGGAGGAGCTCCATCACGATCTCGCGGTCGCATACCGTTTCCACCAGTGCTTTGGCGGGCGGGCAGGTCTTCCACATCCCGGGAGTGGCGCTCGGGGCTCTTCCCGCGGCGACGCCCGGGTGCTTCTGCGTGACGACGCCGTTCATCGTGTGCTACTTTAGAGGAACACGCTGTTGGCGCCGGCGTGGGAGTCCTGGAGGCCCTTGCGTCGCCTTCGGGTGATGCGGCAGCGATCTTGGAAGGCCTCGCGCCACTCGCGGAGGGCCTGGCTCCGTCTTTGGATCCGGCGGTGTGTGGCCCGTTACCAGGCGCACAAACATCGCCACCTCCCATACTCCGGCTACTGGGACGGTGTTGGTGTTCGCGAGCAGCGCCCCGGGTCCTTTCCGCGACCAGTCCGCTGCTCGCCCGCGTCAGGACGGGCTGTCTGGCTTCCGACTGGCCAACCGCCACGGTCGTCTTCTTCTTGGGCGCCATGATGATGAAGAAGCGTCGAACTGACTGCTAAAGCCGATTCTCACAACTGCGCACCCCCTACCTGGCGCGCCAAAGATGTTGGTGTATTGGGAACGACACCTATGGGATCACAAGAATCCCTACTAAGGTCGCGGGGCGCGGGGTTGAGAGAAGAGCGGATCGAACAGATAGAACACAGTTCCTTTACCCAGGTTCGGGCCACGAGGATGCGTAAAACCCTACTCCTACTTTGGTGGATTGTATATCTGTGTTCTTCAGCTAGCTATGGGGCGTGAGGAGCTCCAAAAAGCCGAATCCTCCTCCTGGTCACCTCGGGCCTCCTTTTATAGGGAAAAGGGGTTGCCACAGTGGCACACAGGAGGTGGAAAGGGTAGAGTGATGCGAGGCTATCCCGCGCATTACATGACAAGGCGCATTTATTGTGTCTTGCTTAGGTGTCCTTGCTTTATCGGGGACGGGGGAGACATCCATCTTGTCCGTCGCTGCTCCTCTTTGCGTCGACACGCGCCCTGGCCAGCGATGCTTGAGATGCCATGTAGGCATGCAGGCGGCTGAGGTGGCGCAATGGTGGGTCTCCACGAAGATCTGCATGTCGCCACGCAGGTGCCTGCCCAGCTGGTTGGGTCGGCAACTGCATATGGCGGTGGAGGCTTAGTTGGCGTGGGCCTGATGGTGGCCCTGTGGACGTCCTCGGCAAGGGCCTTGCCGTGGCCCCGACAAGGGTCTTGCCGCGGCGCCTGCTGTCATCCCCGACAAGGTACCTGCCGGAGGCCTTGTGGTCTTACTTGGCTGGGATCCTGCCAAGGGTCGTCGTCTTCTCAGTGTGTATCTGATCTTGAATGTCTTCACAAAGATCTGCATGCCACTACGGAGATGTCTCCCGAATCCTTGCCCCATAGGGGCAATGGACTCAAGGGTGATCCACTCCGCGGGCGTGGGGCGAATTTCCGTGGCAAGGGTCTTGCCGGGGCTGCTAAAGCCGGCCCCGGCAAGGATCTTGTCGGGGCTGCCGAAACTGGCTCCTGGCAAGGATCTTGTCGGGGGAATCTGCTTCGTCCCCTTGCTCTTTGTGGTCTTGGCTTTGGGCTTCAGTTCCATCGATCTTCGGTCTTACCCCGGCTCGCCTCCCTTCCTATGCTTGGTGTGGTGGTGCACGTGGCTCAGACTGCCCGTGCACAGTCATAGGGGTACAAAAAGTGTACCCCTCTTTTTGTAAACCGACACCGCCTCCTTGGCATGCAGCACGGTCTTGGCCTCACCCAAGCTCTGCTACAGGGTGGCATTGCCTCCTACAAGGACAAGAAGGATAAACACAACTCAGCAACCAACAAAGAAACGTAATTAGCGGAAGATCCGACCTGACTGCTCAGCAGTCGGCCTGAATCTCAGGGACTACACCCAGCGGGTGCTCTGGCACGCCCCCGTGAGAGAAAAAAGATAGAATGCAGAGTGCTTACTCCGGCTCTCAGCCAATTCGGCAGACTGCTTGGCCAGCACCCGTTCCTGAAAACTGAAGGCGACCGCGCGGATATTATGGTAATCCTGCAAGAAAGATAGTAAGAGAGAAGGAGTTCGCACCCCGAATTTAACCTTGAGTTCTGAGCCACCTGCTCAGCAGTCGGCCCAGAACTCGGGGGCTACACATTGCGGGTGCGCTGACGCGCCCCTTATACGTCCATTTTGCGTCATGCTTTTATGTTGATATTTATTGCACTATGGGCTGTTACTACACTTATGCATTTTCTCTCTTATTTTACAAGGTTTACATGAAGAGGGAGAATGCCGGCAGCTGGAATTCTAGGCTGGAAAAGGAGCAAACATTGGAAACCTATTCTGCACAGCTCAAAAAGCTCCGAAACTCCACAGGACACCGTTTCAGAAAATATAAAAAATATCTGGCGAAAGAGATTCACCAGGGGGCCAACACCTGTCCACGAGGGAAGGGGCGCCCCCCTCTCTGGGCATGCCTGCCTAACTCGTGGGCCACCCGGTGACCCCCCCGATGCCCGTATTCTCCTATATGAGGTGTTTTGACCTGGAAAAAATCATAAGGAGGCTTTCGGGACCAGACGCCGCCGTTTCGAGGCGGAACCTTGGCGGAAACCAATCTAGGGCTCCGGCAGAGCTGTTCTGCCGGGGATACTTCCCTCCGAGAGGGGGAAATCGTCACCGCCGTCATCACCAACAACTCTCCCATCTTGAGGAGGGTTATCTTCATAAACATCTTGACCAACACCATCTCCTCTCAAACCCTAGTTCATCTCTTCTATCCAATCCTTGTATCCAAACCTCAGATTGGTACATGTGGGTTGCTAGTACTGTTGATTACTCCTTGTAGTTGATGCTACTTGGTTTATTTGGTGGAAGATCATATGTTCAGATCCATTATTCATATTAATACCCCTCTGATCATGAACAATATTATGTCTTGTGAGTAGTTACTTTTGTTCCTGAGGACATGGGAGAAGTCTTGCTATAAGTAGTCATGTGAATTTGGTATTCGTTCAATATTTTGATGAGATGTATGTTGTCTCTCCTCTAGTGGTGTCATGTGAACGTCGACTACATGAAACTTCACCATTATTTGGGCCTAGAGGAAGTCATTGGGAAGTAATAAGTAGATGATGGGTTGCTAGAGTGACAGAAGCTTAAACCTAGTTTATGCATTGCTTTGTAAGGGGATGATTTGGATCCACTTGTTTCATGCTATGGTTAGGTTTGCCTTAATACTTCTTTTGTAGTTGTGGATACTTGCATTAGAGGTTAATCATATGTGGGAGGCTTGTCTATGTAAGGACAGCACCCAAGCACCGGTCCACTCACAAACCAAATAATCAAAGTACTGAACGCGAATCAGATGATCGTGATGAAAACTAGCTTGACAATAACTCCCATGTGTCCTAGGGAGCATTTTCCTTCATATAAGAGTTTGTCCAGGCTTGTACTTTGCTACAAAAAGGATTGGGCCATCTTGATGCACCTTATTTACTTTTACTATTTTTCACTTGCTACCAATCACCTTATCACAAAACTATCTGTTACCGATAATTTCAATGCTTGTAGAAAATACCTTACTGAAAATTGCCTATCATTTCCTTCTGCTCCTCGTTAGGTTCGACACTATTACTTATCAAAAGGACTATGATAGACCCCCTACACTTGTGGGTCATCAAGACTCTTTTCTGGCGCTGTTGCCGGGGAGTGAAGCGCCTTTGGTAAGGAAAAAATTATATAGTGTGCTGAAATTTACTGTCACTTGTTACTATGGCTCATCATCCTTTGAGGGGCTTGTTCGGTGTATCTTCACCCCGACCAGAAGAGAAAAGAGTTGCTCCTAAACCTACTGCACCTACTGAAAATGTTTGCTTTGAAATTCCTTCAGGTATGATAGAGAAACTGCAAGATAATACTTTTACATGAGACGGAACACTACATCCCGATTTGCAACTAATCTATGTGGATAAAGTTTGTGGATTATTTTAAGCTTGCAGGTATGCCCAAGGATGTTATCAAGAAGAAGGTCTTCCCTTTATCTTTGAAGGGAGACGCATTGACATGGTTTAGGCTATGCGATGATATTGGATCATGGAACTATAATCAACTGAAGTTGGAATTTCATCAGAAGTTCTGCCCTATGCATCAGGTTCATCGTGATCGTAATTATATATATATATAATTTTTGGACTCACAAAGGAGAAATAATCGCTCAAGCTTGGGGGAGGATTAAGTCAATGTTATATTCATACCCCAATCATGAGCTCTCAAGAAAAATGATCATTCAAAAATTTTATGCTCGGCTTTCTCTTAATAATCGCACCATGCTCGATAATTCTTGTTCTGGTTCTTTTATGATGAAGACTGTTGAATTCAAATGGGATTTATTGGAAAGAATTAAACGCAACTCCGAAGATTGGGATCTCGACGAAGGTAAGGAGTTAGGTATGACCCCTAATTGATTGTGTTAAAGCATTTATGGATACCGATATTTTTTGTGAGTTTAGCACTACATATGGACTTGACTCTGAGATAGTAGCTTCTTTCTGTGAATCATTTGCTACTCATGTTGATATTCCCAAGGAGAAGTGGTTTTAATACTATCCTCCCATTGAAGTAAAAGTAGTTGAACCTATTAAAGTTGAAGAAAAGACTCTCACTTATAATGTTGATCCTATTGTTCCTACTGCTTATATTGAGAAACCACCTTTCCCTGTTAATAAAGGATCATGCTAAAGCTTCAACTCTGGTTCGTAAGAGTAGTACTAGAACACCTACACCCTCTGAGCAAATTAAAGTTGAACCTATTGTTGCTATGGTTTAAGATCTCTTGGTTGAAAATTTAGCTGTACATGTTATTTACCTCCAAGAGGAAGCTGCTATAATAGCCAAACCCGATGCTAGGAATAAACATAGACCTGTTATAGGCTTGCCTATTATTTCTGTTAAAATAGGAGATCATTGCTATCATGGTTTATGTGACGTAGGTGCTAGTGCAAGTATAATCCCTCACTCCTTATATAAAGAAATTATGCATGATATTGCACCTATTGAGTTAGAAGGGATTGATGTTACTATTAAGCTTGCTAATAGAGACACTATTTCACCAGTTGGGATTGTTAGAGATGTTGAAGTCTTGTGTGGGAAGGTTAAATACACTGCTGATTTTCTTATTCTTAGTTCCCCACAAGATGGTTTTTGTCCCATTATATTTGGTAGACCCTTCTTGAATACTGTTAATGCTAAGATAGACTGTGTGAAATATATTGTTACTGTTGGTTTAGGGGATATGTCTCATGATTTTAACTTTGCTAAATTTCGTAGACAACCCCATGATAAAGAATTACCTAGTAAGGATGAAATTATTTATCTTGCTTCTATTGTTGTGCCTCCTAATGATCCTTTAGAATAATATCTGCTAGACTGTGAAAATGATATGTATATGAATGAGAGAAGGGAAATAGATGAAATATTCTTTAAGCAAGGACACGTATTGAAAAACAACTTGCCTTTTGAAATTCTAGGGGATCCTCCTCCACCCAAGGGTGATCCCGTGTTTGAACTTAAACCTTTACCTGGTAATCTTAAGTATGTTTATCTTGATGAAAAGAAGATATATCATATTATTATCAGTGCAAACATTTCAGAGCAGGAAGAAGAAAAATTATTGAAAACTCTGAAGAAGCACCGTGCTGCTATTGGATATACTCTGGATGATCTTAAGGGCATTAGTCCCACTTCATGCCAACACAAGATAAATTTGGAAGAGGACGCTAAATCGGCTATTGATCATCAACGACGATTAAATCCTAAGATGAAAGAAGTGGTAAGGAAGGAAATATTGAAGCTAATGGAGGCAGGTATAATCTATCCAGTTGTTGATAGCCAGTGGGTAAGTCCTATCCATTGTGTCCCTAAGAAGGGTGGTATGACTGTTGTTCCTAATGATAAAGATGAATTGATCCCGCAAAGAATTGTTACACGGTATAGGATGGTAATTGATTTCCGCAAATTAAATAAAGCCTCTAAGAAAGATCATTACCCTTTGCCTTTTATTGATCAAATGCTAGAAAGGTTATCTAAACATACTCATTTTTGCTTTCCAGATGGTTATTCTGGTTTCTCTCAAATACCCGTGTCAAAAGGGGATCAAGAAAAGACCACTTTTACTTGTCCTTTCTGTACCTTTGCTTATAGACATATGCCTTTTGGTTTATGTAATGAACCTGCTACCTTTCAAAGATGCATGATGGCTATATTCTCTGATTTTTGTGAAAAGATTGTTGAGGTATTCATGGATGATTTATCCGTTTACGCAACTTCTTTTGATGATTGCTTGAGCAACCTTGATCGAGTTTTGCAGAGATGTGAAGACACTAATCTTCTCTTGAATTGGGAGAAGTGCCACTTTATGGTTAATGAAGGCATTGTCTTGGGACATAAAATTTCTGAAAGAGGTATTGAAGTTGACAAGGCTAAGGTTGATGCTATTGAAAAGATGCCATGTCCCAGTGACATCAAAGGTATACGAAGTTTCCTTGGTCAGGTCAGGTTTTATACTAGGTTCATTAAGGACTTGTCAAAAATCTCCAGGCCTCTGACTAATCTCTTACAAAAAGATATTCCTTTTGTCTTCGATGATGATTGTTTAGAAGCATTTGAAATACTTAAGAAAGCATTGATCTTTGCACCTATTGTCCAGCCTCCTGACTGGAATTTACCCTTTGAGATTATGTGCGATGCTAGTGATTATGATGTAGGTGTTGTTATAGGACAAAGAGTTCATAAGAAATCTAATGTTATCCAATATGCTAGTACAACTCTAGACAGTGCCCAAAGAAATTATGCTACTACTGAGAAAGAATTTTTAGCAGTTGTATTTTCTTATGATAAGTTTAGACCTTATATTGTTGATTCTAAAGTAAGTATTCACACTGCTCATGCTGCTATCAAATACCTTATGGAAAAGAAAGATGCTAAATCTAGACTTATTAGATGGGTTCTCTTGCTGCAAGAATTTGACTTGCATATTGTTGATAGAAAGGGAGCTGAGAACCCCGTAGCAGATAACTTGTCTAGCCTAGAGAATATACTTGATGACCCATAACATATTGATGATAGCTTTCCTGATAAACAATTAGCTGTCATCAATACTTCTCGTACTGCTCCATGGTATGCTGATTATGCTAATTACATTGTTGCTAAGTTTATACCTCCTAGCTTCACATTCCAGCAAAAGAAAAAGTTATTCTATGATTTGAGACATTACTTCTGGGATGACCCACATCTTTATAAAGAAGGAGTAAATGGTATTATTAGACGTTGTGTACCTGAGCATGAACAGGAACATATCCTACGCAAGTGCTTCTCCGAAGCTTACAGAGGACACCATGCTGGAGATAGAACTGCACATAAGGTATTGCAATCTGGTTTCTAATGGCCTACTCTCTTCAAGGATGCTCGTAAGTTTGTCTTATCTTGTGATGAATGTCAAAGAATTGCTAACATTAGTAGACATCAAGAAATGCCTATGAATTATTCACTTGTTATTGAACCATTTGATGTCTGGGGCTTTGATTATATGGAACCGTTTCCTTCCTCAAATGGGTATACACATATTTTAGTTGATGTTGATTACGTTACTAAGTGGGTAGAAACTATTCCAACTTGTAGTGCTGATCACAACTTCTCTATTAAGATGCTTAAAGAAGTTATTTTTCTGAGGTTTGGAGTCCCTAGATACTTAATGACTGATGGTGGTTCACACTTTATTCATGGTGCTTTCTGTAAAATGCTTGCAAAGTATGATGTTAATCATAGAATTGCATCCCCTTATCACCCACAGACTAGTGGTCAAGTAGAATTAAGTAATAGAGATCTTAAATTAATTTTGCAAAAGACATTTAATAGGTCTAGAAAGAATTGGTCCAAGAAACTTGATGATGCATTGTGGGCCTATAGAACTGCATATAAAAATCCTATGGGCATGTCTTCATATAAGATGGTTTACGGAAAAGCATGTCACTTACCTCTTGAGCTAGAACATAAGGCATATTGGGCTATTAAATAGGTCAATTATGATTTCAAACTTGCCGGTGAGAAGAGGTTATTTGACATTAGCTCTCTTGATGAATGGAGAACCCAGGCCTATGAGAATGCCAAGCTGTTTAAAGAAAAAGTTAAAAGATGGCATGACAAAACGATACAAAAGCGTGAGTTTAACGTAGGTGACTATGTATTGTTATACAACTCTCGTTTAAGATTGTTTGCAGGAAAACTTCTCTCAAAATGGGAAGGTCCTTACGTTATCGAGGATGTCTATTGTTTCGGTGCCATAAAAATCAACAACTTCGAAGGCACGAGTCCGAAGGTGGTGAACAGTCAAAGAATCAAACATTATATCTTAGGTAATCCTATAAATGTTGAAACCAATGTTATTGAAACCGTAACCCCGGAGGAATACATAAGAGACACTTTCCAGAATGATTCAGACCCCGACAAGGAAGAGGTATGTGTTACGGTGAGTAAACCGACTCCAAAACAGTTCTAATGACAATTTTTTACCGTTTTGGAATATTTAGAAAAATAGAAAAATAAGTGGTAGTCTGGAAGAGACACGAGGCATCCACGAGGGTGGAGGGCGCGACCCTTCCCCTGGGTGCGCCCCCTGCCTCGCGGGAACCTCATGTGCCTCCCGGACTCCGATTTCTTGTATGTTAGTTCTTTTGGTCGGTAAAAATTCATTATATATTCTCCCAAAGGTTTTGACCACCATATCACGCAAAAATCCTCTGTTTTTATTTCGAGTTGTTTCTGTCGCAGATAAGAGCAAGGTGTCTTCTCAGGAGTCTGTTGGAGAGAATCGGGTGTCTCATCCAACACTTGGCCCAGGAGCAAACAACAATGTTGACCACTTTGGTCCATCAACGGAGGAAGAGATGGAGGCTGACATGAAGAGGATAGATGCCATGGACGAAGATCAAGAAGTTACTTCTCGGTTTCAAGCTGGATTCACAATGGGGAAATTACAAAGCTCAGTTATTCCAAACTCAGTCATCCCTACCAATGTCAGGTTTCTTTCTTATGAAAACATGAAAAAGAGTGTTACTTGTTTTCCCGCAGCTATGCATCATCCTTGGGTGAAAGGAGCTTTAGCCGTCACGGGCAAGCTCCACAAGGAAATTATGGACCTTAAGCAGCAAGTTAAGAAGCTCGAGGAGGAGAATCATATCCTTAGGGGTATCATCGCCAAGAATATCACATCACCACTTCCGAAGAAGGAGACATAATCATATGGGTATGGGCACTCCCCTTGGCAACTCCCAAGCTTGGGGGAGCTGCCCCGGTATCGTATCACCATCACACTCTTATCTTTACCGTTTTTCTTAGTTCGATCCTTTTGGTAGTATCTTGATCTAGTAGAATAAAGTTAGCATGATCTAGTTGTGAGCTTTTTCTTTATGATCTTTATATTTGTAATCAAGTCTATTAGCTATATAATAAAGATTAGTGTCGAGTCAAGGGCTTGATTTCCTCACTTTGGTCATTATAGAATAAAAGAAAGTATCAAAAAGTATCAAAGAGATCATATAGATCTTATGGGAAGTAATGACTTCACATATAGAGAGTATGATGAATAAAAGTTGTTGAGAGTTGACAAACATAGTTTTGGTCATCATTGAAATTAATAGGAAGTAATAAAGAAAGAGAGGTTTCACATAGAAATATACTATCTTGGACATCTTGTATGATTGTGAGCACTCATTAAATTGTGACATGCTAAAGAGTTGATGTTGGACAAGGAAGAAAATATAATGGGTTATGTTTTCTTATATTCGAAATAAAGTATATTGGCATGGATCATCCAACATGTTGAGCTTGCCTTTCCCCCTCATGCTAGCCAAAACTCCTTGCACCAAGTAGAGATACTACTTGTGCTTCCATACATCCTTAAACCCAGTTTTGCCATGAGAGTCCACCATACCTACCTATGGATTGATTAAGATCCTTCAAGTAAGTTGTCATGTTCGCAAACTCTCTAAAATATGTATGATTTATTAGTGTGGAGGAAATAAGCTTTATACGATCTTGTGATATGGAAGTAATAAAAGCGACAGACTGCATAATAAAGGTCCCTATCACAAGTGGCTATATAAAGTGACGTTCTTTTGCGCTAAGACTCTGTGCATCCAACCATAAAAGCACATGACAACCTCTGCTTCCCTCTGCGAAGGGCCTATCTATTATTCTTGACTTATAAGAGTCAAGGTGAAAATCACCTTTCCTTTTTACATTTTATCCTTTCGCAAGCACGTTGTGTTGGAAAGATCCTGACATATGAATAGGGAGAATGCTGGCAGCTGGAATTCTGGCCTGGAAAAGGAGGAAACATTGGAAACCTATTCTGGACAGCTCAAAAAGCTCTGAAACTCCATGGGACACTGTTTCAGAAAATATAAAAAATATCTGGCAAAAGAGATTCATCAGGGGGGCCAGCACCTGTCCACGAGGGTGGGGGGCGTGCCCCCCACTCTGGGCATGCCCCCTGCCTCGTGGGCCACCCGGTGACCACCCGATGCCCATATTCTCCTATATGAGGTGTTTTGACCTGTGAAAAATCATAAGGAGGCTTTCGGGACCAGACACCGCCATCTCGAGGCGGAACCTTGGCGGAAACCAATCTAGGGCTCCGGCAGAGCTGTTCTGCCGGGGATACTTCCCTCCGGGAGGGGGAAATCATCACCGCTGTCATCACCAACAACTCTCCCTTCTTGGGGAGGGTTATCTTCATCAACAACTTCACCAACACCATCTCCTCTCAAACCCTAGTTCATCTCTTGTATCCAATCTTTGTATCCAAACCATAGATTGGTACCTGTGGGTTGCTAGTAGTGTTGATTACTTCTTGTAGTTGATGCTAGTTGGTTTATTTGGTGGAAGATCATATGTTAAGATCCATTATGCATATTAATACCCCTCTGATCATGAACAATAGAATATCTTGTGAGTAGTTACTTTTGTTCCTGAGTACATGGGAGAAGTCTTGCTATAAGTAGTCATGTGAATTTGGTATTCGTTCGATATTGTGATGAGATGTATGTTGTCTCTCCTCTAGTGGTTTCATGTGAACGTCGACTACATGACACTTCACCATTATTTGGGCCTAGAGGAAGGCATTGGGAAGTAATAAGTAGATGATGGGTTGCTAGAGTGATAGAAGCTTAAACCCTAGTTTATGTGTTGCTTCGTAAGGGCCTGATTTGGATCCACTTGTTTCATGCTATGGTTAGGTTTACCTTAATACTTCTATTGTAGTTGCGGATGCTTGCATTAGAGGTTAATCATAAGTGGGAGGCTTGTCCAAGTAAGGACAGAACCCAAGCACCGGTCCACCCACATACCAAATTATCAAAGTACCGAACGCGAATTAGATGATCGTGATGAAAACTAGCTTGACGACAATTCACATGTGTCCTCGGAAGCGTTTTCCTTCATATAAGAGATTGTCTAGGCTTGTCCTTTGCTACAAAAAGGATTGGGCCATCTTGCTGCCTCTTATTTACTTTTACTATTTGTCACTTGCTACCAATTACCTTATCACAAAACTATCTGTTACCGATTATTTTAGTGCTTGTAGAAAATATCTTACTGAAAACTACCTATCATTTCCTTCTGCTCCTTGTTGGGTTCGACGCTCTTACTTATTGAAAGGACTACAATAGTTCCACTAAACTTGTGGGTCATCAGCCCCCGCAGAAGACCACACAAAACAAAAAAAAAAGATGCAAGAAGTTTAGCTGGACAGCCATGTGTGACGCCAGGAACGCCTTCATATAGTCCTGGAGGGCGGCACCTTGGGCCTAAAGCAGGGTCTGCACCTCGCGTGCAGCAATGTTTAGGACTACTGTGCCGCCTCCAGGCGTCCACTCCGGCGGGGCGATGCTGGACACGTCTGCCTCAGGAGCCGATGGGCCCGCTCCCACGATCTCCTACCGGCATGGCGCTGAAGCCGCCTTTGCCGCGCGACGATGCCCTGGAGTGCAACCCCCGGGAGTCGTCCTCACCACAAACTCGCCTCTGACTGGCGGCTCTTAAGGAATCTCAGGCTGGCCGGCCTAAGCACCGGCAGCTGCCGCCTATGGGGGGACCTCCATCCTCGAGATGGCGGTGTCGCCCTCTTCCTGCACCCTGGCCGGCTGGTCGTCATCGGCTCCTCCAGTCGATGCCGAGACCTCTGGCGCTGGCGGCACAGACCGTAGAGGGATGATGAGTTGCGGGGCCTGGCTGTGTGCGGCCTCTTTCGCTGGTGCCCTCGTGGCGGCGTTCGCTTGGGCCTTAGCGGCTGCATTAGCTCGGGCCCTGGTTGCCGCGTCCGCCTCCTCCTGCACCGCCTTGGGCGCCTTCTCCTTCTTCGACCTCTCTAGTCTATGTGGCGAGTGTTGGCGGAGCCCTCCGCAACCCTGATCACGGATGCAGAGTCAGACCGCTCAAGGGAAAGCGAAGCCCTGATCAAAGTAAGAAAGCCAAAAATTCAGAAAGAATGTGCAAAGAAGAAAAATGGGGGAACTCCAGAAACAGAGAGCACTTATGCTGACACCATCAGCGGCTGCTTCGGGGCCCTCTGGAGCCGGGCCACCTTCGCGGCGGCCTCCTCCCGACTGGTCACAGCGGCCGAGCTCTTCGGCTTTTTCGGCCGGCTACCAAGCAGTAGCGAGTGGGATTGGCACTTCGTTTTGCCGCATGGTGCAATCGACGCGGCTGAGGAGCTCGCGCCCGCCTTAACGGCGACCGGAGGGTGGTGCGGCTCACCCTCCTCCTATTAATCTGGCCAGTCATCAAGCCCCCTCCTCCGAAGCCGCCTGCCGCACGCGGTGTCATCTTCCTCCAGGGCGGCCGCCCCCAAGTCGGGGTCGTCCATGTCTCTCACCGCCCGGTCTAGTAGATACTACCGGCCCTCCTCCACAGTGGCAGCGGCCGACTATGACGTGAGGATCTGCAATGTGAGCGGCTGATCAGACGGCAAAACAACACTCGACAGATGAAGAGAAAGAGAGTTAGAAAACTTACCGCTGGCGGTGGCTGTGCGTGAGAGTACAGCAGCTTGCCGAACTGCCAGTCCGACTCCGAGAGCTTGCAGTTGGATATGTAGTTCACCAGCCGGGCCATCCTGGCACCCAACATCTCCTTGGTGCTCAAACGGCATGGGTCACGGTGCCCGCTCATCTGGCTTATCAGATGAGGCCGGCTTTGAAGAGGGAGCACCTGGCGCGCCATGAAGGCGGTTAGCAGATCCATGCCCGTGAGACCATCTTTCTCCACCATCACCTTAAGTTGGGCGACGGCGGCTGCGGAGGTGGCCGACAGCGTCTTTGGCTTGAAGGACCATCTGGAGTGAGGCTCAGCCGGCGAGCCGGCTGTATAGGCCGGCAGGTTGACGAAGTCGGCCGTCGGGTGGACATTCATGACATAAAAGTAAGATTTTTGCCATTGCTTGACCGACTGCATCACGCCTATGGCAGGTAAACTGTTCCAGTACCCGAGCGTCACACCGCGACGAAAGCCCCGCACTACGCCGACTCCCCTTTGACGATGGTGCCGAGATTGGAGTAGAATAGCTCCCCTAGAGCTCGAGGGTGGGGAGGATGCCGAGGTAGCCTTCACAAAGAGTGACGAAGGCAGACAGCAGCACCACCATGTTAGGCATGAGGTGATGCGGCAGGAGCTGGTAGAACTGGAGGAAGGAGCGAAGGAAGCTGCTGGCCGGCAGGCCGAGGCCACGGGTGGAACATGCACCTGGACGATGCTGTCGACAGGCAGCCGCCACGTCTGGTGGAGGAACTCGAGATGGCCGTCTTCGGCGTCGGAGCCATCCCACGCGCTGGCGTTCTCCTTGTCTTCCTCCGGCGCCGACGAGATCCCCGCTGTGGGTGGAACACGCACCTGGAAGAAGCTGTCGATGGGCAGCCGCCGCGTCTGGTGGAGGAACTCGAGATGGCCATCATGGACGTCGGAGCCATCCCATGCGCTGGCCTTCGCCTTGTCTTGCACCATAAGGGCTCGAGGCCCGCGGCGTAGCGACGGTTTTGCGAAGCTGATGGGCTCGACAGCAATAAGGGACGGCGGCACTCCGGCGAGACGCGGGGGTGCGGTCGTTGCAAGGTGGAAATGGCAAGGAGAGAGGAGGGCGCGCGAGCGTCTGCCGCGCCCCTCCACCCCCTACTTATAGCCCTAGGTGGCGATGCCGAGGGGGCAGGCGTGGGATCATGGAATTAACTATGCCCATGACCCCACTACCCCACAAAAACCGCGCAGTAATGGCGCGCATTCACTGCGCCACGGAATCCCAACCGCCCGCCTCAGCCGTAGCGGATCCGCGCGTGTGCCGAGGCACGATGGTGGCAGGCCCCAGCCTGAGGCCCCGTCCCGTCACGCGTGTGGGCTGGCAGGGCGGCTAGGCTAGCTAGCGCTGCATGGCACGCGGGTAGCGAGCGGTGAGCCTGGCCTCTGACCAGCGAAGATACCTGGCTCCCGCCACATCGTTCAAAAATCACTAGGCGTCCCGCCTGGTCCAGGCCGACTCCTAGTTGTCGACATCCTAGAAAGCGGAGGAAGCGAGATTATCGACACTTGGGGTAGGAAGTTGCCGCGGCTCCTTACCCATTCAGATGCGGCGACCCACCAGCTTCGGGGACTACTGTCGTAGTAAATCACCACGAGTAGCCTCATCAGCCTCCCCCCAGTATTTCAAAACATCGGGGATGGCTGCGCCCCTCAAGTACCAGAAGCAAGGAGCCGCCTTCCAAAGGCCGGCCGGTCCAAGCGATCGGCTGACGGAAGGCGGCAAGCTCTGAAGAGCGGCCACAACACGGGCCGACTGCCGGCAGGTGGCCTCCAGAGAGACCGGCTCCCGACAGGCGGCCCTTTGCGCCCTCGGAGTTTGCACCCACACAGTGATATCAAGACGGGGTGTGGCTACAGTACAAACCAGTACCCCCGAATCCAGGGCAAGATGTAGCCACAGTGCCACGCACAGGACGTATGGCCTTCACCCGGCGCAACACTGTAGCCATACAACCCGTGACATCATCATAGACAGAAGAAGCCATGCTCCCACGACGTGTTGTCGGTACGGCCCCCAGGCGGTGGGACCTACCTGCCAGCGAGACACTAGAAGGCTGCGAGCCCGTACCAGTCGGCCCAGAGAGAAGTCGGCTGGTGGCCAGGCGGCCCTCCCTTGCCTCGAAGATTGCGCGCCATTAACATGAAGAGACAACGAGTGTCTACAGCGAACGCCCGCTAAGCGGCGGGACTGTAGCCACGCCTCCCCGACAAAGCACGCATCATCAGCGGCATCGCTACAGTAACGAGCAGCCGGCGGGATCTACAAGGAGGCGGGCCCCAGCTGCCGGCGGAGAAGCCGGCCACCAGAGACACTGACTGCCGGGTCCTACACCCCGCATGATTACCATTGTACCCTTGGGGGTAGGCCTATATAAACCCCCCAGTGCACCCATGCAAAGGGTTCAGCTCCTGAGAGAAACCACACACCCACATAGAGAGAAGAGAGAGAGAGCTAGCCTTGCCCTTCTTCTTCCTCTCACCGAACAGATCAAGGAGCACTTGTACTCACTTATTGATTAGGGAACCTGCGGAGACCCTGCAGAGTAGGACTAGGGGTGTTATCTCCTAGGAGAGCCCCGAACCTAGGTAAAGTTCACCGGCGTTCATGTCTTTGCCTTATCTCGCTTTCAGGCACTGGCGACGTCTTACTAGCTCCAACAATGATTAGCCATCCTTTGGCATATGTCGCACCAACCACCCAACACTTATTTTCTAAAAGAGAGATGGGTAAGAAACATGTAGAAAATATGAGCTGAATGCTATAAAATTGCATGATGTGAGGATACGCACACGCTTTTTAGAATGGAGTTGACATACTTTTGCTGGACTGGAGAGGACTAGTTCTTTGGCCACTTGAATCTGCTTATTACAGTAGGAATTGGGTTTCTCTGTGCTAGAGAAGTATCTATGAACACTGCAGTCAGTTTACTATCTCCTGCGTATCAATTTTTTTCAAAGACCTTTGCAACCCTTCAGATTCTAACATAGTCGTCTTCCCCTTGCATTCCATATATAGAAGAACAGTGCTTCAATTATAAATCATGCTACGGCATAGAGAAGGAATAGGTACTGAACGATAGAAAAGCATGACATAGTGACATGTATTCCCTCCATCCGGAAATAAATGGATGTGTCCAGGCGTATTTCAGTTCTAGATACATCCATTTTTATCCATTTCTGCGACATGTAATCTGGATGGAGGGAGTACGATGTAAGATTTAGGGATACGGTAGGACAACAAAATAAAAAATACTAGTTGAATGCAAAACTGTGTGATAGCATAATACATACAGAAAAACACTAAGGCAACATATGCTTGTATGATTGGGAAACTAAGATGGCATTGCAACAAACCACAAGAATAGCACTTCAATGTAAAAAAACCATGGTATGGTAGACAGATGAAGTACATACTGATGAATAAAAATATATAAGATATTCAAAAGCATGATGTCCAAACTAAGCAGATGGCATTGCAACAGAGTAGAATGATAGTACTTGAATTTGAAAACATGTTATTATGAGTGGAATAGGTACTGAAAAACAGGAAGGCATGACATATTTAGACTAGCCATAGTGGGAGTAACTTCAGTTGTAACAGCGAGTCCAACTCAGCAAATTTGCTTATGTGGCAGTGAGTTAATGAGGAGAGAGGTAGTTTGAGTAACTTAGCTAGTTACTGTAACATCACATGTCCCAATGCAATATGAGTCTATAACCCAATAAATGAAGCTATGCGTGACACCACACTTATGTTACTACCCACTATGAAGGTAGTAACATGGTCTAGGGATATGTGTATGTTACTAGTGTATGTTACTGTCCATTGTGGCTAGTCTTACATGCATGATCAGAAGGCTAAGCACATGGCACTGCAAAAGAGTAGAGGCAATCCAGGACATTATATGCATGTTGTACCCATATCACGGGCGAAGTTAGAGCAAGGACCTTGTGGGGCGAATAGGATTCGGCATCATTCTACAAGTCTTCTGAAGAACTGCCTTTACATATTCCATCATATTGGGTATCATTGACGTCAAGTTTGAGGGTCGTTACATTTCTCCCTGACGTTCTTTTGGATATATCAGTGTGTGCAATTATGTCTGACATGCATGGAAGACAACTAGTAGTTAGATTTATGTAATGAGTTCCTGTAGGAGACGACATAAATAGTAAGACTGGGCTTAACTAGCAGCAACAGGTCTCAAAAACTAAATGGAGAACAAAGATGAAAGCTAAAGAATATGTATCGTTTGTACTCACGATTTACTAGATGGCACACAAAAGTATTAAATAACGACATAGGTAATACTAGAAGTGGTATAATCACCAGCTTCTGGGATAACATTGGCAGATGGATGATAACTATGGAACAGCATAACCTAAAGAACAAGTCTCTTATCTGAACTATGGAACAATGTTAACTCCTGAAAAAGACTCTTAAGAGATCATCATGAATACACAATGAAATGTGATAATCTATTTTCCATGCTTAGATGAATAGCAATGCCATTAATGTTGCACACAAGTAAGATGAGGGTACAACCTATCTGGCCGCCATCCATAGGAGTGAGCATCATGTGGTGACTTGTCAATGGCCCTGCAGTTGTTGTGGTTGTCACAGTAGGGCATGCACATTCAATGCAGGGAACTGTTGAGTGGGGACTATAGCTCCCTTCTGATGTATGCTTCCTTGTTGGAGCAGCTGCGGTGAGAAGGAAGACAGTGTGGCTGAAGATGCAGAAAAGGAAAAAATGTTAAGAACGACACATATCTTTGATCTCAAGAAATACCCTAAGAGATCAATGGTAAGGTACGAGAGTGGTCACACGTTTATTGACTGAAAACTAAAATGGGGTCACACGATTTTATTTTATTTTGGTACTGTTCGATCTATGCCAGATGGCTTGATGGCCGTCTTATGCCTCCCAGCTGAGGCAGCGACCACTGGTAGAGCAGTCTGCCTCCGCCTTCCCTTGCTGCGAGAGCTCCGACCAAGACCCCACTCCCCGCCAGACCGCACTGCCGTAGTTGCACCGCCCCCGGCTAATCAACAAAGACTCGCCGTCTTTCAGATCCGGCAGCGGCATTACCTTCAACCCATGCAACTCTAAGATAGCCACCTAAGCGCTGATTCCGTGGCGAACTTGCGCCCCCGCACCCTTACGTTAGACACCAACCAACCAGCAGCCTAGGAGCTCTGCCGCCTCGAGGAATGCTGCTTCCCATTGGGAATCAATTGGCCCAGAATAAAAATTCAGACAATTGACGCCTAAATAAAGTGATTTGCGATGAGTGTACGACCTATCTTGCGGCCCGATGAAGTAGGCAGCTACAGCTGCCAGGTCGGTGACGCCGGTGGCAGGAAATCTGAGATCTCGTGTCGGTCTATAGCTACTGGGAAGCAGCACCGGGGCCCTCAACGCATCCGAAATTGGAGCCGCTCTGGCACCGTGCACAATGGCGGGGGTGAATCGGCTCCGGTATGGTTCATGTGGCCGTCGTCAAGGCAGCTCCAGCAGCACGGAGGAAGAGGCCCACGGGCCCATGCACGACAGCGAATGGACAGTGTCTCCGGCATTGGTAGGAGGGCGGACGTGAATTTGGTGCGGTGGAGGCGCCATGGAGGAGGGGATGAGGTTTCGCGGCTGGGGAGAAGGGAGCTTCCAGGGAGAAGGTGATTTGGTGCCCATGATATATGAATGGGGAATTGGGAGCGGGGACCATGTGGGGGGAGTTACAGTTCTACCCCTGCCTTTAGGCTTCTAGGCTTGGGTCCGTGTACTGAGGGTCGGGGATAGTATAGTAACTTTGCTTCTCCCAAATAGTGGGCGCGAGTGATTTCGGGCGAGGAGGGCATGTTTTGAAAAAGTTGGCGCGAGCGATTTCGGGCGAGGAGGGCGTGTTTTGAAATAGTGGGCGAGAGCAATTTTGGGCGAGGAGGGCTTGTTTTGAAATAGTCGGCACGAGCGATTTCGGCCGAGGAGAGGGTGTTTTGCCACCCATGGTTTATGAATTATTCGGCACCTGTCCTTTCGGGTAAGGAGAAGCCACGCTTGGATGAAGTTACGAACCCGCTCTCAATGTACAACAGGCCAATTGATGTGTGTCCCCACATAGGCTAGTTATTTTGCGACTCCCATTTATTTGCTCGGGCGAATTCCATGGAGCAGAGGGTGTGTAGCAGTTCGTTCAAATTTTGGGAGAACGAGCATCCACGTCTACCTTACCAAGTTGATTCGAATCAAATTTTGAAATATTAGCTTGCCATTTCTTTGTTAGATGGTGAGATGATGCTCGGGACTAATGTGTTCTTATGTGCTCGTTGCTAACGATTTACTATATGACAAATAGTTGACCGTCTCAAAAACAGGAATCAAACCCAAAATTAAGTATCTTGATTCAACAAATAGCTCGTTCACCTGGTCAAAATAGTGAACTAAATCCAAAATTAAACACCTCAATTGAGTAGCATGTTGTATAGTATTATAGTAGTCCATGAACATGTTGAAAGTCAAATTAATGAACTTGTTTGATACGCATATCTCCATTCATGTGTGGATTGCACATAACATGTTCTCCAATTCAAATATTTGATGCAGAAATGCAACCTCCCCCTCTCTCGGGCTCATGTTCTCTCTCGCCGAAAATCTTCAATTCTATCGCATCCATCCAGACACAAACCTTGTCGGTCCCTCTCCGTCTCTCTTTATCTCTCTCCGTCTGTGTGTGGGGGTCTTTCTAGTTCGCACACACATTCCATGTATAGGTCTCTCTAGCACACTATGTATGGTTCTCTAGTCCAAGCTAAATATCTTGGGCACTCATCGTACGCACACAAATTCCCTGGCTCGTTGCCCGTAACTCTCTCACGCACCACTTTGCCGTCTCGGAGCTCTTCCCTCTCTCTCTCTCTCTCGAACTCTCCATCTCCCTTGGTCACACATACACATGCATATCTCACTCGCACTTGATAGACCCATCTAAAACTCTCCCTCTCTCCCTCATTCTCTCTCCATCTCACACGCACACACAAAAAATCTCAAGCATAGCCAAGTATGATTGTATCTCACTCAATTGTAGGCACACGCAGTCCCGCTATATGTAAATGACTAATTCTTAGTCTCCATCACAAACATGTGCATTGTCTATTTTTCTCACTTGGTCTATCTCGATTTTTCCCGGGCCTTCTTTCTACTGCACACACACACCTCGTCCCTCGATCTCCCACCCATATAGTCCCCTCACGATCTCGAGCGGATCTCTCTATAACAGACACACCCTCTCTCCCTCCCCATGCGTCCATCTTCTCCATGCGTCCCTCTCGACATTTGTCCCTTCTTGGACATACCTTTATTGTACATGTTCTATAGGGGTGTATCTCTCCTTTACAAACAATCACGCACTAGCTATCTTCATGTATATCCTCACCTTGCTTTTCTATCTCAGAGATGCATGCGTGATATGTTTGCACAACAAACGAACACTCTCTCTGTCTCTAATTTATCAATGGTTGTCCATTTCTCTTTCACACACACACTCTCTTTGCACACTCACTCATTCTTAGTCTCCATCACAAACATGTGAATTGTCTATTTTTCTCACTTGGTCTATCTCGATTTTTCCCGGGCCTTCTTTCTACTGCACACACACACCTCGTCCCTCGATCTCCCACCCATATAGTCCCCTCACGATCTCGAGCGGATCTCTCTATAACAGACACACCCTCTCTCCCTCCCCCTGCGTCCATCTTCTCCATGCGTCCCTCTCGACATTTGTCCCTTCTTGGACATACCTTTATTGTACATGTTCTATAGGGGTGTATCTCTCCTTTACAAACAATCACGCACTAGCTATCTTCATGTATATCCTCACCTTGCTTTTCTATCTCAGAGATGCATGCGTGATATGTTTGCACAACAAACGAACACTCTCTCTGTCTCTAATTTATCAATGGTTGTCCATTTCTCTTTCACACACACACACTCTCTTTGCACACTCACTCATTCTTCTTCACACACACTTGATCTCTCTTGACTTAGGCACTCTCATCGGTCCATAGCATATAGATTTATTGAAAAGTCAAACATCACAAAGTTTGGCCATGTACGTGGAGAAAAACATTTACATCTAGAATGACAAACATATATCATTAGTTTCATCATGAGATGTAGTTTCGTATGATGTATCTTTGGTACTGTAGATATAAATAATATTTGCTTAACCTGGTCAAAGTTTCCAATGTTTGACTTCTAAAAGAATTATATGCACTGCATTATTGACAGATGGAGTATCTCTCCCCCCTCTCAGCTATCTGATGCACCACTGATCAGTGATGTCTACTACACAACCTTCTTCATGTAGACTCATGTTGGGCCTCCAAGTGCACACTAGTACACGTCGGTGCTATACAAACGGTTTTTATCCCCTTTCCGCGATGGCATTCGGGACCGTCGCCAACTGAGTGTGGGCGATAGGGTGTTCTTCCCACATGACCCAAAAACATCTAGGATATGGAGAAGTGATCCAGAGGCCTTCCAAAATGTAATCGTGTGTGATGCAGCACACAGTAAATTCTTTCACACGTGTGGTATCGGTGATTAAACATTTCTAATGGCGTAGTGTAACCATATGGTCTGCCATAATGAACAGTTTGGGATATGTAAGGCACACGGGCCAACATATGAACTGTGTGCGATTTGTGCTCCATCACACATGAGTTTTCTTCATAACCCGTCTGCCATGCAAGACTCCACCGTACGCATTTGCCAACTATTACCGTCTGCGATAATGTTCTATCACAAACGGTTTAGGAGCCCCTTCGCACGCATACAAGTGTTGTAGACCGTTTGTGATTTATTGGGTATCACCAACGGTTACCGCAAGAGTGACGTGTGCTTTTCGTTTGGGATCCCACACGTTTTTTGAAAAAATTACGACTAGGATTGTATTTTACATTGGGCACGGTTTACTCCGAGTTCTCGTGTGAGATAACGCGATATCACAAATGGTTCCGGAGAACCTACGCACACGTTGTAGCGCTGCAAATCGTTTGCGATCTGCTGTGTATCACCGACGGTTTCTCTATGATTGATGTATGCTTTCCGATGTGGATCACAAACACTCATTTAATTGAACCGTGTGCAGAGTAATAGCCAGGTTAAAAAAATCCCATTTTGAATTGGCATGCAAAAAGCAAATTCACCACAACATTCAATTGAACAAATAAACAAAAATATCACATTTTAAATCGGCACGCAAAAAGAAAATTTGGCACAATATTCAACTGAACAAATAAACAAAAACCTCCCATTTTGAATCGGCACACAAAAAGCAAATTCGCCACAATATTCAACTGAACAAATAGTGTCCACCGGAAGAACATTCATCAGATTTTGCAACAATTGCAATTGAACATATGGTAGCTAAATTCCAATGATTTTCCCACACATATATGCATTGCATAATTAATCATAGTGTACGAAATATGAAGACCTCATCAGATGGAGAACAATGGATCCATGTGTTATATGTTCAGCGGCTAACTCTTACTCAATGTTTCACGATAAGGCATGCTAAAATCTTCATTATCACAAGTGGGATTGATGTAGTGATCCAGGAAGAAGTCGCTGATAAATCTCCGAACCATCAGCAATTCACCAGCCTAGAGCGGTTCAGGGGTCCTCGGCTTTAAGATGAGCCGCCGTGTTTTTAAGATCAGAATGTGCCATATGAGTGGAGTAGAAGATATTAATTAAGATAGACTTACTGGTACTAATTCGCGAGGATCGTCACAACTATCAACAGATTTGCAGATGAAGATCATGTGTCTCCAAACATAGTATCCGCAAAGGTTGGTCCCTGCTTCTTGCTGAGGACACTGAATGTTTTTGTACATAGTTAGTCATCTATTTGTCCTGTTAGAAACAACCTAACCGATGTTAGATGTATTATTTTTTCTTTGGACAAAATAGAAAGAGGTTTATTTAGAAGCTAGAACATTTGACTAGCGTAAGGAAAGGTATTTGCAAACTATTGGATAAATTTTCCAAAAATAACGGATTCGGTGTGTTACCGGAGAAACGATCTCGTGCTGTAGAGGTAGTTCCCTCTTGAACAGGTTCCCTGGTTTAGTTTTCCACAATGCGAGCACACTGAAAATGATGATGAATTTTGACAATGTCAATTATTGAACCAGATATGAATGCAAATTAATTTCAACATCATAGAATTCAATACCTATCCATGAATTGCTGAAGATGCATCAGATCCTGAGCGTTTGTTGACTCTATGAGAGAATCGCCGTTGTAAAGTGTGTTCTTGTTTGGAACAATGAATACCAATATCCAGAGATTGCTACATATTAAGAAAGCCATGAACTTACGAATTATGTAGAAATTTGAAAGACAATAAGTGTATGCGTGGTTATTTACTTGACTTACCGTTCATGATATGGCTAGAGAAATGATTCTGCATGGGACGTGTTTTCGAAGAGACGGACGACCGTGTTAACGGCCCAGTCCCGTAGGTCCTTACCATGTATTGTTGTGCCATTTGCTAATTCAGATCTATGAAATACACACTCTCCCTTTTTCTTCTATGCGCGTTCAATCCCCTGAGAGGAATAAAATGCAGTTAGTTGTTTATCATTTAAAGCCTTGTATGGAGAAGTTGATCAGAGTTTGTTAAGTACTTACAAAATCAGGCATCTAACAAGAGTGGCATCGAGCATGTTGAAGTTGAAGAAGAGATGTAAGTCCTCGAAACTCACATCGATGGAACCAGCATCGTGTCGAAAATGATCTTTGTTGTAGTGGGCTAGCAAACCATGATTTCTTGCTGACATTAGATCCATGCAATATTCATGTAAATCGCGGGAACTGGAGCTGCACTCATCAAAGTATTCGCCAACAAGAAAGGGCTGGCCATGGACGTAATAGCGTGCTTGAAGTACAAAGGTGCTTCTTCATCATCCATGCCGCCAGAAACAATATTACTCCCCGATTCGAACAAGCTGCTCTTAATTTGGTTCTGGACAATGAGTGCTTTAAGTAAGAGGCAATCGTTCTCTTTCCCCTTCACTTTCCCACCGCGCTTCCTCGTGGTCGTGGGTGTAGCCTTTTTGGCCACTTCCTTCTTGGTACTTGAAGCATTTCTGGCAGAACGTCTGGTTGCCTGCAAGGTAGACTGCCGAGCAGATGGTGAGGCTTGGACGGACTACTTAGCAGACAGTTTATCTATGCCGGACCGCGCTGGCGATGTTGCTATGACAGACTGCTGGGCTGTAGGAGCAGAGGCATCGGATTGCTGACCATGCATTGAAGCTATGTCGGGTTTCTGCATAGGTGGTGCCAACTTTTGGGTGTGCTGAGGAGGCCGTGCCGACGCGTTGGTTTGCTAAGAAGGAAGTGATGACGCATTGGTATGCTGACCACGCGACTGCGGACTGACGGACTGATGAGCAGTCAGTTCTGGACCTACAGGCTGCTTAGCAGGCGGTTCCGAATCATTAGACTGCTTAGTAGTCTATTCCACCAGGTTAGCCTGATGAGCAAGTGCTGCAGCTAGGTCTCCCCCACAGCTTAAGGGGCCAGCATCTGAACCGGTAGTGCGTCTTCAGTAGTTGTAGGCCTTGCCACTGGCTGCTTTGGGGAAGAGGATGACATGGCATGTACACCATAAAGTCGTGTCGGCTGATCACAGGTAGATGCATCGGCCCACGAGAGCTGCCGTGGCAAGGAGAGCGTCACCAGTTGAGGGGCGATAGTTGTTGCTCTTGGTGGGGCTTCAGGGATCTCATCGATGAACTCTATTTCTTTTCATGGCCACTGGATATGATGTAACAGTGTTTCTCCCAAGTTCCTTTGCTCATCGAAGTATCCTAGTATATTCTTTAGGGAAAATTCATTGAATCTAGGCTTCACTTGAGTCACATATCACTTCACACAGCCCGACTTCAATGGCACATTGTGCAAGAAGAGGCCATCTTCCAAGAAGGGTGGGCAAACCCAGGTTGTTGCACATTTTAATGTACCTTCATAATGTGTAAGCACGCCCTTCAGTGTGTCTTTCATTCCAGATAGATCAGATATAGCATCATCATGAGCAGTTGCAGTCTCAGTACCGCTGGGGTTAGCTGATGCACTGCTGCTCTTGTATTCTTGCAATATCATCTTGCATATGATCCAACTCTTCGGGATCTACAACTTTCTGCCATAGTTGGTTGAAGAAATCACAGAGGTCAATGAGTGTGTTTATTATATCTTCGTCCATCAGATTCCTGATGGCCACCAGGAGGATTTGTGTCAACATTATGTGGCAATCATGTGACTTTATCTGTCCCAACTTCATTTTACCTGAGCTCACATCCACGAGACTTCTCATGTTTGCATAGTAGGAAGAGGGTGTCTTAACTGACAACAAATGTGGGAAGAACTATGTTGCTTCTTTTGTACTAAAATTGTAACTCTAGCGAGCTTTGATGAATTTGTCATCATCTTCTACTTCACTCTTGCATTTTGATTGATCAGCAAGCATATCGAGCCATGAACCGTCACCATCCTTTATTTTACCTTTAATCTTGAGCAGAGTACCAAGGATGCTTTCACATACATTCTTCTCTACTTGCATGACATCGATGCAGTGGCGTACACGTAGAATCTCTCGGTAAGGTAATTTCCAGAACACCAATTTCTTCTTAAACACTTGACCCTTGGGTGTTTGTTTCACCATCAAAGGGTGGTTCTTGCCAAGCACAACATTAATATTTTAGCCATGTTGTGGACCACCTCCCCTTCATAGGGTCTTGGGCCCACACCTTCCTCTGTCGTACCATCAAATTCAGCTTTTATCTTTCGGTATGGGTGAGCTTTTTGTAAGAACCTACAATGACGGAAATACACGGTTTTGTGCGAGTTGGGAAGTCTTCTGCTAGCTCTCCTATCCATGCATGTGACACACCCTACATCTCCCTTTTCTTTCTGCCCCGATGTGTTGCCTAATGCCAGCATATTTTGAATGGTGTGCACCAGCATCGCATGTAGATCGAAAATCTCCTTTTTGTAAGCATCATACCATTTTACAGCCGGTGCGTCTATCCACACAGTCAGTAGTTCTTCTACTAGTAGCTGAAAGTAAATGTCAATGTCATTTCCTGGTTGCTTCGGGCCTTGGATAATCATTGACATCATAATGTATTTTTTTCTTCATACACAACCAAGGAGCTAGGTTATATATGCACAGAAGCACCGGCCATGTCTTGTGATTGGTGATCATATCGCCAAAAGGATTCATCCCGTCAGTACACTCCTCGAGCCTTATACTTATAGGATCATTGGCAAAAATTTCAAACTTGTTGTCGATTAATTCCCACTAAGCCCCATCTTTCGGGTGCCTCATAAACTTATCCGCATTTCACTCATCATGATGCCACCGCAACCTCTTTACCTCTCTAGGGTTTGCAAACAAACACCTCAACCTTGGAATTAAACGCAAGTACCAAACAACCTTGAACGGGATTCCTGTCTTGATCTCGTCGTCCAATTTGTACTTGTCATTTGCTCTCCTGTGCTTATATCATGCATGCTTGCATGTGGGACATGCACGCAAATCTTTGTACTCACCACGGTACAATATACAATCATTCACACAAGCGTGTACCTTCTGTACTTCAAGTTATAATGGGCAAACAATCTTCTTCGCTTCATTTGTGTGCTTCTGGGGACACATTATCTTCAGGAAGAATTTCTTTGAAAAGACCTAACTTCTCTGTGAAGCCCTTGTTTGATAGACCGTTTATTGCTTTAAATCTGAGAAGCGCTAGGGTGGCAGTCAACTTGGAAGATTTCTTTTTGCAACCTGGATACAATTCTTTCTTGGAGTCCGCATCAATGGTTGGCAAATCCTTGTACCCATTCATATCCTTTTTTGTCCCTTGAAATCTGTAATCATAGCCGCAAAATCTGGCATATCAAGATCATCTTCATCTGCATCGACGTCTTGGTTTTTACAGTGGGCGTTTCAGCTTTCCGGTGTTCCATTGGTAGCTTGACGCCTCTGCCCCGATGTTACATTCAACATCCATGTGACACTGATCGGGGTTTGGCATCTCGCTGCCCTGGGTATCTTCATCAATGACCTCCTCTTCACCGTGTCTAGTCCAATGTGTATATCCATCCATGAATCCCTTAGAGACTAAGCGCATCTGGACATGTGCAACTTCATGTGACTCTGTATTGGCACAATCAGTACATGGACACAGGATGTAATCCGCATCACCAATTCTCCTATTTGTACTTTCAGCTAAATTCATGAACTCTATCACGCCACTGATAAAATCTGGAGTTTCCCGATTCTTCATCCATCGAGATTGTTCCATCTGCATCACACAAATGGTAATTAAAAACAAAATAACAACATTAATACACGAATTAACTGCTGCCCAAAGATGCTTGAATAAATCACAAGATTTTATTTTCACAATTATTGAGGGTGCTCCATGTCGTTATCCGGACGTGCAATGACAAAAATTAATGGCTAGTCAATTTACACGCAGAGTACTAGTACAACACTAACCTTAGGAATTGAAAACCTTAATTAAGTTGTGACAACCTAGATAATTGCCCTTTTCATTTCCCTATGATTTTCTTGATTTTATTTGCTTTTCTGTGGCTATGTGGTTCTGAAACTTGGGAAGATCACACCTTCCTAGGTTTTATAGTGGCGTGCCATCCTCATAATCATCCCAAGACCCTGTCATTTTCATCCTTGACTCAACCCAATATTCTTTTTCCAAGGAAAGTTCCTTTTCTATTAAAGGAATAATTCTTTTTGCCCTAGGTTGTGAAGCAACCTATATCTCTGTCATTCTAAAAATTTCCAAATAATTCTCATAAATTATTTGGATCCTATCTTTCTCAAATATGGCAAAACATTTCATTGCCATGTTCAAAAATATTCCTCCAATTATCATTTTCCTATTCTGCCCTAAATGGCACTTTGCAAAGCAAGTGCTATTTATCTTTGCCCAATTGCCTCCAAACTTTTTGGACATCTTTTGCTGTCCATATCATTGCCCTGTGCCAAATTTCATACTTATTTGCCTAGTAAATATATTTCAGCAATTTTGCAAAGTTTCTATCTAGAAAGGAACTTTGTGAAGGAAGTATAGTCTAGGCATGTCCAAATGAGTTGAAACGTTGTCACATCCTTCATTTTACAAAATCATGAATCTCTACCAAATTTGAGCTCATGGAGATCATCTATGTGAGCTCAGCTCCAAATCTTGGTTTATGGTCAGATTTTCACTTTGTGAAGCAACCCTATTTTACCTTGCTTCATTTGAGCTGAAAATTTACCTGGACATTATTACATCTATACCTACTCCCTCCACAAAGTTTTCGCTCCATCCACTTAGCCATTTACCCTCAGTAAATTCTCCTAGTTTCCGATCAGAATGGAGCTTTGTGAAGGAAGTGCCACTCTGGTAATTCCAAATGGCATGAAAATTTTACAGCAGCTCCATATGGTCAAATAATCCCACTCCACCAAATTTCAGCTCATGACACTTAAGTATGTGAGTGCAACATCATGGTTCCCTAATTTGGCAAGTTTTGCACTTTCTACAGCAACCCTCATCTAATCTCCTCCTATTATTCTGATTTTTGGTGGTCAACATCACCTTAGTGTGAGATCATCACCAGACACATTAGTTACAAAGTTACCAAGCTGGAATCCCCACTGCACAGCATAAGCAGTTGGTTGCTGGTTTACTTTGGAGCTGCGTGCAAATATCTTCTTTGCCCCTAGACCCAATTATTTCTTCATTTAGACTCAGGGCACTAAGGTCATTCTACTGGACATAGTTGGCTGCGCCAAAGAGCGTCGCTCGTGCTAGTGCGTGTGGTGATCACGCTTGCGCCATGGAGATTGCAAGCTCTGGCGCGTTCTTGCCTCTATGCTCGTCTCCTCCCTCGTCGTCAAGACCTCCATCCATGTCTAGTAGCTGCCCCGTGAGCTCCTCCATCGCCCTGCGTCGCTGCCTCGTCGTGGTTCGCCATCAATGCGCCGCTAGAACAGTGCATGTGCCGTGCCCAGCCAGTGACCTCCATTAGTCCACTGCACAAGCTCGCTAGTGTTGCTCTAGAGGCCTCCCCTCGGCTATATAAGTGTGCATCGAGTCCTCCCGCAGCTCACCAGCCTCTCCCCTCTCCTCTTGAACCACCAGAGCCCTTGGGCTCCTCCTCTTTTCGCCTCTGTCCGCCATGGCCGCCTCGGCCTCGGCTTGAGTCCGGCCAACACGGCCCTCCTCTCCTCCTCCCACCACGTCCACCGTGTTCCTCTCATCCCGATGAGCCGCCCCACCCCCTTGCCCCTCGCCAGAGACGCCCGTAGCGCTGAGAACCACCACCGCCCGTAGCTCTCTGCCATCCTCCGTCGCTGCGGCCTCCCCTCCTCTCCACTCCTTCCCAGCGGCCTCTTTGCCTCTGAACGGGACCGCTACACTGCCCCGCACCCGCCGGTGTGCTCCGCTCGGTCGGAGACGGCCGGAGCCGTGAGCCCCATCACCGGCCGCCCGCCCTCTGTCCTTCCTGTCGCCTCCTCTCATCGTCGTTCCGCGCCTCCCCAGCGCCCCCACTGGCTGGGAGTGGGTGCGGCTGGAAGAGCCGTGCCCGTCGGTGCCCTCGGTCGGGTTGGGGATCGCCGGACCTGGCCGGCCACTTGGCCGTTTCCCTCCGCCTCGCCCCCTCCTCCGTCTCTCGTCGGGGAGACAGGAGGAGGAAGACGACGACCAGGCCGACCCCTCTCCTGCGCCTGGGCCCCGCCTGGAAGTGGCTCAGCCCCGGGCCCACGCGTTTTCAAGTGGAAACGTATTCTCGTACGTGTGTTTTCCTTCAACGAAAGCGTATTGCTATTCTACTGCGGTCCAGAGTATGTTTTCCTGTCCTGAAAGCGTATTTTCTTATATGCGCTTCTGTCTTATCCACTCAGGGACCCGACTATGAATATTATTTTTACAGAAAAGTCCCTGATCTTCTACCCTTCATATTCCGCGACCGTAACTCCGAATCAGGTGAAACCAACGCTCACGTCTTCGTCTCGTCGAGCTCTTTTTGTTGGTACCATTTTCACTAAGTGTTCACACAGTGAAAATTACCATTATGCCCTTGCCTATAATCAGCCCCCTTTGAGAGAAAACCGTCCGACGTTTCATTTCGCGGCTTCACCGCACTTCTTCCCGGAGTCCCCGTCACCCCAGGCAAGCCACAATAACCACTTGCATCATAGCCATGCAGTAGCCATGGTTTTCAACTTGAATTATTAATAAAAGTTTGTTGTTATATGTCTGCTTGTCTGTTACTGCTGTCGTTGTTTCGGTTATGCTCGTGGTTTCATGTTCACTTTCAGGCTATGTTCCGATGCTTCTTGTTATCTTGTACTACTTGTTAGTATCATGTTTGCATGGTAGTAGAATTACATTCTGGTATTAGTGATGTTTATCCTGATGCATGCTAATTGTCTATCAAGTACCGTTGATATGCATGTTCCATTGCAACTAGCTGGTTACATGCTTACTTGGTAGTATTCTTGTTATATTTTTGCATGGTGTTTATTGTTGATGCTAGTATGTTCTTGCATGGTATTTATTTATGATGCTAGTAGTCATGTATGCCATGAGTAGTGTTATACTTGTGATATTCATGCTCGTCAGTATGCCATGCTCACTTGGATATATGCTTCATTGTCGTTATGCTCAATGATTATGTTGCACCTCAATGCTTATGTTGATATCATGCTCATGAATTGTAGTTGCATTATCTTATTTTTATATGGCTCAGCATCATTTGCATTCAAGTTTAACCGGACTTAAAATGAACTTGAACAACTACCGGCTGAGTCATGGTGCCACCAAATCAAGTTGACCAGTGCAGCCAGACTTTCCTTTATGGGAAGGCCCTAACAGGGTCTATTGTCATGCCTCTTGCCGGTGCCTCCAACGAGGGACGGTTATGGGCGCGCGCTACCCTGATCTGGAAGGTGGACATAAGCCTTGTGTGCCCGTTTTTGTTGTTCCGATCTCGTGTCCCCTGTTTGGGACAGTTTATGTTTTGGCCACGACGGTGGTCGGTGGTGTCTTTGGTAGGCACCGGGGCCACCCAGGACTAGCCTAGTGAGGAGTGAGTCGGAGTGGTCGGGAGAGTGTCATGGCAGTAGGATGGTTTTGTCGGAATGTCGTTGGTCCACCCGAATGGGAGTGCGAGGCCATGGGTTATGTGGTGTGGGTACAGTGCGCTACCTCTTCAGAGTGTGTTTCCTAATCTATCGATAGCCGTGCCCGTGGATAAGGGCCATGTTTGTGTCGGCACACTGTGAGTCAATAGTAATAATAATAATTTGATTAATAACGACCCCAGTTCGATGATGAGAAAGAGTTTGGTTGTGATCGTGAGATGATCACAGTGGTATCGAGGATACCGAGTTGTTGGATGTGATCGTGAGATGACCACAGTGGTATCGAGGACACCGAGTTGTTGGATATTTGGGATGTTCTGCAAAAGTCGATGGTAAAGGTCAAGCTCCTTGTGGTCATAAATGATTACTACGGTATTGTTAATACCAAGCTTGATTGGATCCTGAGATGTTCATACGATGTCCATAATAGTAAGTGATGCATGTGATGGTTACGAGGTAACGCGAGCAGAGTAAGTTGGTGCATGTTAGTATCATCATGTTACATGTAGAATCATCATGTTCATGCTATGCTTGTTCTAGTTGTATCATGTTCACTTGTGCATGCCATGTTGTTCTATTAGTACCATGTTCATGATTCATTTAACCTGCTAATGCCATGCTATTCTTTGTCTTGACTGCTATTTGTTTATTGTGAGCTTGCAAGTACATCCAATGTACTGACCTGGCGTGTCATGCAAGTTTGTAGGTCATGCCTGGATTGCTTGCTTATTTTGGTGTGGTTCCTGTGTTCGCGAGCTAGGATAAACATTCCAGCCAGAGTCCCTGTGGATTGGAGTCCATCATCGCCGTTCGTTGTTCCACTGCCAGTAGAGGTTTTGCTGCCTCGAGTTGTTATGCTGCTTGCATAGAGCAACTGTGGTTGGCGTAGTGTCACCATGCCAGTGTTATTCATTTTAATATCGGAGACCTTGTATCCTTATTCGCATTGTAATAGAAAGCAGGTTTGTTCTATGCTAAGCAGTTCCGTATTCCAGAAGACTTCACCTCGATCTCTGGGCTGGAATACGGAGCGTTCCGGTTTCTCCGAGTCGGGGTGCCACATCGCTTGGTATTAGAGCAGGTCTGACTGTAGAGTGTCCTAGTCCGCTGGAACATTAGAAAACAGTAGTATAGGGTCTGGTTGTTGCCCTTGCTTGCTGCATTTAGTTGTTGCATTTTTTTGCTGCATATAGTCTTATTCGGTTACGTCTAACCCTTGTTTAGTGCGTAGATGGCGGCCAACTTCCATGATTTCAGTGCCATCCCCAGAATTTCCGGTGCTATTCCTATTGAGTTCATTCCCACTCCTGCACCTCTCAGCTTTGCCACCCTCCTTGGAGGTATGTGGCGCAGTATTTATCCCCTCGGAGATCCACCCCAGTATCAAGTATTCCAATTTTCTGCCCGAAGAAGAATCTTGGAATATGTTGCTCATGTCCATCTGTCAGCCCCTATTCATGTTGGTAAGCGCGCCTACAGTTTTCATGGTGGTTATGGCGCTACTCCCGAGCGTGCCGTTCAACTTGACGCAATGGCAGGAATCACCGGTATTCGGCATCATGAGAGCATGTTGCATGAAAACCGTGCTTATCAATATTACCCCACCATCATCGACAATCCTAAGCAAATACAGTTTCCCTCCGTCAACCCTCAAGATGACCCGGCTATCCTCGCCATGTCTCGTTACATGACGGCCGAGTGTCTTCTTATTTCTGAGTTAGTCCGATATTCCAGTCGAGCCAAGAGATTTCCTGGTGCCACCTTACCTTAGTGTTCGCCAGCTTCTCAAACCCCTCCGCCTCGTCCATCCGGAGTTTCGGAGTCAGCCGTCACGCTAGCTACTTCGTCAGCTCCCGAGCGTTTTCTCAAGCGTAGGGTGTAGTCATCCACATAGTGCATGTGCATTTGCTGTAGTATTATGCTTGTGTGTGCTTGTGTGTGCCTGTGTGGATTAGTTTTGTAGCTTGTTTGTTGTGTGCTTTATTTAGCTTGTTTGCTGTGTGGTTTGTGCAATCACTCGTTTTCTCGTGCTTCTTTCTTTGAATCTTCGCTGTTACCCCCTTATGGAAATGGCTCCATCAACACACCGGATCACAAGAAGAAGTGAGAAGTAAACATATACACCAAGGCACTCAATTAACAGCAATGAGATTTTCAGCCGACAACATTGGATTGCAGATATCCGGTCTGGATACAGATTATCTTCTGCTCAGACTTTCAGTAACAAGTACCTATCAGAGATCCATCTTTATTGAAGCAATAATTAAGCCAGCAGGAGAACCAAATTGGATCTAAGTCCAACATGCATTTTGATTGAAGGTATGGTCTGTACACACTTATTGATTTTGCCATGAGTCAGATTTAATACGCGCGACACGCAGAAGTCAGGCCAAATATGCAATGAAATTCTGCAAGGGCAGTCGGATAACTCTTGTCATACAAATAATGAGTAGTCAGAATTGCGAGAATATATATATGTTATTTGTTTCACAAAGAGAATTAAGCCAGTCCTTTTTCACTATTTATCAGCGAAGCGTACAAGGAAAGATTCCTCGGTCTGCATCAATAAGGTATGAATAATTTTCCCGCGCAAGACATTCAGTCTTCCTCGATAAGGTACTACAAAATCTTATGACAAAAGATACCAAATCTTCCCTAGTAAGTCTTTAAGGGGGGAAGCTCTGAGGTACGGTACACAGTCTTCCTCTGCAAGCTATCCGTCAGAAGCTTTGAGCACAAGCGATCCAGTATTCCTCAGCAAGATATCCCTGTGGTTTCCAGTGCAAGCTGCCCCGTCTTCTTCAGTACGACACTCGTACAAGAGATTAAACAATAAATTGTCAGCATATGGCAGTTTATTTCATGTGTCAGATCTGCAACGGTTAAGTCAGAAATGAGAATCGGTCAGAACAACGTCCTTCAGTTAAAGATTCAGACACAGAAAATAATAATGAAGGATCAGGACCGACAACACAGTAAGGATCTCGCATCAGGACAACTTGCTCAGTCCATAATATGCTCAGAACTAACAAGCATTGAATACCCGATGTCTATCACGTCCGACCTCAGGATAGCTCAATATATTGACCTCAACGAAGCATCGCACGGACACTCATCACCATGGATATACTGACAAAATAATGAATCGGTGATCTGGTGCAATTTTCTATTCAGACACATCAAGCAACAGTCAAACCTCTGGATACTCGAGACTGTGAAGCCAATCAATACAAGTCAGAAACTCCTGCAAGACGTCAGAATCCATCAAAAGAACAGGTATGGTTCACATCACAGTTTTGAAAGCAGAAGGTATGCATATACATTCGAGCGACACGATGCCTGGATAAAAGAGGATTATTTGTTCCACGGGAAGATATTCCCAACTCCGTGGAATATTCTCGATACTCGATACAGACTAATATCTCTCTCAAGGATCAATATCGAGAAGGACACGTATGTCAGAATGATAATCTTCCGGACCTCAGCTAAGGCAGCAGTATGAAATAAAAATTTGAGACAGTATGAACAGGAGCATATCAGGCAAGCCCGGTCAAAATTTCAGGTACGGTAAAGCAAACCACCCCAGATCAAGGCAGTCAGTCAGATCAAATTTAGTGGAAATATTATATGGGAACATAATGTGAGAGCGAATAAAAGAAACCCGAATTGGAAATGGTTTCTTCAAGTCAGAATATTGATTTGTTCCCTAAGCACACAAATCTCGAGGACGAGATTTCTTTAAGGGGGGGAAGGTTTGTGACAGCCTAGATTTTTCCCCTTTTCTTTTTCCTTTGATTTTCTTGTTTTTCTTCATTTTATTGGCTTTTCTGTGGCTATGCGGTTCTGAAACTTGGGAAGATCACACATTCCTAGGTTTTATAGTGTCTTGCCATCCTCATAATCATCCCAAAACCCTGTCCTTTTCATCCTTGACCCAACCCAATATTGTTTTTCCAAGGAATGTTCCTTTTCTATTAAAAGAATAATTCTTTTTGCCCTAGATTTTGAAGCAACCTATATCTCTGTCATTCTAAAAATTCCCAAATAATTCTCATAAATTGTTCGGGTCCTATCTTTCTCAAATATGGCAAAACATTTCATTTCCATGTTCAAAAATTATCCTACAATAATCATTTTCCTATTCTGCCCTAAATGACACTTTGCAAAGCAAATGCTATTTATCTTTGCCCAATTGCCTCCAAACTTTTTGGACATCTTTTGTTGTCCATATCATTGCCCTGTGCCAAATTTCATACTCATTTGCCTAGTAAATATATTTCAGCAAATTTTCCAAAGTTTCTATCCAGAAAGGAACTTTGTGAAGGAAGTATATTCTAGGCATGTCCAAATGAGTTGAAACTTTGTCACATCCTTCATTGTACCAAATCATGACTCTCTACCAAATTTGAGCTCATGGAGATCATCTATGTGAGCTCAGCTCCAAATCTTGATTTCTGGTCAGATTTTCACTTTGTGAAGCAACCCTATTTTACCTTGCTTCATTTGAGCTGAAAATTTACCAGGACATTCTTACATCTATACCTACTCCCTCCACCAAGTTTTGGCTGCATCCACTTAGCCATTTACCCTAAGTAAATTCACGTAGTTTCTAGTCAGAATGGAGCTTTGCGAAGGAAGTGCCACTTTGGTAATTCCAAATGGCATGAAAATTTTACAGCAGCTCCATATGGTCAAATAATCCCACTCCACCAAATTTCAGCTCATGACACTTAAGTATGTGAGTGCAACATCATGGTTCCCTAATCTGGCTAGTTTTGCACTTTCTACAACAATCCTCATCTAAACTCCTCCTATTAGTCTGATTTTCGGTGGTCAACATCACCTTAGTGTGAGATCATCACCAGACACATTAGTTACTGTGTTACCAAGCTGGTGTCCCCACTGCACATCACAAGCACTTGGCTGTTGGTTTACTTTGGAGCTAAGTGCAAATCTCTTCTTTGCCCCTAGACTCAATTATTTCGTCATTTAGACTCAGGGCACTAAGGTCATTCTACTGGACATAGTTGGCCGCGCCAATGAGCATCGCTCGCCCCAGTGCGCGTGGTGATCACGCTTGCGTCATGCAGATTGCAAGCTTTGGCACGTTCTTTCCTCTGTGCTCGTCTCCTCCCTCGTCGTCTTGACCTCCATCCATGTTTAGTAGCTGCCCCGTGAGCTCCTGCGTCGCTTCCTCGTCGTGGTTCGCCATCAATGCGCCGCTAGAACAGTGCCCGTGCCATACCTAGCCACTAACCTCAATTAGTGCACTGCACAAGCTCGCTAGCGTTGCTCTAGAGCCCTCCCCTCGGCTATATAAGCGTGCCCCGAGTCCTCCCGCAGCTCACCAGCCTCTCCTCGCTCCTCCTCGACCACCAGTGCCCTAGGGCTCCTCCTCTTTTCGCCTTTGTCCACCATGGCCGCCTCGGCCTCGGCTTGAGTCTGGCCAACACGACCCTCCTCTCCTTCTCCCACCACGTCCACCGTGTTCCTCTCGTCCCGATGAGCCGCCCCACCCCCTTGCCCCTCGCCAGAGACGCTCGTAGCACTGAGAACCACCACCGCCCGTAGCTCTCTGTCATCCTCCATCGCCGCGGCCTCCCCTCCTCTCCACTCTTCCCCAGCGGCCTCTTTGCCTCTGAATGGGACCGCTGCACTGCCCCGCACCCGCCGATGCGCTCCGCTCGGCCGGAGACGGCTGGAGCCGTGAGCCCCTTCACCGGCCGCCCGCCCTCAGTCCTCCCTGTCGCCTCCTCTCGTTGCCGTTCCGCGCCTCCCCAGCGCCCCCACTGGCTAGGAGTGGGTGCGGCTGGCCGAGCCGTGCCCGTCGGTGCCCTCGGTCGGACCGGGGATCGCTGTACCTAACCGGCCCCTTGGCCGTTTCCAGGAGGAAGACGACGACCAGGCCGACCCCTCTCCTACGCCTGGGCCTCGCCTGGAAGTGGATCAGCCCCGGGCCCGCCCGTTTTCAAGTGGAAATGTATTCTAGTACATGTGTTTTCCTTCAACGAAAGCATATTCCTATTCTACTGCGGTCCAGAGTACGTTTTCCCGTCCTGAAAGCGTATTTTCTTATATCCGCTTCTGGCTTATCCACTCAGGGACACGGTTGTGAATATTATTTTTACAGAAAAGTCCCTGATCTTCTACCCTTCATATCTCCACGACCGAAACTCTGAATCAGATGAAACCAATGCTCACGTCTTCATCTGGTCGAGCTCTTTTTGTTGGTACCATTTTCGCTAAGTGTTCACACTATGAAAATGGCCATTATGCCCTTGCCTATAATCAGCCCCCTCTGAGAGAGAATTGTGCGGCGTTTCATTTCGCGGCTTCACCGCACTTCTTCCCGGAGTCCCCGTCAGCCCAGGCAAGCCACAATAGCCACTTGCATGATAGACTTGCAGTAGCCATGGTTTTCAACTGGAATTTTTAATTAAAGTTTGGTGTTATATGTCTGCTTGTCTGCTACTGTTGTCGTTGTATCGATTATACTCGTGGTTTCATGTTCACTTTGAGGCTATGTTTCGATGCTTCTTGTTATATTGTACTACTTGTTAGAGATGTTTATCCTGATGCATGCTTATTGTCTGTCAAGTACCGTTGATATGCATGTTCCGTTGCAACTAGCTGGTTACATGCTTACTTGGTAGTATTCTTGTTATATTCTTGCATGTTATTTATTGTTGATGCTAGTATGTTCTTGCATGGTATTTATTTATGATGCTAGTAGTCATGTATGCCATGAGTAGAGCTATACTTGTGATATTCATGCTCGTCAGGATGCCATGCTCATTTGGATATATGCTTTATTGTGTTAATGCTCGATGATTATGTTGCACCTCCATGCTTATGTTGATATCATGCTCATGCATTGTAGTTGCATCATGTTATTTTTATATGGCTCAACATCATTTGCATTCATATTTAACCGGACTTAAAATGAACTTGAACAACTGTTGCCTGAGTCATGGTGCCACCAAATCGAGCTGACCAGTGCAGCCACACTTGGCTTTATAGGAAGGCCCTAACTGGGTCTATTATCATGCCTCTCGCCGGTGCCCCCAACGAGGGAAGGTTATGGGCAGGCGCTACCCTGATCAGGTAGGCATACATAAGCCTTGTGTGCCCGTTGTTGTTGTTATGAGCTCGTGTCCCCGTTTGGGACAGTTTATGTTTTGGCCATGACGATGGTCGGTGGAGTATTTGGTAGACATTGGGGCCACCCAAGAGTAGCCCAGTGGGGAGTGAGTCGGAGTGGACGGGAGAGTGTCATGGCAGTAGGACGGTTTTGTCGGAACACCGTTGGTCCACCCGAATGGGAGTGCGAGGCCATGGGTTCTGTGGTGGGGGTTGTCGGTGTACTAAGGTAGGGGTACCTCAGTACCCCAACTTGCGCACGGACAGTAGCAGCTTCCCGCGGCAGGGTCGACCACGTGCTCGCCGGAGACCTTCCTGCTCCATATAAAACCATTCAAAAACAAAGTATACAAGACAGAAGATCGAGACCCCGGCAAGTGGAGCTTGCCGGGAAGGCCGTTCCAGGCTCAAGATTACCTCACTCACACAAGGCCCTGGCGAGAGGAGTTTGCCAGGAAGACTAGAAGGTTATGTTACAGAAGACATGCCTCGGCGCTATACGCGCCCCGGCAGGGCCCGGGGAGCGACAAGCTTCAGAGCCCGACAAGCTCCCGGGCCCGGCAAGGTCAAGACCCCGGCAAGGTGCTTGCCGGGGAGAGTTGCGCTGTGTGCCCGCGCTCCAGCTCATCGGTCCACGCGTCGCCCTGGGGCCTCTCCTGGGACGCGTGGCGGATGGCTATGCAGCCTGGGGGACACGGTGGCACTCCACGGTGGTAAAGCCATCGCCGTGGGAAACGGAGACGCAAGGGCGGGCGCTTTTGGGGTCGACGGCGACGGGCATTAAATGCTCTTGTCCCCCACTGTCAAAGTAGGTAGCGACCACTGTTCATACACTGTAGCTCCACTATTCCCGCACTGTTACAACTACCACCTCTTTTACTTTTTTGCCCTTTCTCCTACGTTGACACCTGTCGGTGACCCCTTGCACTATAAAAGGAGGCCCATGCACAACGTAGAAGGGGTTCGGAACCTAGATCGCTCATGCGCTCGGTGTAGTTAGTTCTTCAAGCTCCCGAGCTCTCCAACTCAATACAAACTAAGCAAAAGTAGGGTTTTACGCGTCCATCGCGGCCCGAACCTGGGTAAACTGCCTGCGTGATCTCCACGATCTGCTCTTCGTGCTCCCTCCGCCCTCTTACCGCACAGACAAAGGGGCTCCGGTCCCATAGGTGTTCGTGGCGGACAGTTTCCCCCGACAGGGGTACAGTGCACTACCTCTGCAGAGTGTGCGTCCTAATCTATCGATAGCCGTGCCCGCGGATAAGGGCCAAGTTCATGTCGGTCACAGTGTGAGTCAACAGTAATAATAATAATATCTTGATTAATAATAACCCTGGTTCGATGATGATAAAGAGTTTGGTTGTGATCATGAGATGATCATGGTGGTACCGAGGATACCGAGTTATTGGATGTGATCATGAGATGATCACGGTGGTATCGAGGATAACGAGTTGTTGGATATTTGGGATGTTCTGCGAGAGTCGATGGTAAAGGTCAAGCTCCTTGTGGTCATAAATGATTACTACGGTATTGTTAATACCAAGCTTGATTGGATCCTGAGATGATCATACGATGTCCATGATAGTCAGTGATGCATGTGATGGTTATGAGGTAACCCGAGCAGAGTAAGTTGGTGCATGTTAGTATCATCATGTTGCATGTAGTATCATCATGTTCATGCTATGCTTGTTCTAGTTGTATCATGTTCAGTTGTGCATGCCATGTTGTTCTGTTAGTACCATGTTCATGATTGAATTAACCTGCTAATGCCATGCTGTTGTTTGTCTTGACTACTTTTGGTTTATTGTGAGCTTGCAAGTACATCCAATGTACTGACCTGGCGTGTCATGCCAGTTTGCAGGTCGTGCCTGGATTGCTTTCTTGTTTTGGTGTGGTTCCTGTGTTCGCGAGCTAGGATAAATGTTCCAGCCAGAGTCCCTGCGGATTGGAGTCCATCATCGCTGTTCGTTGTTCTGCTGCCAGTAGAGGTTCCGCTGCCTTGAGTTGTTATGCTGCTTGCATAGAGAAAATGTGGTTGGCGTAGTGTCGCCGTGCCGGTGTTATTCATTGTAATATCAGAGAACTTGTATCCTTATTCATGTTGTAATAGAAAGCTGGTTTGTTCTATGCTAAGCAGTTACGTATTCCAGAAGACTTAACCTCGATCTCTGGGCTGGAATACAGGGCGTTACGGTTTCTCTGAGGCGGGGTGGCACATAAGCCACTCACGAAAAGAATACCTTAATTAATTAGCCGCTCGGTAACCTCCACCTAGTAGACAGAGAAGCGCGTTGCGGCGGCACGCCGAGACAGCAAGGTCGAGGAGCAAAGCTTAGTGCGGCTCCAACCTGAAGTTCGACCTCCACTATCCCACCATCGACCACGATGGATGTGCTCGAATCACGCTGCCGCTGACCTCGATGATTGAGCCCCTCCTATCTCCCACCGTAGACCAAGGATTGACCTCCTATGACGCCGCCACCGCCCACCGACCAAGGATTGACCTCTTCTCCAGTAGCTGCTACCTAGGCCGCCGCCGCCATCTTTATAGGCAAAGCGGCTGTTTTTTTATGGATATCTGCAGAGCGGCTATGTACATGGTATCTCACTGTAACTCAATTATATGGACAGGGTAGTACATCACATACGGTTATGTAACGGTAACCTTATCAAACCTACGTTATCTTCTCACATGGTTTGGTGCGGAAATCGTGTGTGACGTGTTAATACCTAAAACAAACGACCTGTATAAATAGTGTGCCGTATACAACGTATAGTGCAACAAGTTGTTCCCGACCGTTAGCTTATCTCCACAGTTTCCCCATTTCCCCAAAATCCCTACATAGCCTCCAAATTCCCTAGCGTGGCGCTGACATTAGGGGAATTGCATGAAGTTGCTGTCTGGCGCCCGATGATAGGTCAACATCGGAATCATTCCGCTCGTCTTCCATGAGTCCGGCGTCGAGCCCAGACCTCGATTATATTTTGTTCATGGAGGGGTGCTGCCTCCAGAGTCATCATACGACAACCAGACGAATGAGGAGCCGTCGGAGGACGAAGAAGAGGACGACGACGATGATGAGGAGGAATGGTCGAACGAGGAGGAGAACGACGACAACAGTAATGACGATGATGACGGTGGCAATGAAAAGCCAATGGTCAGAGGCAAGAAGCGTCCTCGCCAAGACGATGTCGCAGGGCTATCCAACAACAACAACAACAACAACAACAACAACAACAACAACAACAACAACAACAACAACAACAAAAAGAAGGACTAAATTAAGCAGACTGTATATATCTCTGTTTATGCTGTCAATCTCATCGCAGATGGTTAGTAATATGTATTCGAGAGAGATCTTCTACATTATCGCCGACATGTTGGTTTGTTGAACTGTG
>LR738713.1:226223530-226240492 GCA_902687465.1 Secale cereale | reverse complement strand
GATGATGAGGAGGAATGGTCGAACGAGGAGGAGAACGACGACAACAGTAATGACGATGATGACGGTGGCAATGAAAAGCCAATGGTCAGAGGCAAGAAGCGTCCTCGCCAAGACGATGTCGCAGGGCTATCCAACAACAACAACAACAACAACAACAACAACAACAACAACAACAACAACAACAACAACAAAAAGAAGGACTAAATTAAGCAGACTGTATATATCTCTGTTTATGCTGTCAATCTCATCGCAGATGGTTAGTAATATGTATTCGAGAGAGATCTTCTACATTATCGCCGACATGTTGGTTTGTTGAACTGTGTGCCCTAACGAGCACACAATTCACAAAAAGGACCGTATGTGCTGTCAATAATGATGGCACACAATTCTGATTACCGACCTGTTTGCCGGCTATCACACACATCTTGTTACGCCGAATCGTGTGTGTTCACCTCAATCATCGCAAACGGTTCATCGAAGTGAACTGTATGTTGTATATCGCACACACCTTGACCTGGCTGCACATTTCTGTTGTTCTATTTCATCGCAAACAGTTCGTACAGATCAAGCGTATGCCCCTCATCGCACACGCAACTAAAATTTGAACCGTGTTTCATGTATCATTCATCACAAATGTTTTGCATCTTTTTTGACTGTTTTTTTACATCACCGTTTGCAATTAATGCATCACACATAGTTTCATCAAAGAGTCTCTAATCATAGTGTCGCGTTAGCAGCAACCTGCAGTAGTGGCAGAGTTTTGTAGCACAGTAGCAATTTTCCCTCAAGTGGGTGACCTAAGTTTTACCAATCCGTGGGAGTCATAGATGAAGATGGTCTCTCTCAAACAACCCTGCAACCAAATAACAAAGAGTCTCTTGTGTCTCCAACACACCCAATACAATGGTAAATTGTATAGGTGCACTAGTTCGGCGAAGAGATATAGGTTTTTGTAATCTGGAAATATAAAAATAGCAAGGTAACTAATGATAAAAGGGAGCACAAACGGTATTGCAATGCATAGAAATAAGGCCTAGGGTTCATACTTTCACTAGTGCAAGTTCTCTCAACAATGATAACAAAATTACATCATATAACAATCCCTCGACGTGCAACAAAGAGTCACTCCAAAGTCACTAATAGCGGAAAACAAACGAAAAGATTATTGCAGGGTACAAAACCACCTCGAAGTTATTCTTTTTGATCAATCTATTGGGCTATTCCTATAAGTGTCGCAAACAGGCATAGAGTTCGTACAAAAATAACACCTTAAGACACACATAAACCAAAACCCTAATGTCACCTAGATACTCCATTGTCACCACAGGTATCCACGGTTTTGATTATACGATATGCATCACACAATCTTAGATTCATCTACTAAACCAACACAAAGAACTTCAAAGAGTGCCCAAAGTTTCTACCAAGAGTCAAGACGAAAACATGTGCCAACCCCTATGCATAAGTTCACAAGGTTAGTGAACCCGCAAGTTGATCACCAAAACATACATCAAGTGGATCACGTGAATATCCCATTATCACCACAGATAAGCACGTGCAAGACATACATCAATTGTTCTCAAATCCTGAAGACTCAATCTTTTAAGATAACTTTGAAGGGAAAACTCAATCCATTACAATAAGGTAGAGGGAGAGAAACATCATAAGATCCAACTATAATATCAAAGCTCGCAGTACATCAAGATCTTGCAAAATCAAGAACACGAGAGAGAGAGAGAGAGAGAGAGAGAGAGAGAGAGAGAGTGAGTAAGATCAAACACATAGCTACTGGTACATACCCTCAACCCCGAGGGTGAACTACCCCCTCCTCGTCATGGAGACCATCGGGATGATGAAGATGGCCACCAGTGATGGTTTCCCCCTCCGGCAGGGTGCTGGAACAGGCTCTCGATTGGTTTTGCATGGCTACAGAGGCTTGCGGTGGTAGAACTCCCAATCTAGGTTTATTTCTGGCTGTTTCAATATTTATAAGAATTTTTGGCATTGGGGACAAGTCAGGGGGACCCACAAGGCGACGATAGGGTAGGGGCGCGCCCTCCACCTTATGGTGGCCTCGTGGCTCTTCTGGTCCATCTCCGGCACTCCGTTGGCTTCTTTTGGTCCATAAAAGTCATCATAAATTTCAGGTCAATTGGACTCCGTTTGATATTCCTTTTCTGCGAAACTCAAAAAAATAATAAGAAACTAGCACTGGGCTCTAGGTTAATAGGTTACTCCCAAAAACCATATAAAATAGCATATTAATGCATATACAACATCCAAAACAGATAATATAGTAGCATGGAACAATAAAAAAGTATAGATACGTTGGAGACGTACCAAGCTTCCCCAAGCTTAATTCCTGCTCGTCCTCGAGTAGGTAAATGATAAAAACAGAATTTTCTATGTGGAATTCTACCCAACATATTTATCAATGCAATATTCTTTATTGTGGCATGAATGTTCAAATCCATAAGACTCAAAATAAAAGTTTATCAATATCAAAACAATAATACTTCAATCATACTAAAAAGTAATCTACGAAGCTTAAAAAGTAACATGGCTAAAGAAAGTTATCCCTACAAAATCATAGTCTTTTATGCTCCCTCTTCTTAAAACAAAGTATAAATCATGCCTATCCCGGTGTCAAACAAGCAATTGTTTTCATACTTTAAAATTCTTAAACCTTTTCAACTCTTCACAAAATACATGAGCATGAGCCATGGATATAGCACTATGGGTGGAATAGAAGGTGGTAATAGACAAAAGGAGGGAGAAAGTCTCACATCAAGTAGGCAAATCAGTAGACTATGGAGATGTCTATCAATCGATATCAATGTGAGTGAGTATGGATTGCCATGTAACGGATGCACTAGAGCTATAAGTGTATGAAAGCTCAAAAGACAACTAGTGAGTGTGCATCAACTTGCTTGCTCATGCAGACCTAGGGCATTTCAGGAAGCCCGTAACTGGAATATATACAAGCCAAGTTCAATAACAAAAAATTCCAACTATTAATATATGGGAGTGATAACATAGGAGTCTCTCTATCATGAAGAACATATTGCTACTTTGAAGCACAAGTGTGGAAAAAGATAGTAACATTGTCCCATCTCTCTTTTTCTCTCTTTTTTTAGGATCCTCTCTTTTTTGGAGACCTTTTTTTTGGAGACTCTGTTGGCCTCTTTATTTATAACCTCACATGGTACAATGTTCTAATAATGATGATCATCACACTTTTATTTACTTACAAATCGATACTAGAACAAAGAGATGACTCTATATGAAAGACTGCGGTGGTGTACCGAGATGTGCAATGACCAAGAGTGACAAGTATACAAAATATGAACGGTGGCTTTGTTACAAATACTATGTCAACTACATGATCATGCAAAGAATATGACAATGATGATGAGTGTCACAATAAACGGAACGGTGGAGTTACATGGCAATATATCTTAGAATGTCTATGGAAATCCCATAATAGGTAGGTATGTTGCCTGTTTTGAGGAAGGTATAAGGAGGGTTTTATGCAGCAGCAAAATTTGTGCGGCACTAGAGTGGCTAGCAAAGTGGAAAGGTGAGAGTGTGTATATTCCATGGACTCAACATTAGTCATAAAAAACTCACATACTTATTGCGAAAAAAAATATTAGCTCTCGAAGCAATGTACTACGACGCATGCCCCTATGGGGGAGGTTGATAGGATTTAACCATCGCGAGCGCCTAACCTTCATGCAAAGTCAAACACTAAAAATACAAAGTGCTCCAATTTGGTTACATAGTTAGGAGACCATACGTGCATGCTATGGGAATCACAAACCTTAACACAATTATTACTTTAACCTCACAAACTACCACTAGCATGACTCTAATATTACCATCTTAACATCTCAAAACAATTACAAGGAGTCAAACTTCACATAGTATTCAATGCTCTATATATGAATTTTTTATTATATCTCCTTTGGATGCCTATCATACTAGGACTAACTTCATAACCCAAGCAAATGACCATGATGTCGGATTCAGGGCTCCGCAAAACCCGTTAAGTTCGAACACAGGGGCGTGAATGAAGATCTCTCCCACTCACGTCTACGTAGCGCCTCGCTCTCGTCTCGATCGAAAGATCCAAGCAAACAAAGAACAAGCACACAAGAGTTTATCCAGGTTTGGGCCACCGTGTGGTGTAAGACCCTACTTCCTGCTTTGGTGGATTGGCTGCGGGCGAGCTAGAATATGGACTGGTACAAGGGTTCCTGGGCTGAGGAGGCGACCTCAGGAGGGTCAGGAGGCTAGTGTTCCTGCTCCTTGTGCCATGGTCAAGTGTGTGAATCGATCCCCTTTCTTAGTGGGAATCCTAACTACTTATATAGGTGGCCACGGTCCTCTTCCCCCGAAATGTTTAGGCGGGAAGGGATCCCACAACGGCCATTTTTGAGCGGGACCACAAGGACGTTCCTACCCTGACAAAATCGGTCTTCGCCAGAAAAAGGATCAGGCGGTGACACGGTGGTGGGCTCGACGATGACATCCTCCTTAGCGTCCTTGCGGGCTTCGGTCTTGTTGCACCAAAGAGGAAACCTTTGCCCCGCTCCTTGGGAACCAATGTCTGCGCTGTCTCCTTTGCACCAAAATGGCAACTATGCCGCTGGCTGACACTGGCACCCGCTGGCGCGGTGCGTCACTACTGACATCACTGCCTCCTCCTGAGACAGGCTTGGCCTTGGATTCTCCGACCCTCCAGAATGCCTTGCCGAGGCCGCTCCCGAGGAGGTCTTGACATCGTTCTCCTCGCGAGGCCTGGCCCCTCGCGAGGGTCTTGAGTAGCGGGTCGATTAGCTGGGCCATACCAGGCCGCTTGTAGGAGCGTGTCGCAGCCCGCAGACAGGCAAGTCTGGGTACCCTGGTTCCTAGTACGCCGACAGTAGCCCCCGAGCCCAAGGCGCGCACGGAGTTGGCTTCGAGGCGAAGCCTTAGTCGAGGACGAAGCGCCACAGGCTCCAAAGGCTGCGGGCCAGGCCGGCGTTCGACGGTTGGATGGGACGTGGGCGGCCCCGCCTCCCATGCAGTCTTGGTAGTTGTGCGCCGTGCTAGTGGCACGACTGGTAGGGCTTCTTGCCAACGCTTCTGCTTGCCTTCTCTGCCCCCTCCTACTTGCCGCCATGCGCGCGGGGCGAAGAAGAGAAGGGACGGCGAGCCTGCCGCGTCGCCGCCGGTACTCGAACCGGCGCTCGGACGCTCCGCCATAGTGAACCAGGAGGATCTGGACAAGCTGCACAGCGCCTTGGCTGACGCAACTAACGAGTGGGGACCGACCCGTGTCTGGCTCTCTTCCCGGCCGGTGAGGGAGCTTGGTGCTAACGACATCCAGCTTCATCTCCATGCTATCTTCGGGGGTCTCGTCCCCCCTTTCTCCGCCTTCTTCTACGCAGTGCTCACGCATTACCAGATTCGGGCGTTACACCTGGACCCTGGGTCCATCGTCCTTCTTTCCGGCTTCGCGTTCCTGTGTGAGGCTTTCGTTGGCGTTTCCCCTTCGATGGATTTGCTCTGCCACTTCTTCGCCCTCTTCTTGGTTGAGGGGGGCAGTGCTCGGTGTGTGTGTCATTGCGCGCGGTGGCGCCGACTGCTACCTCCAGCATTGATTTCTCGCTTCATCCTACCACAGACGGGTTTCGTCGGCAATGGGTGTTCATCGACGACGTCGCGTACAGCCCCCAATTTCATCTTCCCGATGCACCGGCGGTGCCGAACTCTGGTTGGAGGCATGAAGCCCTTTCGAATCCTCGGGCGGAGCCTGTGATGCGCCACCTAGCCACCTTGAAGAAGAGCGGGTTGACCCTAGTGATGGTGGTGAGGGACTTCCTTGTCCTTCGTGTCGCCCCACTCCAGCACCTTTCCAACCCGATGTGGGTTCTTGATGATCGTGCGCGTCTTCAGCGGAAGCAGCTCCTTCCTGACACGATCCAGGGGCTGATGTGGCTGCTTGTTGGTGGAGTGCCTAAGGCTCGCCCTGGTTCCGCGGTTCCCTTGTACTTGGCTCCAAAAGCCGAAAGGGCCCTGCTGACAGGATGCCCCACTTCGATGCATGGGGGCTTGTCCCAGGAGGCTCCCCCAATCCTCGCGACGATTCCTTGGTGGTATCCGGGCCCGCAAGCTCGCCCTTCCTTTTTGGGGGAAACGCACCTGCGGAGCCCCTAGCCTAGTGAAAGCACATTTGCTCCCTGGGTGGTTTTGGTAATTAATGACAACATACTTTGTGGTTGGACTAATGCTTTTATCAAGTATGTTTCAGGAAATCCAATCACATTTGCATGGCTAAAGGACTGAAGAAGTGGACCCCTCAAATGCTAAGGCAAGCATTGGCAAAAGCTCAAGACTCTATTTTTGGTTTAGTGATCTAAGATCACATTGAGTCCATAGGAAAAGCCAATACTATTAAAAGGGGATGAGGTTGTGTTGATGATCTGGTTGCTCAAGTGCTTAGTGATATATCTCCTTCAACTATCAGCAACTTTCACTACAATACACACTCATAAGTAATCTCGGACCAACCGATTTTCCAAACTCAGTCCCACCGAGATGAACCACCTCAGCCATAAGCCAAACCCTAGAAAAATCGGTCAATCCGAGTTTGAGATCGGTCTCACCGAAATACGGGCTGCCAAGCTTCTGTAACCGTTTGTCCTCAAATCGGAATAACCGAGTTGATGATTTCGGTCTCACCGAAACTGGCAAGTTCCTGTATTGACTCAAATCGGACAAACCGAGATGGTATTTTTGGTCCCACCGAAAACCCCAACGTTCACTATATATGAACTTTCGGTCTGACCGAGTTATCAACTTCGGTCTCACAGAGATTGCTCAATTATGTGTGTAACGGTTGGATTTTGTGTGGAGGGTATATATACCCCTCCACCCCCTCTTCATTCGTGGAGAGAGCCATCAGAAAGAACTACCACTCCTACCTTACACTTTCTGAGAAGAGAACTACCTACCCTTGTGTTGAGATCAAGTTGCTCCACTCCCACCATATGAAACTTGATTTCTAACCTTCCCAAGTTGCTTTCCACTCAATCCTTTCTTCCACCACAGCCAAATCAGTGAGGAGAGTTGAGTGTTGGGGAGATTATCATTTGAAGCACAAGAGCAAGGAGTTCTTCATCATCTACAACATCTATTACCTTTTGGAGGGTGGTGCCTCCTAGATTGGTTAGGTGTCGCTTGGGAGCCTCCGTCATCGAGATGTGGAGTTGAACCAAGAAGTTTGTAAGGGCAAGGAGATCGCCTACTTTGTGAAGATCTACCCCGAGTAAGGCTAGCCCTCCGTGGGCGTAGGCCATGATGGAATAGACAAGGTTGCTTCTTCGTGGAACCTTTGTGGGTGGAGCCCTCCGTGGACTCGCGCAGCCGTTACCCTCCGTGGGTTGAAGTCTCCATCAACGTGGATGTACGATAGCATCACCTATCGGAACCACGGGAAAAATCATTGCGTCTCCAAATTGCGTTTGATCTTCTCCACTTCTCTTTACTACTTGTGCAATTTACTTTCCGCTGCCCATACCCTAGAATTGCATGTGTAGTGTGCTACTTGACTTGTGTGTTATGCAAAATCTGCCAAAATTTGTCCTTGATAAAAGACAGAATTTTTATCTTGTCGAGTAGTCTAATCACCCCCCCTCTAGACACTCTCACCTTCTTCGATCCCTCAATTGGTATCAGAGCTTTGGTCTCCATTGCTTTGGTTTACACACCATTGGAGGAAGATGGACGTGTCTACGTTTGGAAGTGTTAGCCATAGAGTGCCTATTCTTAATGGAGAGTCATATAACTCATGGAGGTCTGAAATGCTTAGTATCTTTAAGATGTACAATTTGTGCAAATATGGTGAGACCCCCTATGTGCCTCCATTTGATCCCTTGCACCCTACCATGGATGAAGAGCTTGATTTGCTTCGTAACCTTAGGACTGTAAATCTTATCATTAGAGGGTTACCCGATGATTTGCTTAAGCTTGTTACAAACTTTGAGTGTGCCTATGCTATGTGGAAGTTCTTGGAAGAACTTTATCCGGACTACTCTTTGAGAAGTCTTGATAAAATTCTATACAAGACTATTGAATTTGATAAGATGCACCCCAATGATCCCAACTTTGATAAATACTTCTTTGAGCTTCGTGATCTTATGAAAAAGAAGGGTGATCCCGGTCTTATCAATGCTTTAATTAGAAAAGCTCTTGTATTGCATTCCGAAGATTATTGTCACATTGACAAAACTATTGCAAGAAGTTTTTATCAAATTGACCTAGGTGTTGATGATGAACAATCTATGGGTCAATATGATGATGAGCATGAGCATGATGATGATTACTCCGATTCGGACACGGACCTAGACAAGGTCATGAAGAGTCTCAATCTTATGGCAAATCTGAGAGACTACATGTCCGGCGGAAAGGAGTGGATTCTTGATAGTGGATGCACCGACCACATGACCGGAGACAAAGATATGTTTCGAGAGCTTGCAAAGAACGATGGTCCACGCAAGTATGTGACTTTTGGAGACAACTCCAAGGGTAAGGTACTTGGCCTTGGTAAGGTGGCCATATCTCATGATAGCTCTATTCAAAATGTCATGCTTGTAGAATCTCTTGGATACAATTTACTTTCCGTGTCTAGATTAGCTGACTTTGGATTTAATGTGCTATTCACCAAAGTAGATTGCCAAGTCTTTCGTCGTGACAATCAAAACATGGCATTTACCGGTATCCGTAGAGGTGATCTATATATTGTTGATTTCACTAAGAAAGCCCAACCTAGAGCTTGTTTTATTGCTAAATCCTCTAAAGGTTGGTTATGGCATAGAAGGCTTGGACATGTTGGTATGCGTAATCTAGACAAGCTGATCAAAGGTGATCATATTCTTGGTGTTAAAGATGTTCTCTTTGACAAAGATAGACTTTGTAGTGCTTGTCAAGCAGGAAAACAAGTTGGTGGAAGTCATCCCGTGAAAAACATCATGACCACAAGGAGACCGCTTGCGCTTCTTCATATGGATCTCTTCGGTCCCAATGCTTACAAAAGCCTTGGTGGTAACTCCTTTGGTCTAGTTATAGTTGATGATTATTCCAGATTTACGTGGGTATTTTTCCTTGATGACAAATCGCAGGTTCAGAGGATCTTCAAAACCTTTGCCAGAAAGGCCCAAAATCAATTTGAGGTGAAGATCAAGAAAGTTCGGAGTGACAATGGAACGGAGTTCAAGAACGCCAATGTAGACTCTTTTCTCGATGAGGAAGGAATTCTACATGAGTTCTTGGCTACGTACACTCCTCAACAAAATGGAGTTGTTGAGAGGAAGAACCGAACGCTCATAGAGATGGCAAGAACGATGCTTGATGAATACAAGACACCGAAGCATTTTTGGGGAGAAGCGGTCGAGACAGCTTGTCATGCTATCAACAGGCTTTATCTTCATAAGCTCCTCGGCAAGACATCATACGAGCTCCTCACCGGTAACAAACCCCAAGTGGGATACTTTCGTGTCTTTGGTTCAAAATGCTATATCCTTGATAAGCATCGTCGGTCTAAATTTGCTCCTAAATCCCATGAAGGCTTTCTTCTTGGTTATGGATCAAACTCCCACACCTACCGTGTCTACAATAATTTCACCCGAAAGGTTGAAGAGACGGTAGACGTGAAGTTTGATGAATCTAATGGCTCGCAAGTAGAGCAAATGCCTATTGATGTAGGATACAAGGACCCATCGGAAGCTATCCAAGATTTATCTATTGGAAAGATCCGTCCCATGGAAGTGAAGGAGAGTACCTCATCTACATATGTGGAGCCCCCTACCTCACGGCAAGATGAACCTCAAGGCAACATGGAGGCCTCCACAAGTGGAACTCACCAAGATGAGGAAGTGCAACAAGAAGATCCACCACAACCTCCTTCTCCACCGCCTCAAGACAAGACCAACAACAATGAAGAAGAAGAAGAGGAAGATGAAGATGATGAGGAAGCTCAGCCACAACCTCAACAAAAGCTATCCCGAGTCCGAGCAAGAGTCAAGAAAAATCATCCCGTGGAACAAATGATGAACGACATCAACTCCGGGAGAATTACTCGCTCTAAAACTCGCTTAGCTAACTTTTGTGAGCATTACTCATTTATCTCTAGTATTGAACCCATGAAGGTAGAAGAAGCACTTGAAGACCCGGATTGGGTGAACGCTATGCACGAAGAACTACACAACTTCGAGAGGAACAAGGTATGGACTTTGGTAGAGAAGCCCAAGGATGATCAAAACATCATTGGAACCAAATGGGTGTTTCGGAACAAGCAAGATGAAGATGGACAAGTCATCCGCAACAAGGCTCGTCTCGTAGCTCAAGGTTACACACAAGTCAAAGGTATGGACTATGGTGAGACCTATGCCCCCGTTGCTAGACTTGAGTCCATTCGCATTCTTCTTGCTTATGCCAATCACCATGATATTACTCTCTATCAAATGGATATCAAAAGTGCTTTCCTAAATGGTGAAATTGAGGAGGAAGTATTTGTGAAACAACCTCCCGGATTTGTGAATCCCAAAAAGCCTAATCATGTTTACAAGTTGCATAAAGCTCTTTATGGTCTTAAACAAGCTCCTAGAGCTTGGTACAAATGCTTGACTAGCTTTCTTCTTGAAAAAGGCTTTGAGATTGGAAAGATAGACTCAACGCTGTTCACGAAAAGGGTTAATGGTGAACTATTTGTGTGCCAAATATATGTTGATGATATTATCTTTGGTTCAACTAACCCTCATTTTAGCAAGAAGTTTGGATAGCTCATGTCGGAGAAGTATGAGATGTCCATGATGAGTGAACTCAAATTCTTCCTTGGGTTGCAAATCAAGCAATCTAAGGAGGGTACCTTTGTCTCACAAACAAAGTACACCAAGGATCTCTTCAAGAAGTTCAACATGCAAGAAAGCAAAGGTATGAGTACTCCCATGCCTACAAGTGGACACAATGACTTGACAAAAGATGGAGAACCCGTTGATCAAAGGGTTTACCGTTCTATGATTGGTTCTCTACTATATCTTTGTGCTTCTCGTCCTGACATAATGTTGAGTGTATGCATGTGTGCACGATATCAAGCAGCCCCTAAAGAATGTCATCTTAAAGCTGTTAAAAGGATAGTGAGATACTTGATACACACACCAAACTTTGGCATTTGGTATCCTAAGAGGGCCTCTTTCGACCTTGTTGGCTATTCTGACTCGGACTATGCCGGTGACAAGGTTGATAGAAAGTCAACTTCGGGTACATGTCAATTCCTTGGTCGATCCCTTGTATCTTGGTCCTCCAAGAAACAAAATTCGGTATCATTATCCACTGCCGAAGCGGAATATATTGCTGCTGGTTCGTGTTGTGCTCAAATGCTATGGATGACACAAACGCTTAAGGATTATGGGATACATGTGAGACATGTTCCCTTGCTTTGTGACAATGAGAGTGCAATTAAAATTGGACACAATCCAGTGCAACATTCTCGAACAAAGCATATTGAAGTTCATCACCATTTTATTCGTGATCATATTGCCAAGGGTGACATTAATCTTAAGCATGTTCGTACTGACAAACAACTTGCTGATATCTTTACAAAACCTCTTGATGAGAAGGTGTTTTGTCGCTTGAGGAGTGAGTTGAACATCATTGATGCTTCGAACTTGGAGTGAGAACTCCATTGATGCATGCAAGGCATGAGCCCACTTGACTAATCCTTGATATTTCTCTTATGATGATGATCATATGTCTTGGACACATTTGCCTCCTTGTATTGCATCTAACTCCTTGCAGGTACTTGGATGATCTATATTCCACAAGATTACCACACACTCAAATCATGAGTAATCTTGTCATTGACCAAGTATCTAGCCCTTTGGGATGTTGAGTTCAAGGAACAAAATTCCACATATCCTTTTTGACATCTTATACATCTAGTATTTCACTCTTGTCATCTTGGATATCCTCGAGTATTTCCTTGCTTGCCTAACCCATGTAGGAAGATGAACTATACAAGTAGAAATGGCGCTCCAACTTCACATTCAATAAGCACCTACATCAAGTTTACCTACATGAGCAAAGCATCAACAAGCCCAAGGTATGTTCTTCACATCTTTGAGGAGCTTTGCTCAAAGTCATGAGTACAAGCAGCTTCATAAGATGTGATCACATCAAATGCTTAATCGAAAAATGGCAACCCCATTTTGAGCTTAAATGATGAGTATGACCTATGATCAAATGTCCTCATTTGACTCCTAAGTCAATATACTCAAACATAGGTGACCTTGTCGCCGACCTTTATCTAGATGAAGTACATATGTTTTGGAGTCTTTCTGTTTTCTCTCATGTTCTCTTATTGACTTTTCTTTAAAAAAAAACTTCATCTAGGAATCTTTTTTCATTTCTATTCTTCTGTCTTTGTGAATATCTCTCTGGCTCTGATCAATTCCTTGAAAATCTTTCACAAATTCATTGCAAATCCTTTGAAACATTCCTCGCAAAGTGAGCTGAATTATTTTTGTATTTCCTTGGAATAAACTCGGCGTCACCGATTTGAAATTTTCGGTCTAACCGAAAAGGATCTGCCCTAAGTCCCTGACTTTCGGACCCACCGATCCATCTAATTCGGTGTCACCGATTTATCTCTTCCAGGATATTATCTTCTGCAGCTCCACTCATTGTTTCTCTATGCATGTTCCTATTTGCCCTGTTGTGATTCTTAAGGATCCCATTTCTTTCTTTCCATCTTTCCTGCCCTACCTAGTTTGCTGTCCTTTTCGGCACTTGATGTCAAAGGGGGAGAAGACTTAGGGGGAGTAGGGGGAGAAGAGACTTAGGGGGAGAAGAAAAGCAATCTTATCTTAAGGGGGAGAGAATCACATCAAAGCTTTGCTGTGTTTTACATTGGACATTACAAATCTTTGGCATCATTCTTTTGATTTTGCTCTTTCCATCAAACCCCTTGTTCTGAGAGAACTCAAAGGGAGAGGAATCTTCACAATTGATATCTTATGGAAAGCAAAATCTCTCAGAGTTCATTGAAAATCTTTTAGTTTCAGAGACATGTTTGCTGATTCAAGCTTGTGCTTAATATGAGACACTCTTTATACATGTCCTCCCTGGCTTGGTACTCTTGATGTTCTTGCAGTTGGTTGAAGGAATACTCTTGTGTTATCTAACCTTGTTTTCCCAAGTTTATCCCTTCAGGTACAATGCCAAGGAACCTCAAGGTAAGTATATGCACCTTGCAGAATGTGCATGATGGTGACTTGCTTGTAAATACTTGTTTGCAAGAAATCACCATGCACATATGCATTATCACTCACTTCCCTTTCATCTGCTCTGATGCATATAGCCAAGCTGCATGTAGCACATCTTGCTTATCTCTCTTGTGTGCTTGTGGTAGTCCAAAACCATAATCTATGAAAATCTTGCACACTTGTAGGGGGAGCCTGTGTACTACATGCTTGTCAAAGCTTTCATGATAATTCTGTCTTTCTTTCAATAAGCTTTGATGTTTTGTTTAGTGTGATTTTAGTGTGTTGCCATCAATTACCAAAAAGGGGGAGATTGAAAGCACATTTGCTCCCTGGGTGGTTTTGGTAATTAATGACAACATACTTTGTGGTTGGACTAATGCTTTTATCAAGTATGTTTCAGGAAATCCAATCACATTGGCATGGCTAAAGGACTGAAGAAGTGGACCCCTCAAATGCTAAGGCAAGCATTGGCAAAAGCTCAAGACTCTATTTTTGGTTTAGTGATCTAAGATCACATTGAGTCCATAGGAAAAGCCAATACTATTAAAAGGGGATGAGGTTGTGTTGATGATCTGGTTGCTCAAGTGCTTAGTGATATATCTCCTTCAACTATCAGCAACTTTCACTACAATAGACACTCATAAGTAATCTCGGACCAACCGATTTTCCAAACTCAGTCCCACCGAGATGAACCACCTCAGCCATAAGCCAAACCCTAGAAAAATCGGTCAATCCGAGTTTGAGATCGGTCTCACCGAAATACGGGCTGCCAAGCTTCTGCAACCGTTTGTCCTCAAATCGGAATAACCGAGTTGATGATTTCGGTCTCACCGAAACTGGCAAGTTCCTGTATTGACTCAAATCGGACAAACCGAGTTGGTATTTTCGGTCCCACCGAAAACCCCAACGTTCACTATATTTGAACTTTCGGTCTGACCGAGTTATCAACTTCGGTCTCACCGAGATTGCTCAATTATGTGTGTAACGGTTGGATTTTGTGTGGAGGCTATATATACCCATCCACCCCCTTTTCATTCGTGGAGAGAGCCATCAGAAAGAACTACCACTCCTACCTTACACTTTCTGAGAAGAGAACTACCTACCCTTGTGTTGAGATCAAGTTGCTCCACTCCCACCATACGAAACTTGATTTCTAACCTTCCCAAGTTGCTTTCCACTCAATCCTTTCTTCCACCACAGCCAAATCAGTGAGGAGAGTTGAGTGTTGGGGAGATTATCATTTGAAGCACAAGAGCAAGGAGTTCATCATCATCTACAACATCTATTATCTTTTGGAGGGTGGTGCCTCCTAGATTGGTTAGGTGTCGCTTGGGAGCCTCCGTCATCGAGATGTGGAGTTGAACCAAGAAGTTTGTAAGGGCAAGGAGATCGCCTACTTCGTGAAGATCTACCCCGAGTAAGGCTAGCCCTCCGTGGGCGTAGGCCATGATGGAATAGACAAGGTTGCTTCTTCGTGGACCCTTCATGGGTGGAGCCCTCCGTGGACTCGCGCAGCCGTTACCCTCCGTGGGTTGAAGTCTCCATCAACGTGGATGTACGATAGCACCACCTATCGGAACCACGGGAAAAATCATTGCGTCTCCAAATTGCGTTTGATCTTCTCCACTTCTCTTTACTAGTTGTGCAATTTACTTTCCGCTGCCCATACTCTAGAATTGCATGTGTAGTGTGCTACTTGACTTGTGTGTTATGCAAAATCTGCCAAAATCTATCCTTGATAAAAGACAGAATTTTTATCTTGTCGAGTAGTCTAATCACCCCCCCTCTAGACACTCTCACCTTCTTCGATCCCTCACCTAGGTTCGGTCCAATCCTTGGAGCGAGTGGACGAAGCCCCGGCGCCGGTGTTGGTGGAGGTGGCGGGGAGCGCCGAGGCACAGCTGGCTCCTGGAACAGCCGAGGGGAAGGTGCAGCGGCCTCTGGCCGAGGCGAGTCCGGGAAGCGCCACCTAAGGGAGCGAGGCGCCGGCTGCGGGCGCCTGCTCCGGCCTTGCTCCAGGACTAGGCATATCTGCCTCAGGCAGTCTCCCGTCGTCCTTTGCGACGCTAGGCAAGAGGCGAAGGCTGAGGAGCGTACTCGGTCCTGCTCCAACGACCTTGAAGAGGATGAAGCTGACTGTACCAAGCAGGTGTGTGTCCTTCGGTTCTCCCCATCTCTCTTTAATGTGGTTCTGCATACCTCTTGAACCGCATGGTCTCTTCTGCTTCGTCTGCGAGTCACCCGACGAGGCCCGCAGGAGCTTCTGCTTGCATTCCTTCTTCGGACCAAGCCGGGCCTTCAGGAGGCCACGCGAGGGCCCTCGAAATCGCGCCCGGGTCCTATTGCACAGGTCGTGTCCCCAGCCCCCAAGCGTCCCTGGGGCTAGGCAGCTCTTGGTACATCGAGAGCCCGCTCCGTGCCCCGGGTCTTGTCTTCACCATGGGCCAGCCAGCTCTTGAGGCGGCTCGAGCAGCTGTTCGTCCATCAAGACCATACCTTCTCCTAGCGCCGGAGGTGCCGCGCGCCCTCGGAACTAGCTCCGTGGTACACGCTGAACCCAAGGAAGAGGGGGAGCCCCCTTTGGGCGACGCGGGTGCCGGGGACGAGCCTGGTCGTCTTCTGGAACTTGTGGTGCGCCGGAGCGTGGTCCGCCATGACCTTGTGTGGGAAGCATCGGACGGCCTGAAGTGTCTCGAGGTTGAGGTTGCTGAAGTCGATAAGCGCGTCGAGGCCGAGGTTCTACATCTGGCGAGGGGTTGGCGCCAGCTGAGGGGCGCCGTTAACCTGAGCCAAATGCAGCACGAAACTGCCCTGAGGAAGGCAGAGGCGTCGGCCGCCGCGGCTCATGAGGCTTGCGACCGTGCCCTGAAGGAGGCCCGAGAAGCCGAGCACCGCTGCGCGGCCACGGAGGAGAGTGAGCGCGAGCTTGAAGCTTCAAACGCTGCGCTTGAGCGCCAGGTTCGTGCCCGAAGGGTTGCCCTTGCTGCACCCGTGGCTTGATGATGATAGTCCGACTGGCCTCTCGGCATGGGAGGAGGCACTGGCACTTGAGGCGATGGAGCTGAGCATGGAGCGCGAGCGCCTAGAGACGATGGAGCACCAACTACCCAAGGCCGAGGGCAACCTTGATGACCGCGAGATCATGGCGAAGAAGGCTGCTGGGGAGTTAGAGCGCCTCCGGAAGGATTACCGCAAGAAGTTGGCGCTTCACGAGACTCGCTTTGCTGACAAGCACAAGGAGCTCCAGAAGGAGATCACGACGCTCAAGTGTAGCCTGATAGATGCCGAGCGTCGCCTGCAGGTGTCGAACAAGGCTCGCGTTGCAGCCGAGCATCGCGAACGGGCATCGAAGAAGGCTTGTGCCGAGGCGGAGTGCAGCGAGTGAGTGTCGGAGAAGGCTCGCGCCGCCGCCAGGGCGGAATTGTCCTGCCTCCACCAGCAAGTGGATGATGTTTCCACCATCGCGGCACGAGTCCATGGAATGCAGCACACCCGCTCGGAGATGTTTGAGGCCCTGCGGCACCTGGCCGGCCGGGCCCTAGGAGAACTTCTTGGCTCGGGGGTCGCTGGCCCTCTGGTTAATGATGACACCGGGTACCTCGGGTTCTTTACCAGGGTGGTGGAGTGTCTTGAAGGCGGCGTCAGGAAGGCTCGG
>LR738713.1:226149586-226223520 GCA_902687465.1 Secale cereale | reverse complement strand
GCCTGATAGATGCCGAGCGTCGCCTGCAGGTGTCGAACAAGGCTCGCGTTGCAGCCGAGCATCGCGAACGGGCATCGAAGAAGGCTTGTGCCGAGGCGGAGTGCAGCGAGTGAGTGTCGGAGAAGGCTCGCGCCGCCGCCAGGGCGGAATTGTCCTGCCTCCACCAGCAAGTGGATGATGTTTCCACCATCACGGCACGAGTCCATGGAATGCAGCACACCCGCTCGGAGATGTTTGAGGCCCTGCGGCACCTGGCCGGCCGGGCCCTAGGAGAACTTCTTGGCTCGGGGGTCGCTGGCCCTCTGGTTAATGATGACACCGGGTACCTCGGGTTCTTTACCAGGGTGGTGGAGTGTCTTGAAGGCGGCGTCAGGAAGGCTCGGCAGCGCGTCGAGGAGCAAAGCCGTGACGTCCTGAGGAGCGCGGTTTCCCGCATCTTCGGCAACTTGCACCGTCTTGACTCCCATGCGGATTTCGAGGCCCTGCTGGAACCTGCGCCTGAGGCGATCGTCGGACCCTCGGAGGATTGGGTGAGTGACCATGTGGATGCGTTGGTGACGGAGCTCGTTCCAGCTATCGAGGACGCGCCGGTGCTTGAGGGGGGCGACACCGACAGTTCCGGCGAACACGTCGATGCTTAATCCAGTTCCTACCATAAATTTGCTTTTTGGTTGTGGCTCCAAAGCCGGGTGAGGTGGGTGTCACAAGGTTTAGACTTTTGATGATGTAATTGAACGTTGTACGAATGGGTTTTTAAGAACTCCCTTGCTTCTTCCCGAGGTCGTGGCTTTAAGCCCCTGTCGCGTGTCAGGATGGAGCGTCCTCCGGCCTCGTCTGGGCCCGCCTCGCGAGTACCTACTGTGAGCGCAAGAGTGGTTGGCGGTCCGGCAGCGGACCAGACAGAACGTGTGCCCATGCCTCGGCCCCTACTCGCGAGGAGTGACAGGGCGGGGTTGCGGATGTAGCCTGGCCTGGCCAAGCGAGACGAAAATATGGACTAGCGAAAAAACACGGCGGAAATTGCAAAACATAGACAAAAACTCTCCCTTTATTCAAGAAACGAGTCGCGCGGCGGCAAGATCGGCTTGAGAAAGCAGATATAGAGGGAGCAAATGCAAATAGCAAAAGGAGGGGCCACGTCCTGCCCCTGAGCAGGTCTTCAGTCTTCTCCCCAGCGCGGAGCGTAGGGCTAGCACCGGCGGATGTGGGCATAGCCATTGGGGGGCAGTGTTGACGGCCAGCGCAGAGCATGGTGCTTCCACTCGGTGTGGGAGGAAGCCCCTGAGGTCCTAGGGCGACGCTCCGGAGACTCCGAGGAGTGTACAGCCCCACTCATTATTACGTGAGAGTGTCACGAGCGGAGATCTTCGGACGTGCCGGCCCCTTCGCTTTGAGGGCCCCTCCCCGCGCTAGTCCGCTCCCTCATGAACTCACCCAAAGGCGGCATCCATGAAGTGGGACACTGCGCATGATGGGGGGATGGAACCTTGGCCATAGGCCCCCCTCTGAGCACTAGGCGCGCCGCTTACGTGATCTTCGAATGCGCTTCGCCCATGAGGGATAACGTCGCTCAGAGACGCGGCGTCCTGAGGTGCGAGGGGGGACCCTGCCCTACCCACGCTCCTAATGGCCCCTGAGCCCTTCCTAATCTGGGTTGGTCCCAGCGGGTACGGGATTTTGTGAGCACGGGGACGGAGCCGCGGTCTTGGGCCCTGCTAGTGCGCATAGGACGGGCTGCCGTACCGCCTCCAGACGCACCCTCCGCAGCCCGGGGGATGGTACGCCAGGAGGCGCGGTGTCTTGAGGTTGAACGGAGGTGGGGAGAAGGCCCCTCCCCGCGCGCATCGTACCCGCCGCGAGTGAGCACCTGGTGAAATCCAGGGCGGGCCATGCGCGATGGGTCACGCGCGGGGGAACGAGGGCCTGACCCGGGCCTTCCCTTCCCTTTCTGTCTTGATGTGGCAGCCAGAGTAGCCCCCTGGCCTACCGAGGCCTGGGCCAAAGTCGTTGTTGGCCCGAGGCCTATGGCCGGTGCTGCGGGGCCAGGCCCCGCAGGCACTTGCGCGCGTCTCATCCGCGCTCCATGGCCGTGGGCGATTATGGTGGCAGATTGAGGGCCATGAGCGGGGGATCCGCCTCCTGACCTCCCGCTCCTGAGCGCCCTTGTAGTGACGCCTGGTTGCATATGGCGTTCGGCATAGCCCTGAGGTCGCTCTCCGGTGTCTCCTCGACGGGGGCGGTTTCTGAATACAGGGGGCTTCGAGGTAGAGGGGCGGCATCATATGCATGTTTTAGCGGATCATACCCCATGTCGCCTTCGTAGGTCGCCGCGGGTCTTGACCATACGGGCGACCGGGTGTGGCTGAGGCAGCACCCGGTCACCGACGATGTCGTGTGTATGCAGAATGGCTCAGCTCCGGTGCTGGCAGCATCGAGGAGCTCGGCCACCCTGACGAGCAGCACGTCGTGGCCCCTTTCGAGCAGCCGGCACCTCAGCAACTCCCTGGCCACCAGTATAGCAGCCCTCATGTTCGCCATTTCACGCCGGTCCAGCGAGCTTACCGTCGCGTGTTCGGCCGTCGGTGTTGCCGCACGGCCTTGGCGTCGACTGGGCGGAGGATGCTGCCGGTCCTCTGGCGGCAGGTTGGCGATGCTCATCGTGCCGTCGGCCCCGATCAAAGACGGGTGTCGGCGGGTCCCGCAGCCGAAGGGTGATGCCTGAGTGGCGCGGATGCCACGGGCTTCCGCGCGGGTCTGGTGCGCCTCTGCCATCGTGGTCGCGGTTTGTTGGAGCCGGGAGACGCGGGTTTGGCATACGAGGGCGGGCGAGGTCGTCGGAGAGGCGAGATCTCGACACGCCCACTACCTGGCGCGCCAAATGTCGGATTCAGGGCTCCGCAAAACCCGTTAAGTTCGAACACAGGGGCGTGAACGAAGATCTCTCCCACTCACGTCTACCTTGTGCCTCGCTTTCGCCTCGATGGAAAGATTCAAGCAAACAACGAACAAGCACACAAGGGTTTATCCAGGTTCGGACCATCGTGTGGTGTAAGACCCTACTTCCTGCTTGAACTAGAATATGGACTGGTACAAGGGCTCCTGGGCTCAGGAGGCGACCTCAGGAGGGTCAGGAGGCTAGTGTTCTTGCTCCTTGTGCCATGGTCAAGTGTGTGAATCGATCCTCTTTCTCAGTGGGAATCATAACTACTTATATAGGCGACCACGGTCCTCTTCCCCGAAATGTTTAGGCGGGAAGGGATCCCACAATGACCATTTTTGAGCGGGAACACAAGGACGTTCCTACCCTGACAAAAGCGGTCTTCGCCTGCAAAAGGATCAGGTGGTGACACGGTGGTGGGCTCGACGATGACATCCTCTTTATTGTCCTTGCGGTCTTCGGTCTTGTTGCACCAAAGAGGAAACCTTCGCCCCGCTCCTTGGGAACCAACGGCTGCGCTGTCTCCTTTGCACCAAAATGGCAACTGTGCCGCTGGCGGACGCTGGCACCCGCTGGCGCGGTGCGTCACTGCTGACATCACTACGTCCGGAACTCCTTGCCGAGGCCGCTCCCGAGGAGGTCTTGACGTCGTTCTCCTCGCGAGGCCTGGCCCCTCGCGAGGGTCTTGAGCAGCTGGTCGATCAGCTGGGCCATACCAGGCCGCTTGTAGGAGCGCATCGCGGCCCGCAGACAGGCAAGTCTGGGTACCTTGGTTCCCAGTACGCCGACACATGCTGTTCTTAAGGACTCTCAAAATAATATAAGTGAAGCAAGAGAGTACATCAATTTCTAATAAAACCACCTCCGTGATCTAAAAAGATATGAGTGAAGCACTAGAGCAACTGGCAAACTACTCCAAGAAAGTAGTCAAATAATTAACTAGCTATGAGAAGACCCTCCCTCATTTTAATAAATTATATCTTAAGTACTTTATTCAAACATCAAGCAAAACAAAATAATATGGCATTGCAAGGATAGCACATATCATGCGAAGAGGCAAAAACTTAGGCTACACCGATACTAACGGATAATTGTTGATGAAGAAAGTTGGGATGCCTATCAGGGCATCCCCAAGCTTAGATGCTTGAGACTTCTTGAAATATTATCTTGGGATGCATTGGGCATCCCCAAGCTTGAGCTTTTATGTCTCCTTAATTCCTCTCATGTCGTCGTTTCCCTAAATCTCAAAAACTTCATCCACACAAAACTCAACAAGAACTCGTGAGATAAGTTAGTATAAATCAACTCAAAACCTTAACATTCTCTACTGTAGAAAATGACTAACATTATAATTTGACATTGCATACTAATTGCCTCTGCATATTTAATACTCTTATCCTCAAATAGAATCATTAAACATGCAAGCATATGCAAACAATGCGAACATAACCGTAATTTGTCTAAACAGGATAGTCTGTAAAGAGTGGAATTGTTCTCATACTTCCCTGGTTCTAAAAATTCTGAAAATTATAACGTTACATAGAACTTATTCATGCTAACTTTGCAAAAAAAAATCAAGATTTTCTCATGTTCTAACTATCCAGAAGAATTCAGAAAATGATAGAAAACTTTCTGTTTTCAAATAGCAACATATATTCTTGCAAAATAAGCAGGATAAAGGCTATACTTGTCTTTTTTATTGAAACAAAATATTCTAAAACTTATTCTACATAACAGAAAGCAAATCTAAACAAAATAAAATGACGCTCCAAGGAAAACACATATCATGTGGTGAATAAAAATATAGCCTCAAGTAAATTTACCGATAGACGAAAACGAAAGAAGGGATGACATCTGGGTCATCCCTAAGCTTAGATGCTTGGTTTTATTTGAATATTACCTTGGGATGTCTTGTGAATCCCCAAGATTAGGCTCTTGCCGCTCCTTATTCCATAGTCCATCAAATCTTTACCCAAAACTTGAAAAGTTCACAAAACAAAACTCAACAGAAAATCTTATGAGCTCAGTTAGTATAAGAAAGCAAATCACCACTTAGGTACTGTTGTGAACTCATTCTAAATTCATATTGGTGTTATATCTACTGTATTCCAACTTCTCCATGGTTGATACCCTCCGATACTACTCATGGATTCATCAAAATAGGCAAACAACACAGGAAATATATAATATGTTAAAAACAGAACAGTCTGTAGTAATTTGAAAACTTCGCATACTTCTGGAACTCTAGTTTTTTTTGAAAATTTAGGAAAACATAGGCAATTTGTATACCAATCATGTGTAAAAATTTCAGCTAATTATCATGTTCCAGTGATTTATTGAATTTTCTTAACTGGATGCAAAACTTTTTGTTTTTGCACAAAATCAAGTCAACTATGAACCACACTATCCCCAAGGCATTACTTGGCACTTTATTGAAAGAAAAGCTATAAAACATGATTACTATAGTAGATTAATCATGTGAACACACAAAAATAGTAGGTAAAAGTATTAGGTTGTCTCCAAACAAGCGTTTTTCTTTAACGCCTTTTTAGCTAGGCATGATGATTTCAATGATGCTAACATAGAAGTAAAGAATTGAGACGCAAAAAGAGCATCATGAATTGCATGACAAGCACATTTAAGTCTAACCCTCTTCCTATGCATATGGATTTTGTGAGAAAACAATTAATGGGAACAAGAATCAACTAGCATAGGAAGGCAAAACAAGCAATACTTCAAAACTTTCAACACATAGAGAGGAAACTCGATATTATTGCAATACTTAAAAGCATATGCTCCTCTCTCATAATAATATTCAGTACCATAATGAATGAATTCAACAATATAGCTATCACATAAAGCATTCTTTACATTATACATAAGCATAGAAATTTTATTACTTTCCCCATAAGCAAATTTATTCTCATTCATAATAGTGGGAGAAAACTCAACACAATAACTATCATGAGACACTTGATTAAAATCATGATGAAAAGTTTCATGGTTATCATTATTATTTATAGCATACATGTCATCAAAATAATCATCATAAATAGGAGGACTGCTTTTATCATAATAAATTTTCTCATCAAAACATGGGGGACTAAAAATATCATCTTCATCAAACATAGCATCCCCAACCTTGTGGCTTTGCATATCATTAGCATCATGGATATTCGAAGAATTCATACTAAGAAGATTGCAATCATGCTCATCATTAAAATATTTAGTGCCAAGCATTTTATTGACTTCGTCTTCTATCACTTGAGCACAATTTTCCTTTCTTTCATGAAAGACATTATAGAGATGAATAATATGAGGAAACCTAAATTCCAATTTTTTTATTTTTTTAATAAAACAAACTAGTGATAAAACAAGAAATTAAAAGATTCAATTGCAAGATCGAAAGATATACCTTCAAACACTCACTTCCCCGGCAACGGCACCAGAAAAGAGCTTCGTTGACGGGATGTGAGTGTCGCTTACCTAGCCTCCCCGACAATGGCGCCAGAAAAGAGCTTGATGTGTACAACACAACCTTCTTCTTGTAGACTCGTGTTGGGCCTCCAAGCGCAGAGTTTTGTAGGATAGTAGCAACTTTCCCTCAAGTGGATGACCTAAGGTTTATCAGTCCGTGGGAGGTGTATGATGAAGATGGTCTCTGTGAAACAATCCTGCAACCAAATAACAAAGAGTCTCTTGTGTCTGATACGTCTCCAAAGTATCTATAATTTTTTATTGTCACATGTTGTTATGTTATCATTATTGGATGTTTTACAATCATTTTATAGTCATTTTATATAATTTTTTGGTACTAACCTATTGACATAGTGCCATGTGCCAGTTGCTGTTTTCCGCATGTTTTTTACATCGCTAGGAAATCAATATCAAACGGAGTCCAAACACAAAGAAACTTTTTGTGGAGTTTTTTGGACCAGAAGACATCAAATGGGCCAAGGCAATACATGGGGAGCTCAATGGGGAGCACAACCCACCAGGGTGCGCCTTTGGGCCCAGGCGCGCCCTAGTGGGTTGTGCCCACCTTGGGTGCCCCTCGGACCACCTCTTTGTTCCATTAATACCCCAATATCGCAAAAACCCTAGGGGAGTCGACGGAATTTTGATCCAGCCGCCGCAGTGTCTGGAGCCACCAGATCCAATCTAGACACCATCATGGAGGGGTTCACCACTTCCATTGGTGCCTCTCTGATGATATGTGAGTAGTTCCTTGTAGACCTTCAGGTCCGTAGTCAGTAGCTAGATGGCTTCCTCTCTCTCTCTCTTTTTATTGTCAATACAATGGTCTCTTGGAGAACCATATGTCGGTGTACTAAAGTAGGGGTACCTTAATATCCCGAACTTGTGCACAGGCAGTTGCAGCGCCCCGCGGCAAGGCTTGCCAAGCGACCGCCAAGATCCTCCGAGGTCCCCTTGGGGCCATTCAAGAACAAAGTATTCAAGTCAAAGAGACAAGACCCCGGCAAGAGGAGCTTGGCGGGATGGCCACTCAAGGCACAAAACCACTCAAGGTACAAGACCGTGGCAAGAAGAGCTTGCCGGGAAGGCCAACCAAAGGCACCTCAAGAGAACTTGCCGCGACGCGCCACGCGTCCTGGCAAGGCCCGGTGAGCGACAAGCTCCCAAGCGCGACAAGATAGCGACCGCGGCAAGGCACTTGCCACGGAAAGCTTCCACTCAATACCCACGCTCCAGCTCATCCACCCACGTGTCGCCCTAGGACCCTCCCAGGCGCACGTGGCGGAAGGCTGTGCGGCCAGGGGAACACGGTGGCAAGCTGCGATGACGAGGCTACCGTCGTGGCGAACGGTGGCGCCCCTGACGGCCACTTTTTGCACTGTTTGGGGCGACGGCGACGGGCATTCAATGCCCTTGTCCCCTGCCGTCAGGGTTAGGTATAGAGCACTATACGAACACTGTTCCAACTACCACTCTTTTTACGTTTTTACCCTCATCTGTGTTGCCACCTGTCGGTGACCCCTTTGACCTATAAAAGGAGGCCCATGCGCAACGCAGAGGAGGTTCCGAACATCGATCACTCTCCACGCTCGGTCTCGTTAGCGGTTAGAGTGTACTGTAGCTATCCTCGCTCCCGAGCCAAGAACTCAATAACACACCAAAGCAGGAGTAGGGTTTTACGCATCCGTGCGGCCCGAACCTGGGTAAACTGCTCGCGTGCTTGCCTCGATCCGCTCTTTGTGCATCCTCCGCCCCCTACCGTACCGAGAAGGGGCTTCGGTCTCATAGGTGTTCGTGGGCAATCAGTTTCCCCGACATCTTTGGCGCGCCAGGTAGGGGGGCGTCGAGGTTGTGTGAACCTGATCCGGCGTTCACGCGAGCGAAATCTTCAACATCTTCATCGACATGCCGCCGAAGAAGAAGGCTTCAGAGGCAGCAGGCCCGTCCGCGTCCATCCCGCCACCGCCGGAGCCAACGGCTGGTGGGGTAGACGCCGGCGGAAGGACGGACGTCGGCGAGGAAACTCACGGCGCCGCCAAGTCCAAGGACAAGACGGACGACCGGGCGCACTCCAAGGCCTCGGCGTCCGTACACGCACCGCGCCCATCTCAGGAAGCGCGAGACCGGCAGCGACGTGGTACTCAAGGTATCATACGCTTGCTGGGCCAAGGTCAAGCTGGCGGATCTCGGGACGCTCAAGGCCAGCATGCACATCAACATGCTGGCACGAGCAAGGCACGGTCGCCGGGACGGGATGCTGCTCCCTCTAATGTAGTTAGAAGTCCGAGCATATCCCGCTCCTCGCACCGCTCGCCACCGTTACCCGCCACTCCAGCAGAAGCTCTAGCACGAGCTCAACAGCTCCTCGACTTCCCTCCAGTGGCAGACAAGGTCGACGACTGGAGGGCCACCATCCAAAGTCTCATCGCCTTCGCCAACGGCGACACCCCGCAGCAGCCGAGCGCGTCGCGGCCGCGGCAAGTCAGTCAGGCGCGGGCCGATGGCGACAAGACCGCCGGGGGTGCAACCACCGTGCACTCCCCGCCACGAAGGCCAAGATCGCCGACCCGCAGGATCAACATCGACGACGACTCCACTACGTCATCAGATCCGCGAGCTCGCCGCGATCAGCGCCAAGTTCTCGACGACCGACAATAAGAGGACGCTCGAACCCGCATCGAGCGTCGAGAGAAGCGCGGCGTCAATCCCACCAGCGCGCTGGGCCCGCTGTTGACATGCAAGCGCCAGGGGAACCAGGCGATCTGCCGTACGCGGCAGGTTGCCCTGCGTTCACTCGTGAGCTGCGACAAGTCCAGTGGCCCAACATGAAGAACTTCAAGCCCGACGTACCAGAGAAGTATAACTGCAAGACACATCCGTCGGAGTTCCTCAGCATCTACACCATCGCGGTGCAGGCTGCCGGGGGACGAGACGAGAAGATACTCGCCAACTACTTCCCGCTAGTGCTCAAGCCAAACGTCAGATCTTGGGTCATGCACTTGCCGGAGAACTCCATCTCTTCTTGGGCTGACCTGTGCCATCAGTTTGTCGGCGCCTTCACAGGTGGCCACAAGCCCCATGACCAGGAGAGTGACCTTCACTTACTCGCCCAGAAGGAAGGAGAGCCCCTGCGTAAGTATATCCAGAGGTTCAGCCGTGTCCAGCACAACATCCCGGACGTCCACCCTGCCGCGGTTATTAGCGCGTTCCATCAGAACGTGCGTAACCGCCGGATGAAGGAGGAGATGGCAATGTGCAAGATCAGGGACGTCAGCGAGCTGTACGCCCTGGCCGACAAGTGCGCACGCGCTGAGGAGGGGAGGAAACTCCCCGGAGAGGATACAGGAGCAGGGGGATCCGACAGTGAGGATGCCGCCCCGGCAAAGAAAAGCCGACGGCGGGGCAACATGACGAAGAACAACAAGGAAGTGCTAGTCGTTGAGCAGTCCGGCAAGGAGGCTGGCACCAAGAAAGCCCAGGCTGGTAGCTCCGGCAAGGAGACTGCCGCGTGCATCAACTGCCAGACTGTAGCAGCCGCCGACAAGCAGGACGGCTCCGACAAGCAATACTGCAAGATCCACCGCACCAAGGGCCACGACCTCCAGAACTGCAAGAGGGTCGAGTACCTCGTCGAGCAGCAAAAAGCTGAGTACGAGTGACGCGACAAGGAGAAGGCCCAGGGAGGTGATGGAGGGTCCGGCAAGAAGCGGCCATTCAACGGCCGGGGAGGACGACGCGGCAAGGCCAAGCAACGGAAAGGAGACAGACCTCCCCGCGGCCGCGACAAGGATGAAGACGAAGACGAAGAAGAAGACATGGATGATGGAGAGAACAGCGAGCAGGCATTTCAAAAAGCTGCAGAGGTTTTGTGCATTGACGGTGGTGCTTCTCTACATACTTCACACCGCAAACTCAAGCAATGGGTGCGTGAAGTCAATGCGGCAGAACCACCCGTCGAGTCGCGCAAACTTCTGAAGTGGTCCAGCGCGCCTATCATCTTCGACATTGAGGACCACCCTGATCACACAACTGTGGTCGGGTGCTTGCCGATGTTGGTCTCACCAACTATCCGCAACCTCAAGGTCACCAAGATGTTAGTGGACGGCGGGGCCGGCTTGAACTTGATCTCCTCCGCTGTGGTCCGGAAACTCCAGATCCCCGACAGCGAGCTCGAAGAAACCGGCACATTCCAAGGCATCAACCCGGGAAGGAGCAAGCCGAAGGGGAAGATCACACTGCCAGTGACGTTTGGCGGAGAGCTGAACTTCAGGACTGAGAGGATCACCTTCGACGTTGCCGATATTCCATTGCCTTACAATGGAATACTTGGCCGTCCAGCGCTCGCCAAGTTCATGGCAGCCTCTCACTACACCTACAACATGCTCAAGATGCCAGGCCCGATAAGCATCATGTCTGTCCCCGGCGACAAGAAGGATGCCCTTATCTATGCCGACAAGATTTACCGGGATGCGGCAGCCGCAACAGACAGCTAGACACTTGCAGCTGAAGCTCCCGGGGGGAAGAAGACGAAGTCCGGCAAGGGCTCTGGGGCCCACTCCAGCAAACGCACCTCTTCGGAGTGTTGCGCTTCTGTCGAGGACGCTCCATCGAGCTCCACCGGCAAGTGTAAGAAGACGATGGCAGCTCCGCCAGCAACCAAGAAGGTGTCCGCCAAGGAGGACGGCACTGGTGGTACTTTCACCATCAGTGCCACGCTTGATCCTAAATAGGAAAGCGCACTCGTTGCTTTCCTGCGGGCGAACGTCGATGTGTTTGCATGGCAACCGTCTGACATCCCCGGTGTTCCCAGGAAAGTGATTGAGCACAAGCTTGCCGTTTGTCCTCATGCGCGGCCCATCAAGAAGAAAGTTAGGAAACAAGCAGTGGAGCGCCAAGAATTCATAGCCGAAGAAATCAAGAAGCTGGAAGCGGCAGGCCTTGTCAGAGGTGTGCTCCATCCCACGTGGTTGGCCAATCCTGTTGTCGTGCGTAAAGCAAACGGGAAGTGGAGGCTTTGTATTGACTTCACCGATGTGAATAAAGCTTGTCCCAAAGATCCATTTCCCTTGCCGCGCATTGACCAGATTGTTGACTCCATCGCCGGATGCGAGTTGCTTTCATTTCTTGATGCATACTCAGGATACCACCAGATCTTCATGGCTGAGGAAGATGAGGAGAAGACCGCGTTCATTACTCCATGTGGCACTTATTGCTTCATACGCATGCCTTTCGGATTAAAGAATGCTGGTTCAACGTTTGCAAGAGTACTCCACACTTCTTTTGAGCCACAGATACACAGAAATGTGGAAGCTTACATGGATGATATAGTGGTCAAGAGCAAGGACAGGGCTACTCTGATCCAAGATTTAGATGAAACTTTTGCGAATCTGCGCAAGATCCAACTCAAGCTCAACCCCGAGAAATGCGTGTTTGGAGTCCCCTCCGGCAAGCTTCTCGGGTTCTTCGTGTCTCAGAGGGGGATTGAAGCTAATCCCGACAAGATCAAGGCCATCGAGCAAATCGAAGCACCAAAGCGCGTCAAGAATGTACGAAGACTTGCCGGCTGCGTGGCTGCTCTCAGCAGGTTTATCTCTAAGTCTGCTGAACGCGCCCTGCCGTTTTTCAAAATTTTGAAAAAGGCAGGTCCAATGAAATGGACTCCGGAAGCGGAGGCAGCACTGCAAGACTTGAAGAGGTACCTGTCCTCCACTCCCATACTTGTCGCACCTAGGCCACAAGAGAAGTTGCTGCTATATCTAGCGGCAACCAATCAAGTGGTTAGTGCTGCGTTAGTAGCGGAGAGGGAGGCAGACGATGAGCCAGCAGCCGCCGCAAGCACGTCCAGCGACAAGCAAGGGGCTTCTCCGGCAAGCTCTGGTCCTGACAAGGATGGATCTGCGCAGATGCAAGAGGAGATACAGAAGAAGATGGTGCAGTGCCAAGTCTACTTTGTCAGCTCCCTTCTGCAGGGGGCTAGGTCAAGGTACTCTGGGGTGCAGAAGTTGCTTTTCGGCCTTCTCATGGCCTCGAGAAAGTTGCGCCATTACTTCCAGGCACATGAGATAACGGTGGTCACTTGCTTTCCGCTGAAGAGGATATTGCAAAATCCAGAAGCAACAGGCGGGATTGTCGAGTGGGCGCTAGAAATGTCAAGCTTTGGCCTCAAGTTTGAAAGCACTTCAACTATCCAGAGCAGAGCATTGGCAGAATTCATAGCAGAATGGACGCCAACGCCAGATGAAGAGATTCCAGAGACGAGCATCCCCGTCAAGGAAGCAAACAAAGAATGGATAATGTACTTTGATGGTGCCTTCTCGCTGCAAGGCGCCGGTGCCGGCGTGCTGCTTGTCATGCCCACCGGGGAACACCTCAAGTATGTGGTCAAAGATGCACTTTCCCAAGGAGCAAGCGACAAACAATACTGTAGAGTATGAGGGTTTGCTTGCCGGTCTCAGGATCGCAGCAGACCTTGGGATGAAGAAGCTGATTGTAAGGGGAGACTCACAACTTGTCGTCCGCCAAGTAAACAAGAACTACCTGAGTCCGTTGATGGAAACTTATGTCGACGAAGTGAGAAAGCTTGAAGAACACTTCGAAGGCCTACAGATGGAGCACATTCCAAGAGCTCAGAACGACATCGCAGATGGCCTGTCAAAGTGTGCTGCACTAAAGCTGCCTGTGGAACCAGGAATCTTTGTGCTCAAGCTAACTCAACCATCCGTAACACCATCAGCTAGACAGACCAAGAAGAGGAAGTTGGTTTCCGGCGACTACTTTCCGGCAGAGCTTCCCGAAGCCACCGCCAAGAAAGTCCCCAAGATCAACACCGAAGATGCTGAGGAGCGATCTGCTCCTGCAAGCCCTAGGGTTTGTACAGTTGAAGCAGACGCTCCCGACAAGGTTTGCTCCGGCAAGCTTGCCGGGGAACATCAAGCTCTAGCTGAGACACAAGTTCTCGCCGTAGAAGCGGATGTTCCCACAGCAGCAGATGTGCCTTTAGTCCTTGTTGTCGAGCCACAAGCTCCAATATGGGCATAGCAGATTGTCCGTTTCCTCCAGACAGGAGAACTTCCCGAAGAGCAAGAAGAAGCTGAAAAAGTAGCCCGGCAGTCAAGTATGTACCAGTTTGTCACCAACGAACTGTACAGAAGAAGACTCAACGGAGTGAAATTGAAGTGTATTCCCCGGGAAGATGGACAGAAGCTGTTGGCAGAAATACATGGAGGCATATGTGGTCACCACGTTGGCGCAAGAGCACTTTCCGGCCAAGCATTTCGGCAAGGTTTCTTTTGGCCAGAAGCCCTCCAGGATGCAACTGCACAAGTAACCAAGTGTGAAGCGTGCCAGTTCCATTCTAACAAGATACACCAGCCAGCTCAAGCTCTCCAGACGATCCCTTTATCCTGGCCATTTTCGGTCTGGGGGCTCGACATCCTCGGCCCCTTTCCCCGTGCAGTCGGGGGCTTTGAGTACTTGTACGTTGCAATCGACAAGTTCACAAAGTGGCCAGAAGTGGAACCAGTGAGAAAGGTGACCGCACAGTCAGCAGTCAAGTTCTTCAGGTCGATTGTTTGCCGTTTTGGGATCCCTAACAAGATCATCACCGATAACGGCACACAATTCACAAGTCGCACCTTCATGCAATATGTCCAAGACCTTGGCGCCAAGGTCTGCTTCGCTTCTGTTGCTCACCCAAGGAGCAACGGTCAAGCGGAGAGAGCAAACGCTGAAGTGCTGCGCGGACTCAAGACAAGGACTTTTGACAGGCTGCACAAGTGCGGAAGAAACTGGATCGAGGAGTTGCCGGCGGCTCTTTGGTCGATCAGGACGACGCCAAATCGAGCCACTGGACAAACACCCTTTGCTCTAGTCTATGGAGCAGAGGCAGTTCTCCCCACGGAACTCGTATACGGGTCGCCTCGAGTGCTCGCTTATGATGAGCTCGAGCAAGAGCAGCTGCGACAAGATGACGCGCTGCTCCTTGAGGAGGACCGTCTTCAGGCAGCTGTGCGAGCTGCTCGCTATCAGCAAGCTTTGCGCCGCTACCATAGCCGCAAAGTTAAAGCCAGAAGTTTCGAGGAAGGCGGCCTTGTTCTTCGGCGCGTTCAGTACGCCAAGAATTCCAACAAGTTGACGCCGAAGTGGGAAGGCCCTTATCGGGTGAAACAAGTCACTAGGCCCGGTGTTGTCCGCCTTGAGACCGAAGATGGCTTGCCGGTGAGCAACTCCTGGAACATCGAGCATCTTCGTTAGTTTTACCCATAAGGCGCGGTTCCCGTGATCCGCTCTGGCAACCACCTATTGTACAAGTCTTGCCGTTGTTGCATGTAATCCTTTGTACAAAGCCAGGCACAGACCCCGTGCATCAGTAAAGTTTATGTGCCCCGCACGTCTTGTCATTTCATGCTTTCTATTTTTTGCATGTATCAACTGACACCCTGTGCAGCACCTACCCCCGGTAAGCAATAATGAGCCGCAAGGGCCCATATATGTGTTTTCTCTTCTTTCTTTTTTCTCAAGGACGAAAAGGTTCTCTCGCGCACAAGTTTGCCGGGGGGAGGAAAAGATGGTGGTATGGACCAAGTGCCGTTCAAGAATGTTTGGCCTTGCCGGGAAGCAGACAACACAAAAGCTAAGTTGCCAAAGTTTGAGCAATCAAATTTTTAAATTTTTGAGTTATCCTCCGTGAACGACCGTGCTTTGTATTGAAAACCTATGCGCGGAGGAACCAACTCGTAGCCAGTTGCGCCCTTATTTTGTTTCGAGTTTGCTCAACAGCTTAAGTGTGCTGCGACTAGTGGCGCGCCCTTACTTTGTTTCCGGGTCCGCTCAACAGCTTAAGTGTGCTGCAACTAGTTACGACAAGGTTTCTTGTCGGCAACGGCACCGCCAGCAGGCTGCTGAAGTTCCGCAGTCAGCGCTCGCGGCAAAGGTGCCTACGTCGGCAAGTTCCCTAAAAGCGTAGGGTAAAAACATACAAAGCAAGGAAGTCAAGTAAATGAAATAACGTTGCATTAACCACCTAAGATAGAGTTATATTACAAAATGACTTGCCCCAATTCTAATAGACTATTGTTCATAACATGGTTGGCAGCGACGAGGAAAGAAGAAAGTAAGCAGCCTAGTCTGGGCGGTCGCCCTCGAATCTTTTGATCCCGCCCACCTTGTCCACGATGGGTGCGACAAGGGCCTTGAGCGCCTCCTGGTCGGCGTCGGGCGGCAGAGTCCTGAGGACGTTGGTGAGGTTGAGCCCTGGGTTGCGGAAGGCCACCTTTACCAACACCTTCTGCAAGGCCCCCGCGCAGAGCCTGCGCGACTCGTCCGCCAGCTGCTTCGGGATCTTCTCCCGGAGTTGCTGGAGGGCCATCGCCATATCCCTGAATAACAAAGTTAGCTTGGCGCTATGGGGAGACCCTCGTCGGTGGAGTATCCGAGGTGCTCCGCCCCCAGCTCCGTCAGCTCCTTGTCGATGTCCGCGGCGGCGTTGACAAGGCCTTCCGTCCAGAGCTCGACGGTCTGCCTAAAATTGTTTTGGGAGATGGCAGCGCTGTCCAGCAATGCCTTCTCGGCCCTGATCTACTCCTTCAGGGTCGGCTCCCGCTCCCTGGCACCGTCTAGTGTCTGGGTTAGGGTGGCCAGCTTCAGCTCGAGGTCGGCGATGGAGTCCTTGGCGACGGCAAGCACCTTGCCCTTCTCGGAGAGGCGGACCTGCAGCTCGGAGTGGCTGTGTGCGTCCTTCTCCCTCTCGAGCTTGAGTGCGGCGACCTCCTCGCCGCTCGTCTTCAGGTTGGCCTCCAGCTGCGCCACCCTCGTCTCCAACTCTCTCTTGGCGGTCTCGGCAGCTGCGGCAGCATCCTTTGCCTCCTTCAAAGCTCCGCCAAGCGATCGCTCGCGCGCGGCAAGCTCATCCTCGTGGCTGTCGAGGTCGACCTTCCGCTGCGTCAGCTCGCCTTCTCGCCTGGATAGCTCCTCGGCGGCAAGCCTTTGCTGCTCCTCCACTTCTGCCTTCTCAAGGATGAAGGCCTGATGCGCCTCGGCAAGCTGCTCCCGCTCCTCCGCCAAGGATCGGAGAGCTGCTTGGTTGATGGCTCGGAGTTCTTCTGCGCGCTTCTCCAAGTCAGCACCCGCCTTGGCGGCCAGAGCCTCTCGGGACTCCCGCTTGGCCTGCCGGGCGCGGTACAAAGACAGAAGCTTGCGCAGCAGCCGCTCCTCCTCGGGCTCGCTACTACTGCTCGGCGCGTCGACGAGCTTCAGTCCGGCGGAGGCAAGGAACTCCTCGTCGAAGACCTCTCCCTCGACTGGCGCCCTGGACATGGACGCCCACGGGAGCTGGATGAAGATGTCGTCGCCGGCCTTCAGATAGGCGCTCGGCTCGGGCTCGTCGGAGCTGGGGGCTGCGGCGGTGGCGGAGGGCTCGGCGGTCGGCGTAGCGCCTGGCGCTCCTGCGGCCCCAGTGTCGTCAGTGCGATCGCCAGCCTCTTCGCCAGCTGCCGCGGCGGCAGCATTGGCGGCCTCTGCACCAGCGGGATCGTCCGCGCCAACCGTTTCTTCAGCAACGGCAGCGTCGTCGGCGACGACCTCCGTCTCCATGGGCTCGGCTACGGACGGGTCTGGCGGAAGAAAAGAAAAGACAAACAGTCAAGCAAATATCCAAAAAGGAGAATTGAAAGAAGAAAAGTCCAAGGGGTTACCTGCGCGGGCCGGCTCCTCGGTGAGGTTCCTGGCCAGAGAGCTCTCCCTCGGCGGCATGGTGGAAGCTCCCGCCGGCGGAGGGCCACTAGCGCCATCCCTCGCCGGAGAGCTCGCCCTTGGCGGGGTGCTCGCCCTTGGCGGAGTGTTCTCCCTTGCCGGGGAGCTCCCCCTTGGCGGTGTGGTCGAGGCGTGCGGCTCATCGGGGGCGATCTCTTGGCGCTCCTGGTGCCGCTGCTCTGCTCCTACACGAATCAACAAACAAGATATCAGCAAGGATAGAAATAGCACCCACGCGCGCCTAACAGCGGAAGATGAACTACACTTACGCTGGGGGCTGCTCCGAAGAACAGACGCCGGGTCCGGCAAGCTTGTCTCGGGCGCCCCCCTGCTGTTGCGGCGGGCTCGTCCTCGATGACGATCACCGGGACCTTGGCCCTCTTCGCCGCCCTCTGGGCCAGAGTTCTGAAAAGGACAGGTTCAGAGTTAGGCGAAAGAGATGCAAGACAAAGCAACAGAAAATCAAAGAAAAACAAGAATTGCGAAGACTTACTATCCTTTCTCTTCGTCGGAGCTGAGCGCAGAGAAATCGAAGTCTGGCTCGTGCACCCCGGCGCGAGGAGGCGGGGGAGTAGGCTCCCTTGGCCGCTTGGCGGGAGCAGGGGCGGTGGTCTGAGAAGACCCCGCTCCGGTTGCCGCCGAAGCACGAGGGGCGGCAGGAGCAGAGGCGCCGGACCGGGAAGATCCCCCTCCAGCCGCTGCAGAAGCACGAGGAGCTCCCGTGGCGGCCTTGCTTGCCGCGGTGACGCGTGTCGCGCGGCGCTACGGCTGTTGGCCCGTCTGCCGCCCCGTCACGTCTGCGGCCTTGCGGAGATGCCTCCTTATCGGAGCTGGAGGACTTGCTGGTGGTGGCGAGCTGCCCGAGGACGAGGAGGAGGAGCCGATCTCCAGCGAGCCGCTTGAGTCCTCGGCAGGCTCGCTTGACCCGGCACCCTGCTCGGCGGCCCCGCTCAACTCGATGCCCTGCTCGGTGGGCTCGCTTGTCTCGGCGATTTGCCCGGCAAGCTTCCCCGCCTTGCGAAGCTCTTCCTGCATGGCAAGGCTTCTCGCCTCCGCTGCCTCCGCCTCCTCCACTGTGTACCCAAACTCACCCGCGGTCGCGGCTGCCGCTGCCTCTTCCAGTCTGGTGGCAATGTATGCCATCTCCTGGTCGGTGGTGTCGCGGGTGAGGCCTTTCTTCTCGTCGGGATCGACTGGCAGTTCCACCAAGTTGTCGAAGAATGTCTGCACAGCTTCGTCGGAAGGTTCTTGCCAAGTGGGGTCGATCCCGTGGGAATCGCACAGCGGCATCACTGCACGGATGGCGCTGAGCGACGAGCTATTGCACAACAGAACTACGCCCTGCGGCAACGCAAACCACTCGGGATGGGCGGAGTCGTACTTGAACAACGCCTAGAGCATCGCGTTGAGCTCCAGGACAGTGAAGTTATAATTAAGACCCGGGCGCAGCCTCATGATATCTGCCGCGTTCTCGAACTCCCAGGCGGCCCTCTTCCTCTCCTGCAAGTGGGCGATTCGGCGGCGGAGAAAGTCTGCTCCAACTGCGCCCATGGTGAGCTTGGCGTGCCTAAGGCGAAGAATCCGGGTAGTGGCAATCTTCAACCTGCTATCCTCCGGGTCCAAATTGCTCCAGTCGTTGCCACGTACTACTGGGGCTTGGCGCCAGGAAGTGAATGGCTGCGGGTCATCCTCTACAATCCAACACCAGTTGGCTCTCCATTCATCCCACTTGCCGCGGAGCTCCCCCTCCAGATAGGCTTCCTTCTTGTGCGTCCTCGAGATCCAGGAGACGCCGCCGGACAAAGGCGACCCTGCCTCGACTCGAGGCGTAAAGTAATGGCGGAAAAGAGCTACATTGGGGTAGACTCCGACAAAGTTTTCGCACAAATGTGCGAAAACGGCCATGGTCAAGACGGCATTGGGGGTGAAGTCAAGGAGGTGGAACCCGTAGGTGTTCATGATGTCGCAGAAGAACTCAGAATAGGGCGGGCAAAGCCCGCAGTAGAAGAACAGGGCAAAGAAGGCGTAGCCGTTCGGGGACATCTCGCAGGATACGGCGGGGAGTACCTTGGTGCGCGGATGCGCCTTCGTCTCCCTCGACCAGAAAAGGTAGAAGGAATCCCTCAGCTCCTCCGCGTCAAGCTTTGGCGGAAAGACCGCCATCTTCTTCCGCATTGCTGCTAGCCGCAGCGCCTCGGCGGACTTCGCGGACTTCCCCTTCTCGCCTTTCGGAGCCATGGCGGGGACGGTGGGGGAGGTCGACGGTGCTAGTGATGCTGGTGGCGACGGAGGGCGGAGCGCTGCTCTCTTTCGGCCTTCGGGAAGGAGGGGAGCGGTGGGGATTTCTTAGGATTGAAGAAGCAACGGGCGAATGGAAGGAACTGCCCCTGTTTCCCCTGCTTTTAAGGGGGAAGGAGGGGGACGTTCCGCATTTCCCATTAAAGAAACATGCCACGATCTCTCCCACAACGCCGCGATTGACGCGTGCCGTTAAGGGAGGGCGCGTTGGATACGGAGTTGGATACGGCGTGTCGCGGGCCGCGCGTGCCCGTGCACTGTTTTGGGCCTGGCCCAATAGCGCTCGGCACCGTGTCTGGCCCAGGCCCGGGGGCTCCTGTCGGTGTACTTAAGTAGGGGTACCTTAGTATCCCGAACTTGTGCACGGGCAGTTGCAGCGCCCCGCGGCAAGGCTTGCCAAGCGACCGCAAAGATCCTCCGAGGTCCCCTTGGGGCCATTCAAGAACAAAGTATTCAAGTCAAAGAGACAAGACCCCGGCAAGAGGAGCTTGGCGGGATGGCCACTCAAGGCACAAAACCACTCAAGGTACAAGACCCTGGCAAGAGGAGCTTGCCGGGAATGCCAACCAAAGGCACCTCAAGAGAACTTGCCGCGACGCGCCACGCGTCCCGGTGAGCGACAAGCTCCCAGGCGCGACAAGATAGCAACCGCGGCAAGGCACTTGCCGCGGCATGCTTCCACTCAGTACCCACGCTCCAGCTCATCCACCCACGTGTCGCCCTGGGACCCTCCCAGGCGCACGTGGCGGAAGGCTGTGCGGCCAGGGGAACACGATGGCAAGCTGCGATGACGAGGCTACCGTCGTGGCGAACGGTGGCACCACTGACGGCCACTTTTTGCACTGTTTGGGGCGACGGCAACGGGCATTCAATGCCCTTGTCCCCTGCCGTCAGGGTTAGGTATAGAGCACTATACGAACACTGTTCCAACTACCACTCTTTTTACGTTTTACCCTCATCTGTGTTGCCACTTGTCGGTGACCCCTTTGACCTATAAGAGGAGGCCCATGCGCAACGCAGAGGAGGTTCCGAACATCGATCACTCTCCGCGCTCGGTCTCGTTAGCGGTTAGAGTGTACTGTAGCTCTCCTCGCTCCCGAGCCAAGAACTCAATAACACACCAAAGCAGGAGTAGGGTTTTACGCATCTGTGCGGCCCGAACCTGGGTAAACTGCTCGCGTGCTCGCCTCGATCCGCTCTTTGTGCATCCTCCGCCCCCTGCCGTACCGAGAAGGGGCTTCGGTCCCATAGGTATTCGTGGGCGATCAGTTTCCCCGACACCATATGATGAAACTCTTTTGTGGCGTGTTTGTTGGGATCCAATGAACTTTGAGTTTATGATCAGATCTATCTTTTTATATCCATGAAAGTTATTTGAGTCTTCTTTTGATCTCTTATATGCATGATTGCTTATAGCCTCGTATTTCTTCTCCGGTATTGGGTTTTGTTTGGCCAACTTGATCTCTTTATCTTGCCATGGGAGGAGGTGATTTGTAGTGGGTTCGATCTTATGGTGCTTGATCCTAGTGACAGAAGGGGAACCGACATGTATGTATCATTGCTACTAAGGATAAAACGATCGGGTCTATTTCTACCTCAATATATCTTGTCTACATCATGTCATCGTTCATACTGCATTACTCCGTTTCTCTATGAACTTAATACAATAGATGCATGCTGGATAGCGGTCGATGTGTGGAGTAATAGTAGTAGATGCTGGCAGGAGTCGGTCTACTAATCTTGGCCGTGATGCCTATATAATGATCATTGCCTAGATATTGTCATGATTATTTGAAGTTCTATCAATTGCCCAACAGTAATTGTTTTCCCACCGTTTGCTATTTTCTTGAGAGAAGCCACTAGTGAAATCTACGCCCCCCGGGTCTCTTTCTCATATTATTTGCCTCTGCGATCTATTTTCATTTTCTTTTATTTTTAGATCTACTAAACCAAAAACCCAAAAATACCTTTATGTAATTTATCTTATTTATCATTCAATCTATCAATATTTACAACTCTATCACGTCTGTTACCGGCCCGAAAGGGATTGACAACCCCTTTTACACGTCGGGTTGCGAGTGTTTGTTATTTATGTGCAGGTGATGTTTACGTTGTGTTGCTTGGTCCTCCTACAGGTTCGATAACCTTGGTCTCATCGCTGAGGGAAATACCTACCGCTGCTATACTGCATCATCCCTTCCTCTTTGGGGAAATACCGACGTAGTTCTAGCAGTCATCAAAAGTAATTTCTGGTGCCGTTGCTTGGAAGCACCTTCAACATATACCGGGTTCCTAATCACAAATCTCATCTCCTCGCAGTTACATTATTTGCTATTTTTCTCTCGTTTTCATCTCCCCCACTTCACAAAAAAATTGCCGTTTTTATTCGCCCTCTTTTCTGTTTGCTGTTTTTTCCGGTCAGATCTATCGCCCAGTTGTGTTCTTGTTTACAATTGCTCAAAAATGACGCAAGAGAACACTAAGTTGTTTGAACAACAATGATTTTATTGGTACTCCTATTGCTCCTCCCGCCACTAGTGCGGAGTCTTGTGATATTAATACTTTGTTGAATATTGTCATGAAAGATCATTTTTTCGGCACTCCTAATGAGGATGCCGCGTCCCATCTCAATACATTCGTGGAATAATGCGATATGCAAATTTAAAAAGATATGGACAATGATATTGTGAAATTGAAATTATTTACGCTTTCTTTGCGGTATCATGCAAAAATTTGGTTTTCTTCTTTGCCTCGCAATAGTATCGATTCTTGGAACAAATGCAAAGACGCTTTTATCACTAAATATTTTCCGCCCACAAATATTATATCCCTTAGAACCCAGGTCATGAATTTCAAGCAACTTGAACATGAGCATGTTGCACAATCTTGGGAAAGGATGAAAACGATGCTAAGGGATTGCCCAACTCATGGGTTAGATCTTTGGATGATCACAAGAATTTTTTGTGCGGGATTGAATTTTGTTCCTTGAAATCTTTTGGATTCCGCCACTGGTGGCACTTTTATGGAAATTACTTTTGGTGAAGCCACCAAACTGCTTGATAATATTAAGGCAAATTATTCGTAATGGCATACCGAAAGGGCACCGACAAGCATACAAGATTAATGCGGTTGAGATTGATTCTTTGAATGAAAAAGTTGATTCTCTTATAAAAATGGTTCCTAGTAAAAGTGCTCCTATTGATCCCAATGATATGCCTTTATCTACCTTGATTGAGCAAACTAGTGATGCTATAGATGTGAAATTTATCTCTAGAAATAATTTTAACAACGATGCTTATAGAGGTAATTTTAATCCTAGGCCTTTTCCTAGTAATTCCTATAATAATTATGGTAATTCCTATGGAAATCAATCTTACAATAATAATAGGAACACCTCTGACCTAGAGAATAACATTAAAGAATTTATCAATACTCAATAAGTTTTCAATGCTTCCATAGAAGAAAATTTGAATAAGATTGATGACATGTCTAGGAATCTTGATAGGATTTCTCATGATGTGGCAAATCTTAAGTTAAAAAATTTTGTGCCTAAAGTTGAAAAATCAATTAAAGGTCTTTATGTTTCTATGGATGAAAGTAATAAAAGAACCGCCATGCATAGAACTAAACGAGAATTTTTAGAAAAGGCATTTTCTAGTGATTGCCTTCATAAAAATGACGAAGACATTAAAATGATTGGTGTTTCTTCCATTGATTCTTTGTTTGGTAAAGTTAAACTTGATGATAAAGGGACTGAAGAAGAGTCAACTTTAGGTAGAAGGCGTCCCAATATTTTGGAGGGTGAAAATCTTGTTCAGAAAATTGATAAAAGAGGGTTTGGAGAGGTCAAGACTTTAACTAGTGATGTGCCCACTATTTTGAATTACAAAGACTTTAGTTATCATAGTTGTTCCTTAATAGATTGTATTCCTTTGTTGCAATCCATGATTAATTCATCCCATGCCTATGAACAAAATAAAGCTTTTACTAAAGATATTGTTGATGCTATGATGAAAGCTTTAGATGATAAGTTGGAATTAGAAATATCAATTCCTAGACAGTTGCATGATGAATGCGAACATACTATCGAAATCGAAATTAAAAATTATGAGTGTTTTCCTTTGTGTGATTTGGGTGCTAGTGTTGACACGATTCTGAATTCTCTTTCCGATCTTCTTGGTCTTGCCAACATTGAAGATTGCACTCTTAATTCGTATTTGGCGGATTCCAATATTAAAAAGCCTTTGGGAAGGATGAATGATGTTATTATTCTTGCAAATAGGAACTATGTACCCATAGACTTTATTGTTCTTGACATCAAATGCAATCCGCATTGCCCTATTATACTTGGTAGACCGTTTTTGTGCACCATTGGCGCGGTGATTGACATGAAAGAAGGGAATATTAAATTCCAATTTCCCTTGAGAAAGGGCATGGAACACTTCCCTAGAACCAAGCTCAAATCGCCATCTCAATCTACAATGAAGGCAACTTATGGAACATCCAACAAGGATGACAACACTTGAGATCCTGGAATTATGCCTAGCTAAGGGCGTAAAATGATAGCACTTGTTGGCAGGCAACCCAACTTGTATCTTTTTCATTTTTCATTTTCTTGCTGTTTGAATAAAGGTTTGTGCCAAGCAAAGCCTTAGGATCATGTCGGGTGTTTTTTGGATGTATAATTTTTTGGTACTAACCTATTGACACAGTGCTAAGCGCCAGTTGCTGTTTTCTGCATGTTTTTACATCGGAGGAAATCAATATCAAACAGAGTCCAAATGCAGCAAAACTTTTTGTGGGTTTTTTTGGACCAGAAGACATCCAATGGGCCAAGGCAGCACCTAGGGGGAGCTCTGAGGGGAGCACATCCCACCAGGGTGCGCCTGGGGGCCCAGGTGCGCCCTGGTGGGTTGTTTCCCACCTCGGGTGCCCCCCGGGCCGCCTCTTTGCTCAATAAATACCCCAATATTACAAAAACCCTAGAGGAATCAATGACAGTTTGATCCAGCCGCCGCAGAGTCCAGAGCCACCAGATCCAATCTAGACACCATCACGGAGGGGTTCACCACTTCCATTGGCGCCTCTCCGATGATGTGTGAGTAGTTCCTTGTAGACCTTCGGGTCCGTAGTTAGTAGCTAGATGGCTTCCTCTCTCTCTTTTGATTATCAATACAATGGTATCATGGAGATCAATATGATGTAACTCTTTTGCGGTGTGTTTGTTGGGATCTGATGAACTTTGACTTTATGATCAGATCTATCTTTTTGTATCCATGAAAGTTATTTGAGTCTTCCTTTGATCTCTTATATGCATGATTGCTTATAGTCTCGTATTTCTTCTCCGATATTGGGTTTTGTTTGGCCAACTTGATCTCTTTATCTTGCCATGGGAGGAGGTGCTTTGCGGTGGGTTCAATCTTACGGTACTTGATCCTAGTGACAGAAGGGGAACGGACATGTATGTATCGTTGCTTCGAAGGATAAAATGATGGGGTCTATTTCTACATAAATAGATCTTGTCTACATCATGTCATCTTTCTTATTGCATTACTCTGATTCTCGATGAACTTAATACACTAGATGCATGTTGGATAGCGGTCGATGTGTGGAGTAATAGTAGTAGATGCAGTCAAGAGTTGATCTACTAATCTTGGACCTGATGCCTATATAATGATCATTTCCTGGATATTGTCATGATTATTTGAAGTTCTATCAATTGCCTAACAGTAATTGTTTTCCCACCATTTGCCATTTTCTCGAGAGAAGCGACTAGTGAAATCTACGGGCCCCCGGTTCTCTTTCTCGTATTATTTGCCTCTGCGATTTATTTTCCTTTGCTTTTATTTTCAGATCTACTAAACCAAAAACCCAAAAATACCTTGCTGGAATTTATCTTAATGATCATTCAATCTATCAATACTTACAACTCTATCGCGTCCGTTACCGGAAAGGGATTGGCAACCCCTTTTACACGTCGGGTTGCGAGTATTTGTTATTTGTGTCCAGGTGATGTTTACTGTCGGTGTACAAAACTAAGGGCCCTTTTGCACCCCTTTACTTGTGCACAAGCAGTAGTAGCCACGCCTACGGCCATGCTTGGTGGAGCAGAAGAAGGAGAAGCACGAAAAGGCCAAGGCAGCACTTATGCTAGAGGCATGAAGAACAGAGGGGCAAGGTGGACTCCTCCCCCGGCAACGCCCTTGCCGGGGCAGCCTACATGCCCCCGGCAAGCGTATTGCCAGGGGCAACTTGCCCTACCCTAGCAAGGCCACCGCCCTTGGGTCTGAGAGCTCTGACGCCATTGACAAACGTCAAGACCAATATTTAGGCGCACCTGCGTGGTGGCATGCATATCTTTGTGGGACCAAGGGCCTGCAGGCCTAGATGAGGGACCAGAAGACGAAGACCCCCGACAAGCGCCTTGCCGTGGACGACCAAAGACCCCTAGCAAGATCCTTGTCGGGGACAACCATGGGACCCCGACAAGACCCCTTGCCGGGGACATCTGTGGGGCCACAGCAAGGCCCGCGCACGCCTAGGTTTCGCTGCCCAGCGACCACTCCTACGCAATGACCAACTCGCCAACTAGCCAAGTACCTACGTGGCAGCATGCTGCCTCTAAGCCAACTAGAGAAGCACCTGCGTGGTGGCATGCAGATCTTCGTGAAGACCCTGCCACCACAGCAGCCAGCAGCCAGCGTGGAGCTGCATGCTTCGTCATCCTGGACGCGTGTCGGAGCGAGGTGAGGCGGCAACGCGCGGGACGAGCTCCATTGCCTTCCCTGATAAAGCTAGAGGACGCACAGGCGGCACATTAAATGTGTTTTTCCTATGATGTCAGGAGATAACCTTGTACACTGTAGTTACTTTCCAACTCCACTATGCCGCTATGGCGACCCCTTTGTCATATAAAAGGAGGCCCGAGGTGTACTGGGAGAGGATTCGGACTTTTTGGATAGGCACGCATAGTAGCCAGTTCAAGAGCTCAAGAACACCAAATATACACAGACAAGCAGTACTAGGGTTTTACGCATCACCTACGGCCCGAACCTGGGTAAAAATTCCCACACGTTGATCGACTAGACATGCTCTTTGCATGGCTCTACGCCCCTCCAACCGTAGTAGGGGTCCCCGGGATTCCATAGGTGTCGTTTCCCCGACATCTTTGGCGCGCCAGGTAGGGAGCGCTAGGTTCTGAAAATCTGGTCTAGGAGTTAGCGCATCGACTTCTTCATCGCCATGGCTCCCAAGAAGAAGGGGTTCGCGGCGATCGGTCCTTCTGGGGCCGAACCACCCGTGCTATCATGGGCGGGCGATGGGGCGGCTCCGGATGGTGCCGGAGGCGTGATCCGCGACCTTCCATGACACTCTGGCTATCGGAGCCAGGCGAGCAGTGTCGTTCGTGCCCAAGACGACGAGCCACACACCTCTGGGTCCAAGGGCGTCGCAGTGCTACCCACAAGCAGCACGGTGACCTCCAGGACACCTCCACCGACTCGTGCTCCGCGGTCTTCCCAGCTCGCACGTGACGAGCAACGCCGCGTCGTCGTTGCCTCTGGGCACCGCCACGGGAAGAGCCCTCTGCATCACTCTCAAGATGCATCGAGCCAGCATGCACGCCCAGATGCTCGCGGAAGCGGCGTGCAACAACGGGACAATGATAGAGATCCTTCTAACATGGTTAGAAGTTAGATCATGTCACAGTCCATGCTGCTCTCACCATCGCCCACATCGGCGGAAGCACTGGCACGCGTACAACTACTCCTCGACTTCCCTCCCGTTGCTGAGAAGCTCGATGAGTGGAGAGCCAACATCCGGAGCCTCATCAGCTTCGCCAACAGGGATGAATTGCGACTAGCGGAACCCTCGCGCCGGCGCTCTGGTGAACGGACACATGCTGATGGTGGGAGGACCGGAGCTGCTGCAACCACGGTGCACTCTCCTCCCCCACGCCAGCAACAGCAGCCGCCAGCTCATTGGGCCGACGCTTGTGACAAGTTTTCCACGGCGTTGTCCGACCCACGAGCCCGCAGCGACCAACGTCAAGTTCTTAGGGAGTGAGCGCAGGAAGACGCTCGGACCAATATCGAGCGATGACGGGAAGCGTGCCATCAATCAGACAGGCGTGCAGGACCCACTATGGACCACATGGCACCAGGGGGCTCTGGTGACTTACTTTACGAGGTGGGTTGTCCGGCCTTTACCCGTGAGCTGCGGCAGTTCCAGTGGCCCTCTCTGTGATGGCCTGGCTTATTAGGGATGATAGACTACTCATATAAATAAGGAATTCCTTCTTTTCCGGGAGCCCATTCGAATAGAACTCCAAAGTTAAGCGTGCTCAGCTTGGAGTAGTTTCAGGATGGGTGACCGACCGGGAAGTTGTTCCCGGGTGCGCACGAGTGAGGACAAAGTGCGCAGAAAAGACTAGTATTGATATGTGGGGCCAGTCTAGATCCCGCCAGGAGTAACGACCACCGACGGGTGTGTTCGGGGCGTTACACTCTCACCGCACATTCAAGCCTGAGGTCGGAGAAAAGTACAATGGAAAGACTCACCCATCAGAGTTCCTTAACATCTACACCATCACGATGCAGGCTGCTGGGGCTCGCAATGACAAGGTGCTCGCCAACTACTTTCCATTGGTGCTTAAGCCCAACGTTATGTCGTGGTTGATGCACCTGCCAGTGGGTTCCATTTCTTCCTAGTCGAATCCGTCCCACGAGTTTGTTGGCGCCTTTACTGGGGGCCACCAAGCTCCTGGCTAGGAAAGCGATTTGCATGTCATCCCCTAGAAGGACGGCGAAACCCTGCGCAACTACATACAAAGGTTCAGCCGTGTACAGTATAACATCCCAGACATTCACCTCTTCACCGTCATCAGTGCATTCCATCAGAATGTGCACAACCACAAGATGCGCGAGGAGCTGGCGATGGACAAGGTTAAAGATGTAGTCGACCTCTATGTTCTGGCTGATAGATGCGCTTGGGCTGAAGAAGGAAGGAAGTACCCCGACGAAGATGCTAGCGCAGAAACCAACTCCACAGACGGAGATGCCGTCGGCCTAGCGAAGAAGGGCCGATGTTGCAACAGGAAGCGAAAGGGGAAGGATGTGCTTGCCGTAGAGGGATCTGACGACCCCGGCGACACCAAAAAGCAAAGGCTGACGACCCCGGCAAGGAAGTTGCCGGGTGGACCGCCTGCCGGGCCTTGGCGGCTGCCGACAAGCCTGGGTGCTCCGACAAGCAGTACTGCAAGATTCATCGCACCAAGGGCCATGACCTCTAGAATTGCCGGCAGGTCGAGCTGCTCGCAGATAAGAAGAAAGCTGAATATGAGAGGCGTGATAAGGAGAAAGGCCCGGACGGTGCCAAGGCGCCCGGCAAGAAGTGTGGCGGCCGAGGTGGTTGCCACAACGAAGATAACCACCCAGAAAGGCCCGCTCGGGGCCGCGACAAGGAGGGAGAGGATGATCATGGCAAAGACGACGAGTCCAGCGAGCACAAGTTCCAGAAAGCTACAGAGCCCATGTGCGTCGATGGTGGCACCTCGCTGCATACCTCTCGCCGCCAACCAAAACAGTGGGCGCGTGATGTCACTGTGGCAGATCCATCGTTTGACGCCCAGAGGCCACTGAAGTGGTCCAGCATGCCTATCATTTTTGAAACCGAGGATCATCCTGACCGTACAACTGTAGTCGGGTGTTTGCCGTTGTTGGTTTCACCAACGATATGCAACCTCAAGGTGACGAAAGTGCTGGTTGACGGTAGGGCTGGTCTGAAACCTGATCTCGCCCGCTGTGATCAAAAGGCTACAAATCCCCGATGGAGATCTCGAGGTGACGGGCACGTTTCAAGGGGTCAACCCGGGGAGGAGTCAGCCGAAAGAAAGATCGATCTACCCATTACATTCGGGGGCGAGCTGAATTATAGGACGGAGAAGATTGTCTTTGACGTTGCCAAGATCCCCTTGCCATATAATGGGATCCTCAGCCGCCCAGCGCTGGCCAAGTTTATGGCGGCATCACACTACGCCTACAACACATTGAAGATGCCCGGCCCGATGAGCATCATCACCGTCCCCTCTGACAGGAAGGACGCGCTCATCTGCGTAGACCAGCTCTACCGAGAGGCGGTTGCAGTAGACACCGCCAAGGCACTGCTCCTACCACTAAGACCTCAAGGGAGAAGAAAACTGACAAGACCTTTGCCTCTGCTGGCAAGGCCCCTTCCGGCAAGGCTTATGACCCCGGCAAGAGTTCCTGCACCCCCTTCGGCAAACGTGCCACTTTGGAGTGCCGCATTCCCGTTGGGGACGTGCCAGAAAGCTCCGCCAGTGGGAGCAAGAGGTCCAAGGCGGCCCCACCAGACACCAAGAAGGTCCTCGTCAGGGAGGACGACACGTGTCGGGCTTTTACCATAAGCGCCGCCCTTGACAACAAATAGGAAGGCGCGCTCATCACCTTCCTGCGAGAGAATGTCGACGTGTTTGCATGGCAAGCATCCGACATCCCCGGCGTTCCCAGGGAGGAGATGGAGCAGCACCTTGTTGTTTGTCCCCATGCGCGACCCGTCAAGAAAAATGTCAAGAAGCAAGCTTTGGAGCACCAAGAGTTCATCATCGAGGAGATCAGGAAGTTGGAAGCGACAGGCATAGTCAGAGGAGTACTCCACCCCACGTGGGTGGTCAATCCGGTGGTAGTGCGTAAGGCAAATTTGAAATGGAGGCTATGTATCGACTATATAGATATCGATAAAGCCTGTCTAAAGGACCCTTTCCCTTTGTCACGCACTCACCAGAGAGTGGACTCCACTTTTGGGTGTGACCTGCTGTCATTCCTCGACGCCTACTCAGGATGTCACAAGATCTTCATGATGAAGGAAGATGAAGAGAATACCGCGTTCGTCACCCCATGTGGCACGTACTGTTTTGTACAGATGCCTTTCGAGTTGAAAAGCGCTGGTTCAACATTTGCCCGAGCAGTTCAAATCGGTTTTGAGCCCAAGCTACATAGAAATATGGAAGCCTATATGGATGACATTGTGGCCAAAACCAAGGACAAGGCCACGCTGAAGCAGGATCTAGAGGAGACATTTGCAAACTTGCGCAAGATCAACCTCAAGCTCAACCCCGAGAAGTGCGTGTTCGGCGTCACATCTGGCAAACTCCTTGGTTTCTTTGTGTCTCAACGCGGAATCAAAGCAAATCCCGACAAGATCAAACCGATTGACCAGATTGAGGCGCCAAGACGAGTCAAAGTCGTCTGTAAGCTCGCCAGCTGCGTTGCTATAGTAAGTAGGCTCATCTCCAAAACTGATGAGCGTGCCCTCCCCTTTTTCAAAATTTTAAAAAAGTCAGGTCCAATAAAATGGACACCGGAGGCAGAGGCAGTGTTGCAAGATTTGAAGAGATACCTCTCCTCAACGCCAACACTAGTCGCGCCTAAACCGCAAGAGTAGTTGCTGCTATATCTGGCGGCAACGAATCAAGTGGTCAGTGCTGCGCTAGTGGCACAGATGGAGTTTGAGGAAGAGGCAGTGGTGGCAGCGGATTCATCGGATGATGGTCCAAAGCTCTCCTCGGTAGGGCCCGATGCTAGCAAGGCAGAGCCCCCGACAAGGCTTGGTCCCGGCAAGACAGATTCTGCGCAAGGAGGCGAAGTCAAATAGAGGAAGAAGATGGTGCAACACCCGGTCTATTTTGTCAGTTCCCACTTGCAGGGGGCTAGATCAAGATATTCCAGTATGTAGAAGCTACTTTTGGGCCTCCTTATGGCCTCGAGGAAGCTGTGCCACTATTTCCAAGCACATGAGATCACCATCGTCACTCGCCTACCTTTGCAACGGATCTTGCACAACCCAGATGCAACTGCGAGGATTGTGGAGTGGGCGTTGGAGCTATCAAGCTTCGGCCTCAAGTTTGAAAGTACCTCAACAATCAAGAGCCAAGCCTTGGCAGAGTTCATAGCAGAGTAGACCTCGATGCCCGGCGAAGAGACTCAAGAGATCACCCTTCACGGCAAGGAGACGAGCCGTGATTGGATTCTGTACTTTGATGGAGCTTTCTCGCTGCAAGGGGCTGGTACTGGCGTGCTACTCGTCGCACCCATCGGAGAGCGCCTGAAGAACCTAGTCCAGATGCGCTTTCCCCGGGAATAATCAACAAACAACACTGCAGAATACGAGGGACTGCTTGCCGGTCTTAGGATTGCGGCAGACCTCGGAATCAGGAAGCTTATCATCAAGGGTGATTCACAGCTTGTCGTCAGGTAAGTTAACAAGGATTACCATAGCCCGTTGATGGAGGCCTATGTGGATGAAGTAAGGAAGTTGGAGGAGCGCTTTGACGGTTTGCAGGCAAAGCATGTTCCCCGAGCAGAGAACAACATTGCCAACGACTTGTCCAAACGCGTTGCCCTCAAGCTACCTGTGGAACCAGGTAACTTTGTGCTTCAATTAACCCAACCATCCGTTGAGCCATCTATGGGACAGAACAAACGAAGGAAGGCGGGCCCCGGCAAGTAATTTCCTGCTGAGCTCCCAGGAGACGCCGACAAGGACTTTGCCGGCTACCCCAAGCTTGTCGGGGAGCAGCAACCTCCGGCAGGGGCTCAAGCCCCGACCGTAGAGGTAGATTCCCCCATGGCCGAAGACGGGCCTTTAGTCCTTGTCGTCGAGACCCAGGCTCCGGCACGGGCGCAGCAAACCATCTGTTTCCTCCAAAAAGGGGAACTCCCTGAGTAACAAGAAGAGGTAGAGAAAGTAGCCCGTACAAAAGGAGACCGAACATCATGAAATTGAAGTGCATTCCTCGGGAGGACGGACTGAATCTGTTGGCAGAGATACACGGAGGCATGTGTGCCCCCACATAGGGTCAAGAGCCCTTGCCGAGAAAGCATTCCGCCAAGGTTTCTTCTGTCCCACCACCCTCCAAGATGCGACTGCACTAGTAACCAAGTGTGAAGCATGTCAGTTCCATTCAAAGAAGCTTCATCAACCAGCTCAAGCTCTTCAGACAATCCCTCTTTCCTGGACATTTTCGGTCTGGAAGGTCGACATACTAGGCCCCTTTCCCCGTGCCATCGGGGGCTTTGAGTACTTGTACGTCACAATCGACAAGTTCACAAAGTGGCCGGAAGTGGAACCAGTGAGAAAGGTGATAGCACAATCAGCCTTCAAGTTCTTCAAGGTACCAGTCTGCCATTTTGGTGTGCCAAATAGAGTTATCACCGACAACGGCACACAGTTCACGAGCCACACTTTCATGAAGTACGTCCAAGACCTCGGCGGCAAGGTTTGTTTGGCTTCTATTTCTCATCCCAGAAGTGACGACCAAGATGGGAAGGCGAATCCAGAAGTGTTGCGAGGTCTCAAAACCAGGACTTTCCACAGGCTGCACAAGTGCGGAAGACGCTGGATTGATGAGTTGCCAACGGTTCTTTGGTCAATCAGGACGACACCAAATTGACCACTGGCCATACACCCTTTGCCCTGGTATACGGGGCAGAAGCGGTTCTCCCAATGGAACTCATATACGGGTCACCTCGAGTGCTCGCTTATGACGAGCTTGAGGAAGAGCAGCTGCACCAAGATGACGCGACACTCCTTGAGGAAGATCATCTTCAGGCTGCTATGCGAGCCACTCGCTACCAGCAAGCCTTGCGCCGCTACCATAGCCGCAAGGTTAACGACGGAAGGCTTGAGGAAGGTGACCTTGTTCTTCAGCGAATCCAATCCTCCAGGAATTCAAACAAGTTGACACCGAAGTGGGAAGGCTCTTATCGGGTAATACGAGTCACTAGGCCCAGCGTAGTCCGCCTGGAGACCAAAGATGGCATTCTGGTGAGCAATTCCGGGAATATCGAACATCTTCGCAAGTTTTACACCTAAGGCGCGTTTGCCGGGAGCCCCGGCAACCCCCTTTTTTGTACTAGCCTTGCCGGCAAGGCATGTAACCCTATGTACAAGGTCATGCATAGACCCTGTGCGCAGTCAGGGAAGAGAAACCCTTTAGTATGTACAGTTTCCCATTGATTTCCATGTTTATATGTATGGGTATATACATGCTTGTCCAGGGTATTGTACTGCTTTTTTGATTCCATCAAGTGTTAATGGACCGCCAAGGTTCCATGCTCATGTCCTCTCTTCTTTCCAGCCACAGCAAGGATCCTCATTCCCGCCAAGGACATGGCTCCAGCAAGAAGTTGGGGAGACTGCACGACGCAGTGACTCCCGGCAAACCAAATAGATAAAGTTCACCTTTTGCCCATTTGAAATCCCTGCCGCTCTCTTTTAAATTCGGGTGCTTCCGTCCCTGACCCGAACGATGCTTCGGTCAGGGCAGTTGCAGTAGCCTTTACTAAAAGAAGGTTGATGGGGGTTGGACCCTCTGTTTGCAACCTGGCAGATGTGATTCTCCGGCAGGCACAGAGGGCGCCGGCAGGACAGCTTGCCGACATAACTCATTTATTTGCATTAAAGAGGCATTTCGCCTCTGCATGGACGTATATATGCACGAGTCCCCAGTAAAACGTGTCTTTTTCATTAACATGTTGATACAAGTACAGATGTTACAGAACACATGCATGGGCTCGAGAGATTACATTATTTAGAAATTAAGATTCGACAAGTGCCTACAGGCTGAAAGAAAGATAAGCGCCTCGCAATCTCCGTTCTTGTCCCTTTCCTCCCATGTGTCGCGGGTGAAGGCCAGGGAAGGGAGACGAGTAACGCACCCATGGAGAGCATGGTGAGGGTGACCCTCGGCGGGACGCATGGCTAAGTGTAACGCCCCGGACACACCCATCGGCGGTCGTTAGTCCTGGCAGGATCTAGACTAGCCCCCACAGATCAATACTAGTCTTTTCTGTGCACTTTGTCCTCACTCGTGCGCACCCGGGAGCAACTTTAGAGTCGGTCACCCATCCTGAAATTACTCCTAGATGAGCACGCTTAACCTTGGAGTTATGTCCGAATGGGCTCCCTGAAAAGAAGGAATTCCTTATTGATATGAGTAGTCTATCATCCCTAATAAGCCGGGCTATCACACCGAGGGAGGAGGGCGATGCAGATGATGGTGCTGCCACCGGCGGTCAGTCGGAGTCGGAATCGACGTCCTCTCGTCCGCTACCGTCGTCCTCGCCGTCGCTGTCTTCCTTTTCACTATCGCTCGAGAAGGAGGTTTCGTTGTCGGTGGAGCTCTCCATGTAGCACCCTAAGAGAATTCCCGAGCATCCAAAGACCTTGACGGAGAGCAAGCCATTCTCCATTAATTTGAAATGGAGAATGTGCCCCTCCGACAAGCTATGGGTGTGGGTGAAGGTCTTCCACCCACGGCGAAGGTACATGATGTGAGGGGTGGGGAAGTCAACGTCTACCCGCATGTTGCCATTCCCGCAGCCCCTCGTATGCAGCCTCAGGGCCTGCGGTGGATCAAGCTCCATTTCCTGAGCAAACAGACTAGGGAGGCAGAGGTGACCATAGACTAGCTTGTATAGCCTGAGGAAGAACTCGCGGGGCTGGTCACTGACATGGCCTGCCATTGGGGGAAGAGCCACTGGTGAGAGCGCGCCCGATGCGCTGCCCCATCATCCTATCCACCGAACTCCGTGGCGGCCTCGGCTTCGTCCCCTCCCTCTTCCTCTCACATCAGGCTCCACTGCCATGAGTTCCGGAGGAGGAGGGACATGTTGTCATGCAGAAGCCCTCGTCGCCGGCGTTGGAGTGCCGGCGTGCCCTCTAACCATGGAGACTGAAGAGAAGAATCGAGCAGGGAGGAGATGGATGCAGAAAGACGCTGTCCCTCTTCCCTTTTATAGAGGAGTGGGGCCGGGGCTTGGCCCCCAACCTAAGAGTGGCCACCCCACTCAACCAATCCAGCCGCCAGGGGCGCATGGAATCAGGACCGACCCGCTGCTCCAATCAGCGACGCCCGGTTTCCCGCCGGTTAATGTCGTGCCCTCCATATCCGCCACTTACCCTCCCCAAGGCATGGGGGACACGTGGCGAGCGAGCCAGAATCAAGAAGACAGGTGGGGCGACCGTAAATGAGCAGCGCCCCTGCGGTTTCCTCTTTTTATGGGGAAGACGCAGGGCGCCTCTTTAATATCCACCACGACTTGACGAAAGCACGCTGCAACCGCTCCACGCACGACCCCCACGTCACGCGCCCAATGCGAGTCATGGAGAAGCGCAACTAGCGAAGGAATCGTCATAGTTAAGGCCCTGCCATGCGTGCCTGTGCACCGTTCTGGGCCTGGCCCAACAGCGATTCGCACTTATGTGTGGCCCAGGCTCGGGGGCTCTTGTCGGTGTACAAAAGTAGGGGCCCTTTTGCACCCCTTTACTTGTGCACAGGCAGTTGTAGCCACGCCTACGGCCACGCTTGGCGGAGCAGAAGAAGGAGAAGCACGAAAAGGCCAAGCCAACACTCAAGCCAGAGGCATGAAGAACAGAGGGGCGAGGTGGACCTCCCCCGGCAGCGCCCTTGCTGGGCAGCCGACGTGGCCCTAGCAAGAGTCTTGCCGGGGGCAACTTGCCCAACCCCAGCAAGGCCACCACACTTGGGTCTGAGAGCTCTGGCGCCATCGACAACGTCAAGACCAAGATTTAGGGGCGCCTGCGTGGTGGCATGCAGATCTTTGTGGGACCAAGGGCCCGCAGGCCTAGACGAGGGACCAGAAGACGGAGACACCCACAAGAGCCTTGTCAGGGATGACCAAAGACCCCCGGCAAGATCCTTGTCAGGGACAGCCATGAGACCCCAGCAAGGCCACTTGCCAGGGACATATTCGGGGCCACAGCCAAGCCTGCGCCTGCCAAGGTTTCGCTGCCCTGCCGCCACTCCTACGGGATGACCAACTCACCAACTAGACAAGTGACTATGTGACAGCATGCATCCTCTAAGCCAACTAGCCAAGTACATGTGTGGTGGCATGCAGTTCTTTGTGAAGACCCTGCCACCACAGCAGCCAGCATCCAGCGTGGCGTTGCTTGCCTCGTCATCCTGGATGCGTGTCGGAGCGAGGTGAGGTGGCAACGGGCAGGACGAGCACCATTGCCGTCCTTCATAAAGCTAGATGACACATAGGCAACGCATTAAATATGTTTGTGCTATGATGTCAAGAGATAACCTTGTACACTGTAGTTACTTTCCACCTCATGTGTGCCGATGTGGCAACCCTTTTGTCATATAAAAGGAGGCCCGAGGCGTACTGGGAGAGGATTCAGACTTTTTTGACAGGCACACATAGTAGCCAGTTCAAGAGCTCAAGAACACCAAATATACACAAACAAGGAGGACTAGGGTTTTACGCATCACCTGCGTCCCAAACCTGGGTAAAAATTCCCACACGTTGATCGACTAGACCTGCTCTTTGCACAGCTCTATGCCCCGCCAACCATAGTAGGGGTCCCCGGGATCCCATAGGTGTCGTTTCCCTGACATCGTTGGCGCGCCAGGTAGGGGGCGCTAGGTTGTGAAAATCTGGTCTAGGAGTTAGTGCATCGATTCTTCATCGCCATGGCTCCCAAGAAGGAGTTCGCGGTGATCGGTTTGTTTGGGGCAGAACCGCCTGTGCTATCATGGTGGCGATGGGGCGACTGCAGATGGTGGCGGAGGTGTGACCCGCAAGCTTCCATGACACTCTAGCCATCGGAGCGAGGCGAGCAGTGTCGTTCGTGCCCAAGATGATGAGTCGCGTGCCGTTGGGTCCAAGGGCGTCACAGTGCTGCCCATGAGCGGCGCGGCGACCTCCAGGACACCTCCGCTGGCGCCTGCTCCGCAATCTTCCTATCTCGCACGTGACGAGCAACGCCGCAACATCGGTGCCTCCGGACAACGCCGCGGGAAGAGCCCTCTGCATCACTCTCAAGATGCACCGGGCCAGCATGCACGCCTAGACGCTGGCGGAAGCGGCGTGCGACAACGGGACCGTGATAGAGCTCCTTCTAATGTGGTTAGAAGTCAGAGCGTGTCACGGTCCACGCAGCTCTCACCACCTCCCATGCCGGCGGAAGCATTGGTGCGCGTAGAACTGCTCCTCGACTTCCCTCCCGCTACTGAGAAGCTCGACGAGTGGATAGCCACCATCTAGAGCCTCATCAGCTTCGCCAACAGGGATGAACCGCAACCAGTGGAGCCCTTGCGCCGTCGCTCTGGTGAACCGACGGATGCTGGTGGTGGGAGGACCGAAGCTGCTGCGACTACGGTGCACTCTCCTCCCCCACGCCAGCAACAGCAGCCCCGGCTCGTCGTGCTGACACTCTTGACAACTTTTCCACGGTGTGGTCCCCAACACACCCAATACAATGGTAAATTTTATAGGTGCACATGTTCAGCGAAGAGATGGTGATACAAGTGTAATATGGATGGTGCATATAGGATTTTGTTATCCGAAAATATAAAAACAGCAAGGTAACTAATGATAAAAGTGAGCACAAATGGTATTACAATGCTTAGAAACAAGGCCTAGGGTTCACACTTTCACTAGTGCAAGTTCTCTCAACAATGATAACATAATTAGATCATATAACAATCCCTCAACGTGCAACAAAGAGTCACTCCAAATACACTAATAGCGGAGAATAAACGAAGAGATTATTTTAGGGTATGAAACCACCTCAAAGTTATTCTTTCTGATTGATCTATTGGGCTATTCCTATAAGTGTCACAAACAACTCTAGAGTTCGTACTAAACTAACACCTTAAGACACACATCAACCAAAACCCTAATGTCACCTAGATACTCTACTGTCACCACAAGTATCTGCGGGTTTGATTACACGATATGCATCACAAATCTCAGATTCACCTACTCAAACCAAAACAATGAACTTCAAAGAGTGCGTAAAGTTTCTACCAGAGATTCAAGACGAAAATGTGTGCCAAACCCTATGCATAAGTTCCCAAGGTCACTGAACCCGCAAGTTAATCACCAAAACATACATCAAGTGGATCACGTGAATATCCCATTGTCACCAAAGATAAGCACATGCAAGACATACATCAAGTGTTCTCAAATCCTTAAGGACTCAATCCGATAAGATAACTTCGAAAGGAAAATTCAATTAATTACAAGAAGGTTTAGGGGTAGAAACATCATAAGATCCAACTATAACATTAAAGCCCGCGGTACATCAAGATCGTACCAAATCAAGAACACAAGAGAGAGAGAGAGATCAAACACATAGCTACTAGTACATACCCTCAACCCCGAGGGTGAACTACTCCCTCCTCGTCATGGAGACTGTCAGGATGATGTAGATGGCCACCGGTGATGGTTTCCCCCTCTGGCAGGGTGTTGTAACAGGCTCCCGATTGGTTTTTCGTGGCTATAGAGGCTTGCGACGGTGGAACTCCAGATCAAGGTTTATTTCTGGGGGTTTCGTTTATTTATAAGAATTTTTGGCGTCGAGGACAAGTCAAGGGGACCTACGAGGCACCGACAAGGTAGGGAGCGTGCCCTCCACCCTTTTGTTGGCCTCTTGGGTCTTTTGATCCATCTTCGGCACTCTGTGGGATTCTTTTGGTCCATAAAAAATCATCGTAAATTTTCAGGCCAATTGGACTCAAAAACAAGGAAAAACGGAAACTGGTACTGGGCTCTAGGTTAATACGTTAGTCCCAAAAATCATATAAAATAGCATATTTATGCATATAAAACATCCAAAACAGATAATATAATAGCATGGACCAATAAAAAATTATAGATACATTGGAGACGTATCAATTAGCCGTATCGGGGCTCCTCTGTCTCTCTCAAACTTTATATCTCCCTGATTCACACATACACATATCTCGCTCGCGCTACATAGACCCATCTAACACTCACGCACTCCCCCCCTCAGGAACTCACATATTGTCTCCTTCCATCCATACGTCTATCTCGACATCTCTCGGGGTATCTTCTATCACGCACGCACCTCGTCACTCGATCACCCAGCCATGTAGTCCCATCACGATCTCCAGGGGATCTCTATGTCACAAACATACACTCTCTGCTCCCATTGTCTGCATTTTCTCCATACATCTCTCTCGACCTGTCTCCCTTGTTTGTCAAAATTATCTTGGCCACGTGCTAGGGGTCTTTCTCTCTCAATTGCAAACAACCACACACTATCTCCTCACCTCGCTTCTGTTGTCAAAGATGCATCTTTGATATGTTTGCATAAGACACACACGCTTTTTCTCTACTTTATTGTGTGTTGTCCATGTCTCTTTCACACACACACACACACACACACACACACACACACACACACACACACACACACACTTTTTTCACTCACTCTTTCTATTTCACACACACTCTCTCTCTCTCTAGTTGAGTAGTCTCTCACGTCCATAAACATATGGATGTTTTGAAAAGTCAAACCTCAGAAAAGTTTGACCAAGTATATGTGGAGATAAACATTTACATCTGGAATGATCATTCGATTCAACACAACATGTACTTACTTCATACTATCATTTAATTTGGTATTCTATATATAATTAATTTCTTTATAAACATGGTCAATGTTTCAAAAGTTTGACTTCAAGAAAAATACAGGCACTACATTATCGAACGGAGGGAGTAGCTCTTTCTCTCTCTCTCTCTCTAGTATCTCTCACGGGCCTCACCTCTCACTCGATCTCTCTATACCGAGGGATTATATAGTCACTTTGTCAGCGAGAGCAGCATGTATTAATTTGACCAACGGGTAGTACAGTACTACTACATTTTTACTACTACTAGTATTAGCACCACCGTCTGGATTTAGTAGTGCTACCACGTCCGTCTATTTGACTAGCAATATCTAGTAATGCATGTTACAAAAAATATACTGCTCCCTTTGTAAATAAATACTACATGGAGTATTGTTTTATTCAGTTTTGAACGTAGTTCCGGATGATATTATACAATCTCCCTTCTGGTAGATGGCTCAAATCTGAAATCTCATCAATCAGACTAGGATACTACTATTGTACCCACCGAGCGGTCAGCTTGGTAAGCTACCCAAAAAATTGCAATCAAAGACTAGTACTTCATCCGTATTCCCTTTGTACTGGTGCATTAGTAATGTTACAATAACCAAATAATCCCAAATCGTTTAGGCACGCTTCATTAACTACCCACCTCATTCCCTATTTTTTGCCACGAAAAAAGAAATCACCCAATAGGAGACGTGTGGTGAGTATGCATTCTATCGCTTGAGACTACTTAGAGGATGGTTAATAATTTAGCCGACTTGTGGCTATAACATGTTGCCATGCCATCTATAGCAAACATGTAGTAGTACATAACAGTGGTCATTTCATTCCATGCAATGCTATTAGTTAACAAATACTATTCATTTCATGTATAATACAGTAAACATTAAGTTCTCTCATTTTCCACTCCGCCTTGGTTGCTGTAGGATCGAAAGTAGGTCTAGAGGGGGGGGTGATTAGACTACTTGACAATATAAAAAATCTGCCTTTAGGTCATGCAAAGTTTTTGGCAGTTTCACAATTAAGATCAATTCAAGTATCACCCTACACATGCAATTCTAGAGTATAAGCAGCGGAAAGTAAATTGCACATGTAAAAGAGAGGTGGAGAAGATCAAACGCAGTTTGGTGACACGAAGATTTTTGTCGTGGTTCCGATAGGTGGTGCTATCGTACATCCACGTTGATGGAGACTTCAACCCACGGAGGGTAACGGCTGCGCGAGTCCACGGAGGGCTCCACCCACGAAGGGTCCACGAAGAAGCAACCTTGTCTATTCCATCATGGCCTACGCCCACGGAGGACTAGCCTTACTCGGGGTAGATCTTCACGAAGTAGGCGATCTCCTTGCCCTTACAAACATCTTGGTTCAACTCCACATCTCGAAGACGGAGGCTCCCAAGCGACACCTAACCAATCTAGGAGGCACCACCCTCCAAAAGGTAATAGACGGTGTTGATGATGATGAACTCCTTGCTCTTGTGCTTCAAATGATAATCTCCCCAACACTCAACTCTCCTCACTGATATGGCTATGGTGGAAGAAAGGTTTGAGTGGAAAGCAACTTGGGAAGGCTAGAAATCAAGTTTCATATGGTAGGAATGGAATGGCTTGATCTCAACACAAGGGTAGGTGGTTCACTTCTCAGAAAGTGTATGGTAGAAGTGGTGGTACTTTCTGATGGCTCTCCTCTCGAATGAAGAGGGGGTGGAGGGGTATATATAGCCTCCACACAAAATCCAACCGTTACACACACATTTGACCAATCTCGGTGAGACCGAAGTGAAAACTCGGTCAGACCGAAAGTTCAAATATAGTGAACGTTGGGATTTTCGGTGGGACCGAAAATACCATCTCGGTGTGTCCGAAGTGAGTCAAAGGTTGGAACTTGCCATCTCGGTGGGACCGAAAATAACAACTCGGATATTCCGAAGTGATGTCAATTGGTTACAGAAGGTTGGCAGTCCATTTTCGGTGAGACCGAAACTCAAAATCGGATGGACCGAGAAATTAGGGTTTGGAGGAATAACTGAGGTGGTTCATCTCGGTGGGACTGAGTTTGCAGAATCGGTTTGTCCGAGATTACTTATGAGTGTGTTGAGTAGTGAAGAGTGCTGATAGTTGAGGGAGCTAGATCACCAAGCACTTGAGCAACTAGATCATTAACACAACCTCATCCCCTTTTAATAGTATTGGCTTTTCCTATGGACTCAATGTGATCTTTGATCACTAAACCAAAAAATAGAGTCTTGAGCTTTTGCCAATGCTTGTCTTAGCATTTTGAGGGGTCCACTTCTTCAGACATTTCCATACCCATATCATCGAACTTTTCTGAAATGATTCTCAAGTAAATATTAGTTCAATGATATATATGTTGTTATTAATTACCAAAACCACCCGGGGATTAGTTGCACTTTCAATCTCCCCCTTTTTGGTAATTGATGACAACATATAGATCAAAGCTTCGACAAAAGATGTAATCAATGAATAATATCGTCGCTTTGAGAAGTATGTGATAAACAAGAGCTCCCCCTAAATTTGTGCATTATTTAAAATTTGCGTTTGAATGCAAATGCACAATCGATTAGGATTATGGGTCACTCTTCCATGTCACATACATCTTGGTGGAGCGCACAAAATGATAAGAATGAATAACATGCACTCAATCACCAAGACAAGAGTAAATAGCCATACAATAAGGAATAGCATAGGATAAGCAATAAGCACACATTAAAGCATAGTATGACTAAGCACTCATTAAGGATGCATCAAACTTAGTAGCAAGCACACTTAAAGTTTCAGGAACCAAAAGAAATCACTGTATCTCAAAGAAAAACCGGCAAAAGAACGAAAAGACGAAAGAGCACTCTCTCTCTCGAAGCCCTATGATCTATAACAATTTCTCCCCCTTTGGCAACAAGTTACCAAAAAGTTCGAAAAGGTATAGAGCTAAGCGTCACTGCGGGCTCTGCTGGCGGCTCCCGTCTGGGTAGATGTCGGTGTAGAGATAGCTGCATCGGCGAAGACTTCTGCTAATGTCTGCGGTGGAGGAGTGGATGCTGGAGCTGGAGCAACTGCTGGAGCTGTGGCTGGTGCTGAAGTGGTAGCCCTGGAGTCTGTCACTGGGATAGCTGCAGATCTGGATCCTCTGGGAACCTGAGCAGTCTGGCGATGAGAGTCCTGGACTAGATCATCCTGCATAAGCTCTGCTCTCTCCTGCCTTGTCTCCTCCATGTCTGCCTCAAGCTTGTTGACAGACACCTGAATCTCAGTCAGCTTCACGTCCAGAGCGTGGATCTTGTCCTCGACAATCCTCTCTAGGCTCTCCTGAGATTGCTCAATGCTGGCCAGGCGTTGTTCAATCCTCTGGGTAGCTTCAAGAATTTGTTCTCCAAAGCTCTTTGGCTTAGCTGCTGCTGCTGCTGCCTCTTTGTCAGCTTTAGCCTTCTTTGCAGCTTCGATTTTGGCCTGTCCTTCAACTGAGGTAGGATCCTCTTCATCCATCACAACTACGTTGTCCTCATGCTCTGGCTGCAGTGGCAAGTGCTTCCTATCCAACATGAATTTGCCCGTGCCAAACTTGGCGTTGATGAGCATCTGAATCTGCGGAGCAAACCCACACGACCTCTTTTGGTCAGCTGCAGTCCTCTTAATGGTCTCTACCATCAAGTCCATCACCTTAAAAGGTGCCTTCTCATCGAGAATGTGCAGCATGTTGATAGAATAGCCTCGGATCATCCGGTGGTCTCCAGACTTAGGCATCAATGTATGCCTCAGAATAGTGTTAGTAGTGGTCAGACCTGCCTGGAGATAGTACACTGAGCCAAGCTTCCATCCTTCCAAATCAGCAGCCGGGATCTCCTTGTACATGTTCTTCATGGAATCATGACTCTTCTTAGGAATCCCATAGACATCAATGTCGTCCTCTCTCTGCACTGGAGCGTTCAGAAGTTCTGCCCATTCTTCAACAGTCGAAGAAAACCTTTGACCTTCAGTCATCCAGGTGATCTTGCCATCAGGATAGAAGTGGGCTGTGGCATAGAACTGCATGATCATCTCGTCATTCCAAGCTGTCAGCTCTTGACCCACAAAATCAGCAACTCCACATGCAGTAAAGCTCTCATGCACATGGGGAAAGAAGTCCCGGTGCTCTTCACTGTCAATGTACTTCCAGTCAACATACCTGGTGTTAGCAACAATGGGCTTCTTATCCATCAGCACGGTCTCATAGAAATCCTGCTGCTCTCTGGTGTGGAATCTGGGGTCCACAGCAGTCCTTCTCCTTACAGCATATGGATCAGACTGTCTCCATAGCCTGAGACCTTTGTCCTTCCTTGCCTTCATGTCCTCAGCTTGAGGATGAGCATCATTGTGGAGTGGCAACTTGGGACGGAGCTTAAGCAACACATGCTCTTCATCTGATTCAGACGGTGGCATCTCACCTTTGTTCTTCTCAGAAGCTGGAATGCTTCTGGTTGTTCTCTTGGGCTTGGCTGGAGCTGCCTTGGCTTGAGCAGGCTTCTTGGGCTTAGAGGAGGCTTGAGCCCGAATAGCATCACCCATGAACTTAGCTTTCTGAGGAGGAGGCTGGGGTGCTTCTTCTTCTTCTTCTTCTGCAGCATCAACTTGAGGTTCAGCATATACTACCCTCTTCCTTTTGGAAGTCTTTTTCACCTTGCTTGGAGCAGGCTCTTTCAAGTTGAGCTTCTTTGCAACTGCTGACTGCTTCACTTTGCTTGTGCCTTTCCTTGACTGCTGCCCTTGATGCTCTTTGGCAACCACATTCCTCTTTGGCTTGGAGGTAACTTCCTCAGCAACAAAGTCAGAGTCCTCATCATCAGAAGTTCTCTTCTTCCTGGTTCTGGTGGCTGCAGGAGGCAAACCACTAGGGGTGCTCCTCTCACCATCATCACTGGAGCTGCTAGCAGGACTTGTATCTGCCTCTGGAATTTCAGCAAACGGTGATTCAGACCTGTTCTGGCTGTCACTGACATCTGACATGGCTGAAAAACCTGTGAAAAGATAAGGTATAGGCAGAGTAGAAGAGTTATCACAACTGCAGAGGTTTTTGCAAAAAAAATGAGTTCAAAACTTAGTTTTGAGTTTTCACAGAATGTATTTCGGTCAAACCGATTTCAAGTTTCGGTGCAACCGAAGTGCTCAATAGAAACCTACACACCACTTTCGGTCAGACCGAAATGGGTTTCGGTCCTACCGATAACTTAGGGTTTCACTGAAACTACGCTTCGGTCATTCCGATTGGCATAACTCGGTTAAACCGAATGATGCAGTGCAATGGCCAGAGGCCAAATCGGTCATTCCGAGTTTCAAAAATCGGCTTCACCGAGATGCATTCCGTGGAAACCTAAACCTAAGAATTTTGCTCGAAACTAGAAGATCTGAACTAATGTATAGGGAATATCTCAAACGTGGATTGAATCATGGCAAGCCTATCGTGCAAGAATCGGAAGGGGAGCACGAAAAGGGATCGGGACACACCCTAACTTGGTGGTGTCCCTCTACGGCGGCAACGGTGGATATGATTACCGTTGACGGCGGCGGAGACCTGCGGCGAGGGCGCACAGGCGACGACGGCGACGATCCGTAGACCAGGGCGACGGCAGCAGGGGTATTGGGGCGAACGGTTTGAAGAATTGAATCGCGCGCAGCCCTCAGGTATATATAACCCCATGCTGTCGGTGGGACCGAGTTGAAAAACTCGGTGTCACCGAGATGTATAACTGCTGTGCAGTTACGCATATCGGTCAGACCGAGAGTTTGAACTCAGTTTCACCGAGATGAAACCTAGATCAGTCTAAGCGTTTCGGTTGGACCGAGATTGAGAAGCCGGTCAGACCGAAATGGACTTAGAAGGTTTTGGAAGTCAGCCTTAGACGAATCGGTGGTTCCGAGTGCTCCTCACTCGGACTGTCCGAAAAAGACTTGTTCAAGGTTGTGATATGAGCATGAATAGAATTTGAGACAAGAAAGCATAGATAGCTAGGGAAAGGTGCTTAGGCATTCTTGTCCATCCATTTGGCCAGAAAAATCAAAACAATCAAAACAACAAATGGATGTCCTTGAATGGATGAAATCATGCATTCAACATGCTCACACAATAAGATAGCAACTGAAATATGTGTCAAACATGCACAACCAATCACTCTAGCACACAATTTGTCGATGACTAGGTCATCTATATATGAGTATATTGACTTAGGAGTCAAATGAGAACATTTGATCATAGGTCATACTCATCGTTTAAGCACAAGTGGGGTTACCACTTTTACATAAAGCATTTATGTGTTCACATCATTTGGAGATGCTTTAGCTCAATTTTTAGAGCAAAGCTCCCCCTAGATGTGAGAACCCCTTTTAAAGGGTCAAACTAACCTTGGGTTGTCGTAGAAGACTTCATGTAGATGTTGAAGATGTGGATGCTCAATGTTGATGCAGATCATCAAGAGTTGGGAGCAATCCTTTGGATTAGGGCACTTTCAATACCTACATGGGTTAGTCCCACAAGGAACAAACAAGAATATCCATAGACATAGAGTGAAGTACACAAAAGATGATGTCCATGAAAGCAATGATTACCTTGTCCCTTGACTTACCAACAAGAGGGTTTGTGACTCCATGAACAAGTGCATGATGTGGAAGTTGATTGCACAAGTTCTTGCCAAAATGAATATGAGTGAAGTTTGTTGGCGGATTCACCCTCAAGAACCTACTAGTTCTTCTTCTTTGGGATCCACATCATCTTGATGGGAATCCTTGGTGCTGTAGTTGAGCTTGACGAAGTAGAACTTGATGTGTCCTTGGGAACCCACTTGACCATGGCTTGAGGTGCTTCAATGAATGCATCAATCTCCTCTTGAAGCTTGTCCTTGGCCTTTAGCTTGTGGTCTTGTGGTGGAAGGTCATCTTGAGCTTGTTCCACATTGGAAGAAGTAGGATCATACTTCTCCTTTTGTGAGACAAACTGTGGAGTAGGGTATTGACCTTCTTCCCACTCAACACCTTCGGCGTTGAACTTTCGCTCAAAACCAATTCCTTGATTCTTCCGGTGTCTTCCTTGTTTGCGAACAATCTCCTCAAAGTTCTTGCTTCCGGCAAGACTCTTGTAGACACCTTTCTCTATGATTTCCTTCAATAAGCTATTTTCTTGCTCAAGTGTAACTTGGCTTGAAACATTGTTAGTGGAATCAAGAGAACTACTAGAAGCAACAATATTGGATTTAACATTGTTATTGTTACTACTAGAGGAAGAATTTTTCTTATGCTTGTCATGCTTAGTCTTAATAAGTGGCAAGAAATTAGACAAGAGAAGTCGTTTGGCAAGATATGAAGAACTCTTCTTTCGAAGATCGTCATTGATCGCTTTTAGAAACTCATGTTCTTGCTCTAGAGTGAGCTTCTCGAAGCGTAGCTTCTCATGAGATCTTAGGAGCTCTCTATGATCTTCTTGAGTTGTTTCATGAGCTAACTTAAGAGTGTTTAGTTCTTTAGTTAGACGCTCAATCTCCTTCATAGCATTGTCATTCGACTCTTCTCGACTATAAAGACTACTAGCATTTTCATCATTACTAAGCTCACTAGATTTATCATGCAAGAGCTCATCTTCACCAAGCAAGTCATCCTCATCACTATCAAAGTCAATGAATTCAGGGTGTGTTACCTTGGGACCTTTAGCCATGAAGCATCTTCCAATTCCCTCATTTGGTGAGTCAAATAAGTCGTAGGAGTTTGAGTTGGAGGATACTAGTGCAAGTCCGGCAACACCTTCATCTTGACTATAGTCGGAGTCGGAGTGATAGCTTCCATCGGATTGATTGTCAGAGTCGGAGCCGGAGACCCATTCACCAACATGAGCTTGATGTCTTCTTCTTGTGTAGCTCCTTGATGACTTGTCTTTCCTCCCCGAATCCTTGCTTCTCCGAGAGGGTCTTCGTTCATAACGATCATCTCTCCTCCTTCTCTCTCTCCGAGGTGACTCATCTCTTGCTCTTCTTCTTGGAGATTCTTCTCTTCGCTTGTGGGGAGCCGTACACTCATTTGAGAAGTGTCTGGGTCTTCCACAATTGTAGCAGTTTCGATCACGACTAGAAGATCTCTTTTCATCATATGATCTAGACTTTGAGCTTCTTTCTTTGCCTCTATTCTTGTAGAACTTGTTGAAGTTCTTGACCATTAGGCTTATCTCTTCATTGGAAATTAGCTTGTCACTTGAGGTTGTGGGAGCATCACTTGTAGCTTTGTACGCACCACTTGACTTGTTGTGAAGCTCTTCCTTATCCTTAAGTGTCATCTCATGAGCAACAATTCTTCCAATGACTTCAGTTGGCTTGAGAGTCTTGTAGTTTGGCATCTTTTGGATCAAAGTGCACACGGTGTCATATTTTCCATCCAAAGCTCTTAGAATCTTCTTGATGATGAATCGGTCGGTCATTTCTTCACTTCCTAAGCCAGCAATCTCATTTGTGATGAGAGCAAGCCTAGAGTACATTTCAGCGACTCCTTCACCATCCTTCATCTTGAACTTGTCAAGTTGACCTTGAAGAATATCTAGCTTTGATTCCTTCACAGATTCAGTACCTTCGTGCATTTCAACCAAAGTATCCCCAATCTCTTTAGCATTCTCAAGACGGCTGATTTTGTTGAACTCTTCGGGACACAAAGCATTGAAGAGAATGTCACAAGCTTGAGCATTGTTTTGCAACATCCGCAACTCTTCCGGTGTAGCTTCGCGATCCGGAACTTTTCCTTCCTCGAAGAATTCACCTTGCATACCAACACAAATAATGCCCCATGCGGCTGGGTTATGACCAAGAATATGCATTTTCATTTTATGCTTCCAACTAGCAAAATTTGTACCATCAAAGTAAGGACCTCTACGATAATTACCCTCACTAGACGCCATACTCTCCTAGGTTGTGAAACCAAGCTTATGGAGTCCAATGCAATGGAAACCAAGGCAATGGAGACCAAAGCTCTGATACCACTTGTAGGATCGAAAGTAGGTCTAGAGGGGGGGTGATTAGACTACTTGACAATATAAAAATCTGCCTTTAGATCATGCAATGTTTTTGGCAGTTTCACAATTAAGATCAACACAAGTATCACCCTACACATGCAATTCTAGAGTATAAGCAGCGGAAAGTAAATTGCACATGTAAAAGAGAGGTGGAGAAGATCAAACGCAGTTTGGTGACACGAAGATTTTTGTCGTGGTTCCGATAGGTGGTGCTATCGTACATCCACGTTGATGGAGACTTCAACCCACGGAGGGTAACGGCTGCGCGAGTCCACGGAGGGCTCCACCCACGAAGGGTCCACAAAGAAGCAACCTTGTCTATTCCATCATGGCCTACGCCCACGGAGGACTAGCCTTACTCGGGGTAGATCTTCACGAAGTAGGCGATCTCCTTGCCCTTACAAACTTCTTGGTTCAACTCCACATCTCGAAGACGGAGGCTCCCAAGCGACACCTAACCAATCTAGGAGGCACCACCCTCCAAAAGGTAATAGACGGTGTTGATGATGATGAACTCCTTGCTCTTGTGCTTCAAATGATAATCTCCCCAACACTCAACTCTCCTCACTGATATGGCTGTGGTGGAAGAAAGGTTTGAGTGGAAAGCAACTTGGGAAGGCTAGAAATCAAGTTTCATATGGTAGGAATGGAATGGCTTGATCTCAACACAAGGGTAGGTGGTTCACTTCTCAGAAAGTGTATGGTAGAAGTGGTGGTACTTTCTGATGGCTCTCCTCTCGAATGAAGAGGGGGTGGAGGGGTATATATAGCCTCCACACAAAATCCAACCGTTACACACACATTTGACCAATCTCGGTGAGACCGAAGTGAAAACTCGGTCAGACCGAAAGTTAAAATATAGTGAACGTTGGGATTTTCGGTGGGACCGAAAATACCATCTCGGTGTGTCCGAAGTGAGTCAAAGGTTGGAACTTGCCATCTCGGTGGGACCGAAAATAACAACTCGGATATTCCGAAGTGATGTCAATTGGTTACAGAAGGTTGGCAGTCCATTTTCGGTGAGACCGAAACTCAAAATCGGATGGACCGGGAAATTAGGGTTTGGAGGAATAACTGAGGTGGTTCATCTCGGTGGGACTGAGTTTGCAGAATCGGTTTGTCCGAGATTACTTATGAGTGTGTTGAGTAGTGAAGAGTGCTGATAGTTGAGGGAGCTAGATCACCAAGCACTTGAGCAACTAGATCATTAACACAACCTCATCCCCTTTTAATAGTATTGGCTTTTCCTATGGACTCAATGTGATCTTTGATCACTAAACCAAAAATAGAGTCTTGAGCTTTTGCCAATGCTTGTCTTAGCATTTTGAGGGGTCCACTTCTTCAGACATTTCCATACCCATATCATCGAACTTTTCTGAAATGATTCTCGAGTAAATATTAGTTCAATGATATATATGTTGTTATTAATTACCAAAACCACCCGGGGATTAGTTGCACTTTCAGTTGCGGTGCACAAAATGACTATTCACCTAGACGGAGGGAGTAGTACTTTTTTACAACATGGCTCATCATTCACTCTCACATATCTCCTTGGAGCTCGTGCTACTGCCGGTGAAAGTGCAACAAATCCCCGGGTGGTTTTGGTAATTAATAACAACATATATATCATTGAACTAATATTTACTTGAGAATCATTTCAGAAAAGTTCGATGATATGGGTATGGAAATGTCTGAAGAAGTGGACCCCTCAAAATGCTAAGACAAGCATTGGCAAAAGCTCAAGACTCTATTTTTGGTTTAGTGATCAAAGATCACATTGAGTCCATAGGAAAAGCCAATACTATTAAAAGGGGATGAGGTTGTGTTAATGATCTGGTTGCTCAAGTGCTTGGTGATCTAGCTCCCTCAACTATCAGCACTCTTCACTACTTAACACACTCATAAGTAATCTCGGACAAACCGATTCTGCAAACTCAGTCCCACCGAGATGAACCACCTCAGTTATTCTTCCAAACCCTAATTTCTCGGTCCATCCGATTTTGAGTTTTGGTCTCACCGAAAATGGACTGCCAACCTTCTGTAACCAATTGACATCACTTCGGAGTATCCGAGTTGTTACTTTCGGTCTCACCGAGATGGCAAGCTCCAACCTTTGACTCACTTCGGACACACCGAGATGGTATTTTCGGTCCCACCGAAAATCCCAACGTTCACTATATTTGAACTTTCGGTCTGACCGAGTTTTAACTTCGGTTTCACCGAGATTGGTCAAATGTGTGTGTAACGGTTGGATTTTGTGTGGAGGCTATATATACCCCTCCACCCCCTCTTCATTCGTGGAGAGAGCCATCAGAAAGTCTACCACTCCTACCATACACTTTCTGAGAAGTGAACCACCTACCCTTGTGTTGAGATCAAGCCATTCCATTCCTACCATATGAAACTTGATTTCTAGCCTTCCCAAGTTGCTTTCCACTCAAACCTTTCTTCCACCACAGCCATATCAGTGAGGAGAGTTGAGTGTTCGGGAGATTAACATTTGAAGCACAAGAGCAAGGAGTTCATCATCATCAACACCGTCTATTACCTTTTGGAGGGTGGTGCCTCCTAGATTGGTTAGGTGTCGCTTGGGAGCCTCCGTCTTTGAGATGTGGAGTTGAACCAAGAAGTTTGTAAGGGCAAGGAGATCGCCTACTTCGTGAAGATCTACCCCGAATAAGGCTAGTCCTCCGTGGGTGTAGGCCATGATGGAATAGACAAGGTTGCTTCTTCGTGGACCCTTCGTGGGTGGAGCCCTCCGTGGACTCGCGCAGCCGTTACCCTCTGTGGGTTGAAGTCTCCATCAACGTGGATGTACGATAGCACCACCTATCGGAACCACGACAAAAATCTTCGTGTCACCAAACTGCGTTTGATCTTCTCCACCTCTCTTTTACATGTGCAGTTTACATTCCGCTGCTATTACTCTAGAATTGCATGTGTAGGGTGATACTTGATTTGATCTTAATTGTGAAACTGCCAAAAACATTGCATGATCTAAAGGCAGATTTTTTATATTGTCAAGTAGTCTAATCACCCCCCCTCTAGACCTACTTTCGATCCTACAAGTGGTATCAGAGCTTTGGTCTCCATTGTTTTGGTTTCCATTGCATTGGAATCCATAAGCTTGGTTTCACAACCTAGGAGAGTATGGCGTCTAGTGAGGGTAATTATCGTAGAGGTCCTTACTTTGATGGTACAAATTTTGCTAGTTGGAAGCATAAAATGAAAATGCATATTCTTGGTCATAACCCAGCCGCATGGGGCATTATTTGTGTTGGTATGCAAGGTGAATTCTTCGAGGAAGGAAAAGTTCCGGATCGCGAAGCTACACCGGAAGAGTTGCGGATGTTGCAAAACAATGCTCAAGCCTGTGACATTCTCTTCAATGCTTTGTGTCCCGAGGAGTTCAACAAAATCAGCCGTCTTGAGAATGCTAAAGAGATTTGGGATACTTTGGTCGAAATGCACGAAGGTACTGAATCTGTGAAGGAATCAAAGCTAGATATTCTTCAAGGTCAACTTGACAAGTTCAAGATGAAGGATGGTGAAGGAGTCGCTGAAATGTACTCTAGGCTCGCTCTCATCACAAATGAGATTGCCGGCTTAGGAAGCGAATAAATGACCGACCGATTCATCATTAAGAAGATTCTCAGAGCTTTGGATGGAAAATATGACACCGTGTGCACTTTGATCCAAATGATGCCAAACTACAAGACCCTCAAGCCAACTGAAGTCATTGGAAGAATTGTTGCTCATGAGATGACACTTAAGGATAAGGAAGAGCTTCACAACAAGTCAAGTGGTGCTTACAAAGCTACAAGTGATGCTCCTACTACCTCAAGTGACAAGCTAATTTCCAATGAAGAGATAAGCCTAATGGTCAGGAACTTCAACAAGTTCTACAAGAATAGAGGCAAAGAAAGAAGCTCAAAGTCTAGATCATATGATGAAAAGAGATCTTCTAGTCGTGATCGAAACTGCTACAATTGTGGAAGACCCGGACACTTCTCAAATGAGTGTACGGCTCCCCACAAGAGAAGAGAAGAATCTCCAAGAAGAAGAGCAAGAGATGAGTCACCTCGGAGAGAGAGAAGGAGCAGAGATGATCGTTATGAACGAAGACCCTCTCGGAGAAGCAAGGATTCGGAGAGGAAAGACAAGTCATCAAGGAGCTACACAAGAAGAAGACATCAAGCTCATGTTGGTGAATGGGTCTCCGGCTCCGACTCTGACAATCAATCCGATGGAAGCTATCACTCCGACTTCGACTATAGTCAAGATGAAGGTGTTGCCGGACTTGCACTCGTATCCTCCAACTCCAACTCCTACGACTTATTTGATTCACCAAATGAGGGAATTGGAAGATGCTTCATGGCTAAAGGCCCCAAGGTAACACACCCTGAATTCATTGACTTTGATAGTGATGAGGATGACTTGCTTGGTGAAGATGAGCTCTTGCATGATAAATCTAGTGAGCTTAGTAATGATGAAAATGCTAGTAGTCTTTATAGTCGAGAAGAGTCGAATGACAATGCTATGAAGGAGATTGAGCGTCTAACTAAAGAACTAAACACTCTTAAGTTAGCTCATGAAACAACTCAAGAAGATCATAGAGAGCTCCTAAGATCTCATGAGAAGCTACGCTTCGAGAAGCTCACTCTAGAGCAAGAACATGAGTTTCTAAAAGCGATCAATGACGATCTTCGAAAGAAGAGTTCTTCATATCTTGCCAAACGACTTCCCTTGTCTAATTTCTTGCCACCTATTAAGACTAAGCATGACAAACATAAGAAAAATTCTTCCTCTAGTAGTAACAATAACAATGTTAAATCAAATGTTGTTACTTCTAGTAGTTCTCTTGATTCCACTAACAATGTTTCAAGCCAAGTTACACTTGAGCAAGAAAATGGCTTATTGAAGGAAATCATAGAGAAAGGTGTCTACAAGAGTCTTGCCGGAAGCAAGAACTTTGAGGAGATTGTTCGCAAACAAGGAAGACACCGGAAGAATCAAGGGATTGGTTTTGAGCGAAAGTTCAACGCCGAAGGTGTTGAATGGGAAGAAGGTCAATACCCTACTCCACAGTTTGTTTCACAAAAGGAGAAGTATGATCCTACTTCTTCCAATGTGGAACAAGCTCAAGATGACCTTCCATCACAAGACCACAAGCTAAAGGCCAAGGACAAGCTTCAAGAGGAGATTGATGCATTCATTGAAGCACCTCAAGCCATGGTCAAGTGGGTTCCCAAGGACACATCAAGTTCTACTTCGTCAAGCTCAACTACAACACCAAGGATTCCCATCAAGATGATGTGGATCCCAAAGAAGAAGAACTAGTAGGTTCTTGAGGGTGACTCCGCCAACAAAGTTCACTCATATTCATTTTGGCAAGAACTTGTGCAATCAACTTCCACATCATGCACTAGTTCATGGAGTCACAAACCCTCTTGTTGGTAAGTCAAGGGACAAGGTAATCATTGCTTTCATGGACATCATCTTTTGTGTACTTCACTCTATGTCTATGGATATTCTGGTTTGTTCCTTGTGGGACTAACCCATGTAGGTATTGAAAGTGCCCTAACCCAAAGGATTGCTCCCAACTCTTGATGATCTGCATCAACATTGAGCATCCACATCTTCAACATCTACATGAAGTCTTCTACGACAACCCAAGGTTAGTTTGACCCTTTGAAAGGGGTTCTCACATCTAGGGGGAGCTTTGCTCTAAAAAATTGAGCTAAAGCATCTCCAAATGATGTGAACACATAAATGCTTTATGTAAAAGTGGTAACCCCACTTGTGCTTAAACGATGAGTATGACCTATGATCAAATGTTTTCATTTGGCTCCTAAGTCAATATACTCATATATAGATGACCTAGTCATCGACAAATTGTGTGCTAGTAGCTAGAGTGTTGGTTGTGCATGTTTGACACATAGTTGAGTTGCTATCTTATTGTGTGAGCATGTTGAATGCATGATTTTATCCATTCAAGGACATCCATTTGTTGTTTTGATTGTTTTGATTTTTTTTCTGGCCAAATGGATGGACAAGAATGCCTAAGCACCTTCTCTAGCTATCTATGCTTTCTTGTCTCAAATTCTATTCATGCTCATATCACAACTTTGAACAAGTCTTTTTCGGACAGTCCGAGTGAGGAGCACTCGGAGCCACCGATTCGTCTAAGGCTGACTTCCAAAACCTTCTAAGTCCATTTCGGTCTGACCGGCTTCTCAATCTCGGTCCAACCGAAACGCTTAGACTGATCTAGGTTTCATCTCGGTGAAACCGAGTTCAAACTCTCGGTCTGACCGATATGTGTAACTGCACAGCAGTTATACATCTCGGTGACACCGAGTTTTTCAACTCGGTCCCACCGACAGCATGGGGTTATATATACCTGAGGGCTGCGCACGATTTAATTCTTCAAACCGTTCGCCCCGAAGACCCCTGCTGCCGTCGCCCTGGTCTACGGATCGTCGCCGTCGTCGTCTGTGCGCCCTCGCCGCAGGTCTCCACCGCCGTCAACGGTAATCATCTCCACCGTTGCCGCCGTAGAGGGACACCACCAAGTTAGGGTGTGTCCCGATCCCTTTTCGTGCTCCCCATCCGATTCTTGCACGATAGGCTTGCCATGATTCAATCCACGTTTGAGATATTCCCTATACATTAGTTCAGATCCTCTAGTTTCGAGCAAAATTCTTTGGTTTAGGTTTCCACGGAATGCATCTCGGTGAAGCCGATTCTGAAACTCGGAATGACCGATTTGGCCTCTGGCCATTGCACTGCATCATTCGGTTTAACCGAGTTATGCAAATCGGAATGACCGAAACGTAGTTTCAGTGAAACCCTAAGTTATCGGTAGGACCGAAACCCATTTCGGTCTGACCGAAAGTGGTGTGTAGGTTTCTGTTGAACACTTCGGTTTCACCGAAACTTGAAATCGGTTTCACCGAAATACATTCTGTGAAAACTCAAAACTAAGATTTGAACTCATTTTTTTTCAAAAACCTCTGCAGTTGTGATAACTCTTCTACTCTGCCTATACCTTATCTTTTCACAGGTTTTTCAGCCATGTCAGATGTCAGTGACAGCCAGAACAGGTCTGAATCACCGTTTGCTAAAATTCCAGAGGCAGATACAAGTCCTGCTAGCAGCTCCAGTGATGATGGTGAGAGGAGCACCCCTAGTGGTTTGCCTCCTGCAGCCACCAGAACCCGGAAGAAGAGAACTTCTGATGATGAAGACTCTGACTTTGTTGCTGAGGAAGTTACCTCCAAGCCAAAGAGGAATGTGGTTGCCAAAGAGCACCAAGGGCAGCAGTCAAGGAAAGGCACAAGCAAAGTAAAGCAGTCAGCAGTTGCAAAGAAGCTCAACTTGGAAGAGCCTGCTCCAAGCAAGGTGAAGAAGACTTCCAAAAGGAAGAGGGTAGTTTATGCTGAACCTCAAGTTGATGCTGCAGAAGAAGAAGAAGAAGATGCACCCCAGCCTCCTCCTCAGAAAGCTAAGTTCATGGGTGATGCTATTCGGGCTCAAGCCTCCTCTAAACCCAAGAAGCCTGCTCAAGCCAAGGCAGCTCCAGCTAAGCCCAAGAGAACAACCAGAAGCATTCCAGCTTCTGAGAAGAACAAAGGTGAGATGCCACCGTCTGAATCAGATGAAGAGCATGTGTTGCTTAAGCTCCGTCCCAAGTTGCCACTCCACAATGATGCTCATCCTCAAGCTGAGGACATGAAGGCAAGGAAGGACAAAGGTCTCAGGCTATGGAGACAGTCTGATCCATATGCTGTAAGGAGAAGGACTGCTGTGGACCCTAGATTCCACACCAGAGAGCAGCAGGATTTCTATGAGACCGTGCTGATGGATAAGAAGCCCATTGTTGCTGACACCAGGTATGTTGACTGGAAGTATATTGATAGTGAAGAGCACCGGGACTTCTTTCCCCATGTGCATGAGAGCTTTACTGCATGTGGAGTTGCTGATTTTGTGGGTCAAGAGCTGACAGCTTGGAATGACGAGATGATCATGCAGTTCTATGCCACAGCCCACTTCTATCCTGATGGCAAGATCACCTGGATGACTGAAGGTCAAAGGTTTTCTTCGACTGTTGAAGAATGGGCAGAACTTCTGAACGCTCCAGTGCAGAGAGAGGACGACATTGATGTCTATGGGATTCCTAAGAAGAGTCATGATTCCATGAAGAACATGTACAAGGAGATCCCGGCTGCTGATTTAGAAGGATGGAAGCTTGGCTCAGTGTACTATCTCCAGGCAGGTCTGACCACCACTAACACTATTCTGAGGCATACATTGATGCCTAAGTCTGGAGACCACCGGATGATCCGAGGCTATTCTATCAACATGCTGCACATTCTCGATGAGAAGGCACCTTTTAAGGTGATGGACTTGATGGTAGAGACCATTAAGAGGACTGCAGCTGACCAGAAGAGGTCGTGTGGGTTTGCACCGCAGATTCAGATGCTCATCAACGCCAAGTTTGGCACGGGCAAATTCATGTTGGATAGGAAGCACTTGCCACTACAGCCAGAGCATGAGGACAACGTAGTTGTGATGGATGAAGAGGATCCTACCTCAGTTGAAGGACAGGCCAAAATCGAAGCTGCGAAGAAGGCTAAAGCTGACAAAGAGGCAGCAGCAGCAGCAGCTAAGCCAAAGAGCTTTGGAGAACAAATTCTTGAAGCTACCCAGAGGATTGAACAACGCCTGGCCAGCATTGAGCAATCTCAGGAGAGCCTAGAGAGGATTGTTGAGGACAAGATCCACGCTCTGGACGTGAAGCTGACTGAGATTCAGGTGTCTGTCAACAAGCTTGAGGCAGACATGGAGGAGACAAGGCAGGAGAGAGCAGAGCTTATGCAGGATGATCTAGTCCAGGACTCTCATCGCCAGACTGCTCAGGTTCCCAGAGGATCCAGATCTGCAGCTATCCCAGTGACAGACTCTAGGGCTACCACTTCAGCACCAGCTACAGCTCCAGCAGTTGCTCCAGCTTCAGCATCCACTCCTCCACCGCAGACATCAGCAGAAGTCTTCGCCGATGCAGCTATCTCTACACCGACATCTACACAGACGGGAGCCGCCAGCAGAGCCCGCAGTGACGCTTAGCTCTATACCTTTTCGAACTTTTTGGTAACTTGTTGCCAAAGGGGGAGAAATTGTTATAGATCATAGGGCTTCGAGAGAGAGAGTGCTCTTTCGTCTTTCGTTCTTTTGCCGGTTTTCTTTGAGATACATTGATTTCTTTTGGTTCCTGAAACTTTAAGTGTGCTTGCTACTACGTTTGATGCTATCTTAATGAGTGCCTAGTCATACTATGCTTTAATGTGTGCTTATTGCTTATCATATGCTATTCCTTATTGTATGGCTATTTACTCTTGTCTTGGTGATTGAGTGCATGTTATTCATTCTTATCATTTTGTGCGCTCCACCAAGATGTATGTGACATGGAAGAGTGACCCATAATCCTAATCGATTGTGCATTTGCATTCAAACGCAAATTTTAAATAATGCACAAATTTAGGGGGAGCTCTTGTTTATCACATACTTCTCAAAGCGACAATATTATTCATTTTTTATATCCTTTGTCGAAGCTTTGATCTATATGTTGTCATCAATTACCAAAAAGGGGGAGATTGAAAGTGCAACAAATCCCCGGGTGGTTTTGGTAATTAATAACAACATATCTATCATTGAACTAATATTTACTTGAGAATCATTTCAGAAAAGTTCGATGATATGGGTATGGAAATGTCTGAAGAAGTGGACCCCTCAAAATGCTAAGACAAGCATTGGCAAAAGCTCAAGACTCTATTTTTGGTTTAGTGATCAAAGATCACATTGAGTCCATAGGAAAAGCCAATACTATTAAAAGGGGATGAGGTTGTGTTAATGATCTGGTTGCTCAAGTGCTTGGTGATCTAGCTCCCTCAACTATCAGCACTCTTCACTACTTAACACACTCATAAGTAATCTCGGACAAACCGATTCTGCAAACTCAGTCCCACCGAGATGAACCACCTCAGTTATTCTTCCAAACCCTAATTTCTCGGTCCATCCGATTTTGAGTTTCGGTCTCACCGAAAATGGACTGCCAATCTTCTGTAACCAATTGACATCACTTCGGAATATCCGAGTTGTTACTTTCGGTCTCACCGAGATGGCAAGCTCCAACCTTTGACTCACTTCGGACACACCGAGATGGTATTTTTGGTCCCACCGAAAATCCCAACGTTCACTATATTTGAACTTTCGGTCTGACCGAGTTTTAACTTCGGTCTCACCGAGATTGGTCAAATGTGTGTGTAACGGTTGGATTTTGTGTGGAGGCTATATATACCCCTCCACCCCCTCTTCATTCGTGGAGAGAGCCATCAGAAAGTCTACCACTCCTACCATACACTTTCTGAGAAGTGAACCACCTACCCTTGTGTTGAGATCAAGCCATTCCATTCCTACCATATGAAACTTGATTTCTAGCCTTCCCAAGTTGCTTTCCACTCAAACCTTTCTTCCACCACAACCATATCAGTGAGGAGAGTTGAGTGTTGGGGAGATTATCATTTGAAGCACAAGAGCAAGGAGTTCATCATCATCAACACCGTCTATTACCTTTTGGAGGGTGGTGCCTCCTAGATTGGTTAGGTGTCGCTTGGGAGCCTCCGTCTTTGAGATGTGGAGTTGAACCAAGAAGTTTGTAAGGGCAAGGAGATCGCCTACTTCGTGAAGATCTACCCCGAGTAAGGCTAGTCCTCCGTGGGCGTAGGCCATGATGGAATAGACAAGGTTGCTTCTTCGTGGACCCTTCGTGGGTGGAGCCCTCCGTGGACTCGCGCAGCCGTTACCCTCCGTGGGTTGAAGTCTCCATCAACGTGGATGTACGATAGCACCACCTATCAGAACCACGACAAAAATCTTCGTGTCACCAAACTGCGTTTGATCTTCTCCACCTCTCTTTTACATGTGCAGTTTACTTTCCGCTGCTATTACTCTAGAATTGCATGTGTAGGGTGATACTTGATTTGATCTTAATTGTGAAACTGCCAAAAACATTGCATGATCTAAAGGCAGATTTTTTATATTGTCAAGTAGTCTAATCACCCCCCCCTCTAGACCTACTTTCGATCCTACAGCCGGCTGTAAATCTACATCCCGCTTCTCTTCTCTCTCATCCGACTGAGCAAAGATACAGTACAATATTTTAAGCCTTACAGCCCGCCTACGACACCTTATGCAATGACATTAATTACAAAATATGCACCCCATGAAGTGCTCAATTCTCTTCATGCAATGACATTAATTTCAAAATATGCTCCCTCTCTCAGTTTACAAGGCGTGCATGTACCCCTAAGTTGTCAGTTTGACCAACCTAATAGAAGTCATATATTACAAAAAAACATACCATTGTAAACTTTAGATGTTCTATTTTCAAACGATGTCATTATTCCATTTATAGAAGGCCAAACGAGCTAACCAATTCATCTACCACTTTAATTCCCCCTCGAAGGTTGCGCGTGGTCGTCCTCCTGAAAATGAGATGGCAGCAGCATTGATTTGCATGCATGCACATACCAGTTATTAGGCATGCTTCACCTCACCTCATCATCCTTTTTCTTCAAAGAGGTATTTCATTGGCCAATGCATGCATGAGTGGACGAGTTATTATTGGGATGCATGTAGAAAAAGGGAGGACGAAGTTGCATGCGAAGGATTAATAGAGAGGGATGAGAGCGGGCTGCATGGCCAAGTACTATTCCAAATATTTGCTCTGCTTTTTATGCAACAGCCTTGGTACTACGAGAGATTCAAAACTTAGGGCCTATCTAGATGGAAGTAGGGAGTAGTTTATATTGATATTATTTTTGGTTACATGCATTAACATTTTATTAGTTAAATCAAAGGTCTAAACATGGTGCAAAATGCAAAGGGGACCAATAAACCAGCAAACATCAAAGTTCTCTCATTTTGCCCCAACTTGGTCTCAGTGAGATGACTATACTGCACCAGCATGGAGGGAGGGCGGGGAGGCCCGAGGAGTAGATGTCCAACACGCATGTGAATGCAACGCATTCTGCACTTCTCATATAAAGGCTCCCCGGCAGTCCAATCTATGAAATCCTACGCACCTATGCACCCTAACCAAGGGCAAGAGTGATCACTCCAATCGCAAGATCGTTGACTAGTAGAAGCTATACCTATGGAGGCGATGAACGCGAGCATCAGCGGGCTATGCCAGATTGTCCATGATGCCGGCCTGCGGCCCGACACCGAGGAACATCTCCAGGTCATGCTTAAGGCCGCTAGGGAGAGAGGCCTCTTGGACGACATCTTTGTATCCTTGTTCGACGAGGTCCTCGTCGGCTTCCTTGACAAGTTCACCATCGTTCAGAAGCTCATGGACGACCTTGACGTACGCCTTTAGCCCACGCGCCCAGGCTTTGCGTTGCCCGCCACCCTGATTGGCCTCTATGGTGAGAACCTCTTCGATGCGCTGGTGGCCCTGCGACTGCCCGCCGTCACACCGGAGATTGTCCACCTCGAGGTTGTGCTCGCCGCGCAGCGCTTGACGCAGCAAGACACCATCGACATAATCACCCACGTCTACACGCAAATCGTCCACAAGGACTACTACATGCCAGAGGAGGACGATAGGATGCTGGCCTTCTTGGACTGCAGGGCAACCTTGGACGGCATTGTTCAGAAGCACGTTGAGCTCGCCGCCGACGCTGCTACTCCTCACCCGTCGGTTGGTGACCGGGCGGACTAGGGCGTGAGGATGTCGTTGGTGGATCCATATGTATCTTTCCTCAATAGACAAAATTTTAGGAATGGAGGGACAATATTGTACTAGTAATTATCTTACCTTTCGCATCAAACTCATAATTTTTGTACGTGCCATGGATGAACCACGCCAGAACCAAACTTCTCATTTTTGTTTGGCATCAACTTCTCATTACTATCTATCGGTCGGGCCAAGGAGCAGAATTAAATTTTACATGTTACAAGTTCAAAAGCAAAAGCCTACCATGTTTGCGCCGCACCTCCATACGGTTGGTCTGGCACGCCTCTCAAGGGGGGGTGCGTGCTGTGTTGCATTTTCACTTACAAGTGGGACCACAATTGAGGAAACCAACTATCGGCAAACCCCCACCCTCCCACTGCGCGATGGCTAAGTTAGAGAAAACAGGAGGGAGAAGATATAGTTGTAGCACGGATTCCAACAAAATTGGTGTCGGATGGTACCCGTGTGGGTGGCATGTGTTGTACTTCTAGACGTGAATGCTAGTTATGGCCCATGCCACCCCAGTATATCGAGGTGCTGGTTACGTAGAGCGAACACATTATCTCTCCAGGAGTATGGTACACCACTAGTACTACTCACATTGTCGCGAAATTTCCTGCAGTCCGTGCTCAACCCTCCACTCTCTTCTCAGCTAGCCAGCAGACCCGCGGAGTGTGCCCATCGTTTGTTTGCTCACATTCGGTCCCACATGTCAGTGAAAATGCAAGACGACCCGCTGAACCTACACATCTTTCACCTCGACGTGCTGGTGATGAAAAACAAATCCAATAAATATCTTTGGTGGGTGCTTTTGGAGTTACTCAAGAGTAAGATTCTATTTACAGTTCAACCGAAGATGCACATCACGTGCCTTCAACTAGCACTCCATCTCCTTGCATGACACGACATGCTAGATGTCCCACATGTCGGCAAAATGAGGAAGAACTGGACCAAATCTTCTCCACATTTAGACCGGAGGAGTAGGAAACACGACAAGCCCTGTGCCTACATCATATGTACGTACTATACAAGCCCACCTCACTCTATCACCATATTTCTCGGCCTCCGTGTGAGACCTAGCTCTAGTTCATGGTATACTACTACTACTAGGACTAACTATTGTACTAGCATACTACTACAGGCTCTACGTGATGTGGCAACTTCATATAACCGGATGTTGGCTTTACTACTACGATACTCACATTCCAAGAATTGAGTCGCAAACCATTCAGAAATTGAGTTTATCACATGCTTATGCAAATGTACCATTCATTACATACAACAAGTCATCAACACACAACGACAACAAGGATACATGTTGGATTATATATTATTTCCAACAAAAAGTTCTAGTAGTGAATACTAAAGTTTTTATCACACAACAAATAACAAGTAGTGAAATGAACTTCAGATCAACCAATCCTCAGTGTTGGAAATGCTTGCTTTGAACCATAGGTAAGCCTCTGCGAAGGTCCAGCTATTGTCAATAACGAGACCAACACAGGACTCATCATCCAGGTTGAAGCGGCCTATAGCAGGACGCATGTTGTCATAGAAAGGGTAGGGAACCATAGCAATGTCCGAGGTATAGATATACATATAGTTGTGATACGTCTCCAACGTATCTATAATCTTTTATTGTTCCACACTATTATTTATTATGTTTTGGATGTTTAATGGGCTTTTTTATACACTTTTATATTATTTTTGGGACTAACCTATTAACCCAAGGGCCCAGTCCAGATTGCTGTTTTTTTTTTTGCCTATTTCAGGATTTTACAGAAAAGGAATATCAAACGGAGTCCAAATAGAATGAAACTTCGAAAGAGATATTTTTGGAGCGAAATACGCATGGGAGACTTGAGAACCACGGAGTAGGGCACACGTGGCGTCCACGAGGGTGGGGGCGCCCCCCTTATAGGGCACGCCCCCTGCCTCGTGGGCCCCACGTTTGGCCCCCGGTGCCCTCCTTCCTCCTATATAGACCTACGTAACTCGAAACCATCAGAATAACAGAGAAAACCCTAGTTCCACCACCGAAACCTTCTGTTCCCGTGAGATCCCATCTTGGGGCCTGTTCCGGAGCTCCGTCAGAGGGGGGATCTACCACAGAGTGCTTCTACATCATGATCATCGCCTCACCATGAGTTGTGAGTAGTTTACCACAGACCTTCGGATCCATAGCTAGTATCTAGATGGCTTCTTCTCTCTCTCTTTGGATCTCAATACCAAGTTCTCCTCGATATTCGAGGAGATCAATTCGATGTAATCTCTTTTTGCGGTGTGTTTGTCGAGATCCGATGAATTGTCGGTTTATGATCAAGATTATCTATGAGAAATATTTGGTTCTTTTCTGAACTCTTTATGTATGATTATAATATCCTTGCAAGTCTCTTCGAATTATTGGTTTGGTTTGGCCTACTAGATCTATAGTTCTTGCAATGGGAGAAGTGCTTGGCCTTGGGTTCAATCTTGTGGTGTCCTTTCCCAGTGATAGTAGGGGCAGCAAGGCACATATTGTATTGTTGCCATCGAGGATAAAAAGATGGGGTTTATATCATGTTATTTGAGTTATCCGTCTACATCATGTCATCTTGCTTAAGGTGTTACTCTGTTCTTATGAACTTAATACTCTAGATGCATGCTGGATAGCGGTCGATGTGTGGAGTAATAGTAGTAGATGCAGAATCGTTTCGGTCTACTTGTCTCGGACGTGATGCCTATATATAATGATCATGCCTAGATAGTCTCATAATTATTCGCTTTTCTATCAATTGCTCGACAGTAATTTGTTTACCCACCGTAGAATTCCGCTATCGTGAGAGAAGCCACTAGAGAAAACTATGGCCCCGGGGTCTATTCTCAACATATCAATCTACAATCTACTTTACTTTTCCTCTTTTACTTTCTGTTATTATATCCCATAAATACCAAAAATATCAAACTATCCTATCTATCAGATCACACTTTCGTAAGTGACCGTAATGGGATTGACAACCCCTTATCGCGTTGGCTGCAATGTTCTTATTTGTTTGTGCAGGTGCGAGGGACTTGCGCGTGGTCTCCTACTGGATTGAAACCTTGGTTCTCAAAAACCGAGGGAAATACTTACGCTACTGTGCTGCATGACCCTTTCCTCTTCAAGGGAATACAACGCAAGCTCGAGAAGTAGCAAGAAGATTTTTTGGCGCCATTGCCGGGGAGGTTTACGCAAAAGTCATATACCAAGTACCTACCACAAACCCTTATCCTTCGCATTACAATTTTTGCCTCTCGTTTTCCTCTCCCCCACTTCACCGTTGCCATTTTATTTGCCCTTCTTTTTGCCGTGTGTTTACCGTTCGCTTGCCTCTTGTTTGCTTGTGTGCTATGTGCCCTCAATTAGCTTGCATCTTCACTTGCTAAAGTATGGATCCTCATCCACTTTCTAATCTCTTTAAGAGATCCCATTATGTTGAACCTATTGCTAGTGAGTTGCGTGCACTAGATTATCATTATGGGGTTTTGCTTGAAATTCATGAATCTGGAAATTGTGAGCAATTGTTAAAAGAAAAAGTGATTCACGATAGCTCCTTAAATAAAAAGCATGATTGCAATGATGTTATTATAAACTCTATTAATTTTAATTGTGTTAATGATATGCAAAACCCTAAGCTTGGGGATGCTAGTATTGCTATGTCCACTACTTGTTGCAATGATCATGATTGGGGTGATTCTTCTTATGATCTTGAAAATTTATTTAGTCCCCATGATCAATATAAGATTGATAATAGTGTTTGCAATAGTATTGAAAGTCGGTTTGGAAGAGTGTCAACTTTAGATCCCACATATTTGGAGAATGTTCAATCTTATGAATTTTTTCATAAAAGTGGGTTTGGAGAGGTCATGACTTTAGTTAATGTTGATCCCACTATTTTGGAAGAGTGTCAACTTTGCATGCATGTGGATCGTGTTGAGAATATGTTATGTGATAGCTATTTTGTTGAATTTTCTTATGACCCTACATGCAATTATTATGAGAGGGGAATATATGGTTGTAGAAATCTTCATGTTACTAAATTACATCTCTTCATGTTGAGATTGATCTTGTTTCTTTCTTCCTCCTTGCATATGCTAGATCTTGCTTGTCTTGCTAATTAGTTTTCCAATAAAATGCCTATGCATAGGAAGTATGTTAGACTTAGATATGATTTTCACATGCTATATGATGCTCTCTTTGTGCTTCAGTTCTTATCTTTCATGTGAGCATCATTGAAATCCCAAGGCTATCTAAATGGCTATAAAGAAAGAGCTTGTTGGGAGGCAACCCAATTTTATTTTCTTTGTTTTTGCTTCTGTTTAGGAATAAATATTGCATCTAGCTTCTATTTAGATATGGTTTTGTGTTTTAATTAGTGTTTGTGCCAAGTAGAACGTTTCGAGAGACTTGTGTGAAGTTTATATGATCTTGCTGTGAAAAACAGAATCGTTAGCGCTCCCTAGAATAGTCACCAGATTTACTGGAGCGTGCTATTTAGTTGATTCTTTTTGCAGATGATTAATAGACAAATTCGTCACGTTTACCAATTTATTTAAATTTTTTTGGAGTTACAAAAGTCTGCGAAAGTTAGAGATTACTACAGACTGTTCTGTTCCTGACAAATTCTGTTTTCCGTGTGTTGTTTGCTTATTTTGATGAATCTATGAGTAGTATTGGAGGATATGAATCATAGAGAAGTTGGAATACAGTAGGTTTAACACCAATATAAACAAAGAATGAGTTCATTGCAGTACCTTTGAGTAGTGGTTTGTTTTCTTATACTAACGGAGCTGACGAGAATTTTGTCTAAGTTTTGTGTTGTGAAGTTTTCAAGTTTTGAGTATTGCTTTGATGGACTATGGAACAAAGAGTGGCAAGAGCCTAAGCTTGGGGATGCCCAAGGCACCCCAAGGTAAAATTCAAGGACAACCAAGAGCCTAAGCTTGGGGATGCCCTGGGAAGGCATCCCCTCTTTCGTCTTCATCTATCGGTAACTATACTCGGAGCTATATGTTTATTCACCACATGATATGTGATTTACTTGGAGTGTCATGTATCATTTGAGTTTTTGCTTGTTAGTTTGCCACAATTATCCTTGCTGGACACACCTTGTTGAGAGAGAAAAATATGACCTAGGAATTGTTAGAACACCCTATGTGCTTCACTTATATCTTTTGAGTCGAATAGTTTTTGCTCTAGTGCTTCACTTATATCTTTTAGAGCATGGTGGTAATTATATGTTGTAGAAATTGTTACTCTCTCATGCTTCACTTATATCCTTTTGAGAGTCTATTAAAACAACATGGTAAATAGCTTTGGCTATAAAACTAGCCTTAGCATGATAGGTATCCAAGATCAATATAGTAAAAACTTTCATACTAAGTGCATTGAATATGATGAGAAGTTGGATGCTTGATAATTGTTTTGAGATATGACGATAGTGATATTAGAGTCATGCTAGTGGAGTTATTATGAAATGGAGAAATACTAGTGTTAAAGTTAGTCATTCCCGTAGCATGCACGTATGGTGAACCGCTATGTGACGAAGTTAGAGCATGAGGTATTTGTAGAGTGTCATCCTTTGTGTGGAGGTCAGGGGCGCGCGATGGTTAACTCCTACCAACCTCCCCCCTAGGAGCATGTGTTGATTGCTTTGTTTTGATGACTCATAAATTTTTGCAGTAAGTATAATCCATGGACTCAACATTAGTCATAAGAACTCATATACTTATTGCAAAAATCTATGAGTCATCAAAACAAAGCAATCAACGGATGCTCCTTGGGGGGAGGTTGGTAGGAGTTAACCATCGCGCGCCCCCGACCTCCACACAAAGGTTGGCACTTTACAAATACCTCATGCTCTAACTTCGTCACATAGCGGTTCACCATACGTGCATGCTACGGGAATCACTAACCTTAACACAAGTATTTCTCAATTTCATAATAACTCCACTAGGATGACTCTAATATCACTATCCTGATATCTCAAAACAATTATCAAGCATCCAACTTCTCATCATATTCAATACACTTAGTGTGAAAGTTTTTACTACATTGATATTGGATGTCTATCATGTGAAGACTAGTTTTATAGCCGAAACATATTACCATGTTGTTTTAATAGACTCTCAAAAGGATATAAGTGAAGCATGATAGTTCAAAAATTTCTTCCAAATATTATCACCACCGTGCTCTAAAAGATATAAGTGAAGCACTAGAGCAAAAACTAATCAACTCAAAAGATATAAGTGAAGCACATAAAGTGTTCTATCAATTCTTAGGCCATATTTAACTCTCTCAAATAGGTGTGTCCAGCAAGGATGATTGTGGCACACTAACAAGCAAAGACTCAAATTATACAAGACGCTCCAAGCAAAACACATATCATGTGGTGAATAAAAATATAGCTCCGAGTATAGTTGCCGATGGATGAAGACGAAAGAGGTGATGCCTTCCCGAGGCATCCCCAAGCTTAGGCTTTTGATTATTCTTGTATTTTACTTGGGGTACCTTAGGCATCCCCAAGCTTAGGCCCTTGCTACTCTTTGTTCCATAGTCCATCAAAGCAATACTCAAAACTTGAAAACTTCACAACACAAAACTTAGACAAAAATTCTCGTGAGCTCCGTTAGTATAAGAAAGCAAACCACTACTCAAAGGTACTACAATGAATTCATTCTTTCTTTATATTGGTGTTAAACCTACTGTATTCCATCTTATCTATGGTTCATACCTCCCAATATTACTCATAGATGCATTGAAATAAGCAAACAACACACGAAAAATAGAATCTGTCAAAAACAGAACAATCTGTAGTAATCTGCAGGTTTCACATACTTCTATAACTCCAAAAAATTCTAACTATATTGGTAAACGTGAGGAATTTGTCTATTAATCATCTGCAAATAGAATGAACTAAATAGCATGCTCCAGTAAAATCCGATGACCATTCTAGTGAGCACTAACGATTCTGTGTTTCACAGTAAGATCACATAAACTTCACACAAGTCTTCCCAAAGGTTCTACTTGGCACAAACACTACACAAAACATGAAACCACATCTAAACAGAAGCTAGATGCAATATTTATTCCCTAACATCAACAAAGACAAAAAATATATAAAATTGGGTTGCCTCCCAACAAGCGTTATCGTTTTACGACCCTAGCTAGGCACGATACAAGATAGATCTAGGTATTGCTACCAGCTCGTCAAGTGGGTTTCCCGCTTAGAAGCTGAAGCTTCGGTGGAGCACGCCAACATGGAAAGGGCCAACGCGCGCGAGAAACGCGCCCTATCGCATCTCCGGCAAGTCCGAGGCGAGGCGGAGGACGTTGGTGCCGGCATTTAGCGTGTACCGTAGATAGCGGCCGGCATCGTCTAGTTAGCTAGGAGTAAGTTAGTACTTGTACACTAGACTATCAGTGGGAGTACATAGTTAACTTGGCTATTATGATTGTCAACGTGGAAGTTCGGTACTCTATATCTAATCAGACCTGCTACTTTGCTCTAAATGTTGAACTTTCCGTGTGAACATATGGAATGGGCTGTTATTTTTTTAATTGGTTGTATTTGTCCGCCACGGGTTTAGAGGCTGACTTGTGGGCCTACTAGGTTGACATATACATCATAAGGAGATGATTGAATATGAAGAGGATGATAGCATGGACCCACCTGGGTCATGGCAGTATACAAGCAAGTGCCTCCTTATTTCAAGCCAAAGAAATTGGTTCCTCCTAATGGATTACTGACATTTGGGTCCCATGCCATTGTCAACATAGTCAATAAATGAGAGAATTGCACAACGAGCGGTTGACACCAGGGACCCAGTAGCTTGGAAGTTATTTTTGTTTTCGCGATGGAAGTAGGGTGTCAACTAGGCTGTGCCGGGCACTCTAACTTGTCTAGCCAGACTTTTCTTTTCTATTTACCACAAGACTAGCCCAGTACTTTTTTCTTTCTGAAAATGGCTAGCCCATTTTTTCTTTTACAGAATACCCAACCGAGGCCTACTTGCTTTGTCAGCCCTACTGGGCTGCAAATCTTTCAACGTGGAGAGCTTCATTCGGCTTGCCTAGAAAATGGGCTATCAGTAATGAGAAAGGGGTTGTACATTTTTAAAACACATCAAACCGGCAATTAGTTTCAAATTTCATTTTTTCATTCAATATTTTAAATTCCATTGATTTTTATGCGTGGAAAATTATTTGGATTTTATATTGGTATGAATTTATTTTTCAAATTAGTTAGAATGTGACTCGAAATTTCGGGATTAAAAACAGTTCCGACCGCACCGAAATATGCACAATTTCGTATAATGTTTTGACCATCGCCACAATATGGGATGTAATGCTTACAAAAAGAATATGGGCTCCAAAAAAATTCTTAAGAATTAGCAAATGGGCTATAAATTATTAGAAAAAATGGCAGATAGGTTGTATGATGTTTTCCAAAGATTTGAGGCTGACTTGTGCGACTACTATAGGTTGACGCATACGCTTTCCTAAAAAAATGTTGACATGCCCGCAACGCCGTGTCAACTTAGACAACACACGAGAGAAGTAACTATTGGATGTCTCCAACGTCTGTCATGCTTCTTCCATCTCTGCTCTTCCTGCTCTAGCTGCTCAAACAAGCACCATCGGGACTGCGTGCTCCCTCCTCCGCGGACGACTGTGATGCCGCGCAGGCCTCACCGCCCCACCGCACTCCCATCGCTGGCCTAGCCATCCCTCCACTCACCCAAACCTTCTATTATTCTTCGGCGACGGCAGCGTCACACTGTAGCCGAAGCAGTAGACCGCCGTACTCCCCTCCGCGTGGGAAACAACTGCCGAATCTTCCCCGACTGCTGGTCGTTCCCTTCCTACGCCTCGCCGTCGTCCACCACCCTGGTGCTCTCGGCGCAGTGTGGTCAATGTGGTCAACGAAAGACATCCATCGAAAGAGGACTGTACATGGAGAGGCTGACAGCTGGGTCCACGGCCGCACGCAAGGAAGTGCCTCCTTATTACACGCAAAATAATTATTCCTCCACTGACAGCAGAGACCCACCGGAAGGGCCTCTGTATTTCGTGAAAAAAACATTCGTCCCTCTGACAGCTCAGACCCACGAGCTATATTTTGCGCGCAAGAAACTGATATGTCTCCAACATATCTATAATTTTTGATTGTTCCATGCTATGATATTATCCTGATAGGATGTTTTATGGGATTTTATATACACTTTTATATGATTTTTGGGACTAACCTATTAACCTAGAGCCCAATGCCAGTTTTTGTTTTTTCCTTGTTTTTGAGTATTACAGAAAAGGAATATCAAACGGAGTCCAATTGATGTGCCAATTTTTGATAATTTTTTCTGGACCAAAAGAAGCCACCGAAGTAAAAGAATTGGGCTAGGAGAGCCACGGGCTTCCCACAAGGGTGGGGGGCGCGCCCACCCCTAGTGGTGGCGCCCCCCTATCTCGTGGACAGCCCGGAGGCCCCCCTGACTTGTGCCTTACGCCAAAAAATCCAATAAACACTGAAACCTCTAGAAAATAACCTAGATCGGGAGTTCCGCCACCGAAAGCCTCTGTTGCCACCGAAAACCAATCTAAACCCGTTCTGGCACCCTGCAGGAGGGGGGAATTCCTCTCCGGTGGCCATCTTCATCATCCCGGCGCTCTCCATGACGAGGGACGAGTAGTATGTGTTTGATCTCTCTCTCTCATGTTCTTGAGATGGCACGATTTAGATGTATCGCGAGCTTTGCTATTATAGTTGGATCTTATGATGTTTCTCCCCCTCTACCCTCTTGTGATGAATTGAGTTTTCCCTTTGAAGTTATCTTATTGGACTGAGTCTTTCAGGATTTGAGAACACTTTATGTATGTCTTGCGTGGGATACCTGTGGTGACAATGGGGTATTCTATTGATTAACTTGATGTATGTTTTGGTGATCAACTTGCGGGTTCCGTGACCTTGGGAATCTATGCATAGGGGTTGGCACACGTTTTCGTCATGACTCTCCGGTAGAAACTTTGGGGCACTCTTTGAAGTTCTTTGTGTTGGTTGAGTAGATGAATCTGAGATTGTGTGATGCATATCTTATAATCATGCCCACTGATACCTGAGGTGACAATGGAGTATCTAGGTGACATTAGGGTTCTGGTTGATTTGTGTCTTAAGGTGCTATTCTAGTACGAACTCTATGATAGATCGAACGGAAAGAATAGCTTTGTGTTATTTTACAATGGACTCTTGAATAGATCGATCAGAAAGAATAACTTTGAGGTGGTTTCATACCCTACCATAATCTCTTTGTTTGTTCTCTGCTGTTAGTTACTTTGGAGTGACTCTTTGTTGCATGTTGAAGGATAGTTATATGATCCAAGTATGTTATTATTGTTGAGAGAACTTGCACTAGTGAAAGTATGAACCCTATGCCTTGTTTCCTATCATTGCAACACCGTTTATGCTCACGTTTACCACTTGCTACCTTGCTGTTTTTATATTTTCAGTTTACAAAAACCTATATCTACCATCCATATTGCACTTGTATCACCATCTCTTCGCCGAACTAGTGCACCTATACAATTTACCATTGTATTGGGTGTGTTGGGGACACAAGAGACTCTTTGTTATTTGGTTGCAGGGTTGTTTGAGAGAGACCATCTTCATCCTACGCCTCCCACGGATTGATAAACCTTAGGTCATCCACTTGAGGGAAATTTGCTACTGTCCTACAAACCTCTACACTTGGACGCCCAACAACGTCTACAAGAAGAAGGTTGCGTAGTAGACAGCAAGCTCTTTTCTGGCACTGTTGCCGGGGAGGTTAGTGCTTGAAGGCATATCTTTAGATCTTGCAATCGAATCTTTTAGTTTCTTGTTTTATCACTAGTTTAGTTTATAAAAGAAAACTACAAAAAATGGAATTAAGGTTACCTCGTATACTTCATCTTTTTAATATCTTTCGTGAAAATGATGGAAAGGAAAATTGTGCTCAAGTACTAGAAGAAGAATTACATAGAATGCTTGGCACTGAAAACTTGAATGATGAGCATGATTGCAATATTGTTAGTGTGAATTCTTCGAATATCCATAGTACTAATGATGATTGCACTAGTCATGATGAAAATATCTCATATAAGCATGTCGATTTTTGTGGAGTGCATAGAGTTTGCAAGTACATACCGAATAGAGAAGATAGATTTTGCAAGAGGCATAAGTATTTAGAAACTAAATGGTTGCTAGAGAGGCTAGATGATTGTGCTGAAAATTTAAAATTTCTTTGCCATCCTTGTGAACTTTGCAATGAACATGATCATTTAAATCCCCAATGTGAATTGTTTCATGATCGAATCATGTCCCAAAATTATGATGACTTGATTTCTCTCGCACATCATAATGAACTTAGTTTGCTTGTGGGTTATGAAGAAATGAAACGTTTAACTAAGGATCTTCCAGAATTTGTCCTTGATAAAGTTCTTGATTTTGATCTAGAGGAAATTTATATGTATTGTGCGGGGAATTGCATTGAAAATCCTTATATTGCCAATTACCTAAAGACAAGAAAACAAATAGAATATGAAGAGAATACTAATGAAAGGGAAGAGATTTCCCAATATCCTCCTATTCTTTCTTATGATGAATTAGGTAACGAGGAGGAGCCTTCTATTCAACCAATCTCATTAATAAAGAGCTCCGAAAAGAAGATTAAACCCACATGTAATGCGAAGAAGAAAAAGAAAAGACGGAGAAGCAAAGATAAAAAGGTATCCCTTCCAAATGATGTTGCTTTATTACTCATTGGGATGATGATAATTGCTATACTATTGGTGCTATCCATACTATTAATGATGAGAGTGATTATGCTTATGATATGCAAAGGTCCAAGCTTGGGGATGCTATGTTTGATGAGAATGATATATTTGAGAATTTTTTTGCTGCAATTAATGTTTGTCCCAAGCTTGGGGAGGCTACGTTGATGAAGATGTTATTTTTAGCCTCCCAAGTTTTGATGAGCAAAGTTATTATGATGAAAGCATGCCTCCTATTTATGATGATTATTGTGATGACACTTATGCTATAAAAAGGAGTGATTATTATATTTATCAAACTTGTCATGATTATGATTACCCCTTTTTCTGAACATTACTC
>LR738713.1:226129805-226149576 GCA_902687465.1 Secale cereale | reverse complement strand
ATCCCTTCCAAATGATGTTGCTTTATTACTCATTGGGATGATGATAATTGCTATACTATTGGTGCTATCCATACTATTAATGATGAGAGTGATTATGCTTATGATATGCAAAGGTCCAAGCTTGGGGATGCTATGTTTGATGAGAATGATATATTTGAGAATTTTTTTGCTGCAATTAATGTTTGTCCCAAACTTGGGGAGGCTACGTTGATGAAGATGTTATTTTTAGCCTCCCAAGTTTTGATGAGCAAAGTTATTATGATGAAAGCATGCCTCCTATTTATGATGATTATTGTGATGACACTTATGCTATAAAAAGGAGTGATTATTATATTTATCAAACTTGTCATGATTATGATTACCCCTTTTTCTGAACATTACTCTTTTAATGTGGAAACAATCTATAGTATTCAAATCTCTTATGATACTCCCACTATTCCGAATGAGAAGAATTTTGCTTATGTGGAGAGTAATAAAATTTATATGCATGGCGATCATGACAAGAATGCTATATGTGATAGTTATATTGTCGAATTCATTCATGATGCTACTGAAAATTATTATGAGAGAGGATCATATGCTTGTAGGAATTGCAATAATATCAACTTTCCTCTCTATGTGCTTGAAGTTTTGAAGTTATGCTTGTTTTGCCTTCCTATGCTAGTTGATTATTGTTCCCATAAGTTGTTTGCTTACAAAATCCCTATGCTTAGGAAGTGGTTTAGACTTAAATGTTCTAGTCATATTCTTCATGATGATCCCGTTGTGTTTCAATTCTTATCTTTTATGCGAGCATCATTGAAATCATCATGCCTAGCTAAAAGGCATTAAACGATAGCGCTTGTTGGGAGGCAACCAACTTTATTTTATTTTCATTGCTTTTCCTTCTGTTTAGGAATAAATATTGCATCTAGATTATGTTTAGATGTGGTTTTATGTTTTATTTAGTGTTTGTCCCAAGTAGAACCTTTGGGAAGACTTGGTTGAAGTTTATGTGATCATGCTGTAAAAAACAGAAACTTTAGCGCTCACGAGATTAGCTACCATATTTTACTGGAGAGTGCTTTTTAGTTGATTCTTTTTGCAGATTATTAATAGACAAATTCCTCAGGTTTACCAATTTATTTCAGAATTTTTAGAGTTACAGAAGTATTCGAAAGTTACAGATTGCTACAGACTGTTCAGTTTTTGACATATTCTGTTTTCTATGTGTTGTTTGCTTATTTTGATGAATCTATGAGTAGTATCGTAGGGTATGAACCATAGATAAGTTGGAATACAGTAGATATTACACCAATATGAATTTAGAATGAGTTCACATCTGTACCTAAGTGGTGGTTTTATTTTCTTATACTAATAGAGCTCACGAGTCTTCTATTGAGTTTTGTGTTGTGAAGTTTTCAAGTTTTGGGTAAAGATTCGATGGACTATGGAATAAGGAGTGGCAAGAGCCTAAGCTTGGGGATGCCCAAGGCTTCCCAAGGTAAAATTCAAGGACTACCAAAAGCCTAAGCTTGGGGATGCTCCGGGCACTACTAGAAAAAAGGCTGTTAGTGGCGCACCTATTTTGGCCATTAATGGCGCACTATAGGTGCGCCACTATTACCACGCCATTAGTATTTTTTTAGTAATGGCGCACCTCTGGTGCGCCATTAGTATCCCTGACACTAATGGCGCACCACCTGGTGCGCCATTACTATCCAAGACACTAATGGCGCACCAGGAGTGCGCCATTACTAGGCATCTAAATGCGCCATTAAAGGAGCCATGTGTACCTTGTGCTCCGGGTTACTAATGGCGCACTAACTGATAATGCACCACTGTTGTGTTTATCTCTGTGCGCCAGTGAAGTACAATACGGTGCGCCACTACTATGAATATTAGGAATTATTATTTTTTGGCTTTTCTGATATTTGCACAGGTTACAAAATACATTACAACACAGAATATAAACAGCACAACATATAAACAGCAGATTTATCGAATACAATAGAAGATTAGTCTCCAAATACAATTCATCATATTAGTCTCCGAATTCAAAATACCAAACAAAGTTAGAACATTACAAGTCTCGAGACCGCGAGTAGCGAGTTTGTCTTCACATTACAAGTCGATATGTAAACCACCATCACATAGAAGAGGGTTGCGGTCACGATGAGCATCATCGCGATGAAACTGATCTTCATCCAGCTCCTCCTCCACTCCCTCCTCTCTCCCACTAGATAGCTCGCGTATCTAGCTTCTGCATCCGCCCTTGTGGTGTACCCTTTGTAATTGTTACCGCTGAAACGGTGAACCTGCCTCCGACACTCCTCCCAGTCGTCGTATACTCCGAGAACCTCACCCTTGTACACGACATACGACGGCATCTCTATGCACTAGACAAACAAAACGTTAGCAGCAGATAATATATAAGCAATATATAAGTATGCAACAAAAGGATCGGAAGAGAAAAGCAACACATTAATAGCACGATTCATGGTCCTACTAATAAATAGCATCGATTACATATAATTGAACGACTGTCCAAAATAAAGAGACATACAAGTTCATTAAAGTTTAATTACAACATGAGCTAATTGATCTTTCAGAACTACATAGCATCAATACTGCTTTCGACTCGACTCAGGGACCGGCACGTGGATAAAGCCGACGTCTTTCGTGATGGTCGTGAATGTGCGATCGTTGTCAGCCTGCATTTGTAGCATTGCATCTATTTCACTATTGGATGGTTGATATTTGAGGTGGGACTTCCCCGAGGTACTAAGGACATCTTTATAGATGATTTCCGCAAACTCCGACTGGATGCAAAAGAATTCTTGTCTGATGTCCTCTTCCTAGATTTCCGACAAGCATGCGGCCCATGCTTTGAGATCATTTGGTAGCATAAGGTGATTATGGTTCCATACGATCGCCCGCATGTGATGGAGGGCGTAGTAGGCATCCTTCTGACTGCCAGGCGGCTGCTTGACGTAGGGGAACGTCGTTACGTGGGTGAACACTTGCCTGTCATACCTACAAATTGGCCTCTTGAAGGTGCCTCCAGATTTGGCGTAGCCGGGGAGAACATCATCAAGAACTTTCTTCACATTTGAGTAGTCTTTCTTCGACTGACGGTCTGAGTCGAAATACGTGGCCATGGAATATTTCGGGCTTAAGAGGATGAGTGTGCAATGTGTGTCACTGCACAAAACACGGAATGTTAGAAAAAAAAGAATGATCGAAATCTAAGAAATCATATGTTACGGGGCGGTGAGGGGATGACTTACTCAAAAAAGTAAGGCACGAGGAAGTTATCCTTATGTGCGTTCGACAGAATTACGCCTTCGAGGTATGAACTCGCGACTTGCCGGTACCAAGCGATGCCCAAGATCTTGGCACGGATGTAGAAGGAGTCGACAATCACGATGTCCGAGGTCTGGTCTCTAATGATCCGCATCCCCATACTAAGCGAAAATAGCCGAATGAAGGTGTAGTGCAGCTGATGAAGGTTAAACATAGCGAAGATGTCGTCAGACTGCATGACGATCATACGCCCGATGGAGCTATCGACAAAGCCCTTGCCCTCTGGCACCTTGGCCAAGAAAACCGGGTATGCCAGATCATTCTCGGAGAGACGCCGCTTCTCCATATATAGAACACAGTCATGCAAACTCCGCATAGCATCGGTTGCAGCATTGAGCAGATTAGTCGGTAGCATCGGCCTACCCACCACATGCACCCTCCTCGAGATATCCTTAGGTATTGGTGGCCCGTCCTGAGCATGGATCGTACTCGGTGCCGTCTGGCTCGCACCCTTGTTAGTTTTTCTTTTCCGTCCCTTCTGCTTCTTCTGCTGTAATGGGATCGAGTTCTGCTCAGAGACCACCTTCTTGAGTGTGTTGGGGCTGATAATATTTCGCACCTCGGCTATTTGAGTCTCAGTGAAGGCAGCAGCTGGAGGCGTCTCCTAAGAACTGAACGCCAGACGACGCCTGTTGCAATTGGGTTTCTGCGCGGTACAACTAGATCGTGATCGTCTTTTGCAGGGTTAGGTTCTTGAGAAGGAGGCCCAAGAATTCGCCACCGTACCCATGTTCGTTGATGTACTTATCGACATTGGCAAATGTACCATCGTCGTCATCCGGATACTGTGCCATATGCCTGTCCGGATCAGCTGACGGCGGTAGCGTTGCGGTGGTCTTGCCATGGCTTGGCACCGGCACGACTGGCGGTGTTGTCTCTGGGGTGGTGCCCCCCGCCCCCAAACGAATCTGGCTCTTTGGTCAAACCATGGACTAGTTTAAGCAGGCGTTGAGGGTCTTCACATCATCTTCGTCGGACCCAGGGGGTCGATACGGAGGTAACAAGTCGTCGCAGCACCCGAACAAGTTGAACCCTATACAAGGTGGGTGGCATCGGAGTACCGTGGAACACGCGGTTGCCCGGTTCAACAATTTTGGCCTTAGCGACATCGATCAACTCGCCGTGCACGAAGTGCATGGAACATTGGCGGCGCCCTGCGAAAACATGTAGGGCGTCAGGGATGCCCAGTCAAAAGCAAGGAGATGAAGTCATCGGCCGAGCCTTAGTTACCGTGATGGCGTCGAGCTTGGCTAATGTCGAGGCACCACAAACGGCGGGCGTACAAGTGTCGGAGGGGCCGCTTGCTGCCGAGGTGCCGTCCGGCGTATTCTTCCCACACCCGGGTGCATTAATGTCACACCCTGCATTTTGTAACATGGTTATTGCATTAATAAAGCATGAAAATTTGGACCAACAAAAACTTTTGGCATCATTTGGCTTTTATTTGGAATTGAGTTTTTCTCTCTCTGATTTCAAGTGCTCTTTAAAACTCAGCATAGCCTCACCTTCTATGCTTCATCTCCTTACCCCAAACTTCTGCCCAATGATCATACCGTGTGTATAGGACAGTATAGTATATTCTTATAAAAATATTTTGGCCAAAAAATATTTTCAAAAATTAGTTTTCCAAAAACCCCTGAATTGAGAATTGCACTGCAAGTACTTGATTTAGGGTGATAAAAATCTTTGGAAAGGTATGTTTGAATCCTATTAGGTATAGGACTCCCAAAAACCACAAAAGTATAATTTTAAAACTTATTTTCCCATTTTATTTAAAGGCTTTTTCTTTAGCCCAAAAATGGTCTTTAATAGGTAAAAATTATTTAACTATTTCAAAAATATTTGCCAAAATTCAGAGAGACTCTTAGGACATATATTGTCCATATATAAGAGTTTCAACACATGGTCATGTTCAAAATATTGGGTAAATTCCTCAGAAACCCTTTCTGGATATTTCAAGCTTTTGAAATATTTATAAAGGAAATATTCTCTAAAAATTACAGGGAGATGCCATCATGTCAGATATGACATATTTGATGATATTGCCAAGCCTCATGCCTTGGGGAGGAAGAAAACATCAACAAATCCCCTCAAAACCATTTCTGTCCATTTTGAAGTTTGAGCAACTTTACATTGACAAACTTGTGCAAATGCTCTCAAACTTGGTGCACATTCTACAATGGTCTAATTATGCATTTAGACCAAATGGCACAAGTTTTGGAGAAGGGTAACTTGATCAGAGTGCCCCAAAATCATTTCTGTCCAGATTCAAACTTGAACAACTTTACATTATCAACTTTTTACTTGTCACCCCAAATTTGGTGGACAAGCCCACAACCCCAAATGATGACACTACACCTAGTGGTGCATCAAGAAGGGATGATTTGCTTAACTAAATCTTGGAAAATCCATTTCTGTTGATTTCTAGGGTTTACAAAAGTTGCATTGGCAACTTTGCCCAAATGAGCTCTAATTTGGCGAAAGTGCCTAATTATATGTGCCATTCCATCATGTGGAGTCTCATGCCAAATGAAATCCATTTACTTGCCCAAAACACCATCAAACACTTTCTGCTATTTTACCAAAACCCTTGTTTTGACCTCTTCCACCATTTCTCCTTACCTCAGGTTCTTACCACAACACACCCAAGACCCCTTCTACCTCCAGCAGCAATGGCTGCACCGCAGCTCAATGATTGAGGGGGGTGGGGGTAAAACCCCATTTTCATCTCTGGACAGCCACATTCACCCTTCTCTCTCAACCCTCTCTCCTTCTAGAAGCCTTAGTTAGCATGGGCGTTAGTTAGGATGAGACCCTTTTCATAAACCTCCTGAACCTCTCTTCTTTTCTCAATCTTACCAAACCCGAGATATCATCAGCTTATTAACCCCTCCCATTCAACCTTTGTAGATGGCCGCTGTACCTGAAGAGCTCCTGACCACTGGGTTCCCCTTTCTTCTCGAGGATAGCCTCCAGGAGTGCCAGTTCCACCGAGCACCCATCCTCACCTACCATGAGCATTGGGTTAGCGAGACCGAGGTGGAGTACCATGTGGAAGTAATCATGAAGGCAAACGATGCTCCCACAAGTTGGTTCTTCGAGGGACCCCAGATGGCAACACTACTCCTCACTGTCGAGGCAACTGCACTCAAGGCACTAACCCGCCTCCGAGAACTTCTTTCGGAGATGGCAGCCAACATGACAACCCGCTTCTTGCCTTACCGGAAGGAAGGTGAAGATGAAACCAGCGCACGAGCCCCTCCACTGAAGGAAGGACTTCCACTTCGATTCGAGACCTACTTCAGCCTTTGTGCCGACAGCTTGGCACAAGAGTTGGCCTCAAAATCGATGAAGCTCCGAGAAGAACTCCACAAGACCAAGGCACTTCTTCGATGAGCACAAGAGAAGACGGATAGGATCAAGAAGGAAGGTGCACCTCCTGGGCAACCCGCTATCGCGTATCGAGGCAGAAGGCCCTCAGGAGATGTATCTTCCAAGGATGAAGAACCACCCCAGCGATGCAGTATGACGGCGAGGGAATTTCACAAGCTTTTCCCTGCACCACCGGCAAAACAACACCGTGTCCAACTCCTCCACTCCCCGACACCCTCAAGTGATAGGGGCCCCAAACAGATGAAGACAAGGAGGAAGACCCAGAAGAGCCAGAATACGCGACCGAGCATTCTGCCACTTAGGCATTATTCGCAACTCGGATATGCCAGCTCGTGACCTCTACGGTAGGATAGGTCGTGTAACCCCTATGCGAAGTCGAGTCCTTGTATGGTTATTATGAAGCCATCTAGTGTTTCCTTTTGTTGTGTTTGGATGTAAGTCGTATCTTCCCTTCGGGAACGTGTAAACGACTACATCACCCATTAGAAATTTTAATGAATGTGTTTGGCCCTTTTGGCCCTTGCATGAAAAATAAATAGTGTGACACACCCACCCCATTACTAGGCACCCATCTTTATTGCTTTCCCTCTTCATTCCAAATCATAAGACCTTTACCGCTCTAGCAGGATGCCTGTTGTAACTCATACTGGTACCTCTACCCGGCAGCCCGAAGTCGGAGCATCCGCCCAAGCAGAGGCCAGCCAGGACCAAACCCACGACCAAGCTCCACCACCACCTCCCCCGATCATGGATATGGCTCAGCTTCTCCAAGCCTTCCGAAAGGAATGCCAAGTCAACACCGCGGCCGTCCAGATGATTGCTCAAGCTGTCACCAACAACCACCAGCCGGCGGGGAATGGCAATGGACGTTCCACGTTGGCGGAGTTCAAGAAGCATGCACCGCCAACCTTCATCGAGACTGCTGAACCCCTGGATGCAAACGACTGTGTCCGCACCATTGAGGACTTGCTGGAACTAGTCGGCTGCACCGAAGACCGCGAGAAGGTGGCTTATGCTGCCCACTGCCTCGGGGGGACTGCTAGAGCTTGGTGGGATGGATTCAAGGTCATGCATGCTGGGCAAGACATCACTTGGAATAACTTCAAGGCAGAATTCCACAAGGCCCATATTCCTTCCGGAATCATGGCTATCAAGAAGCGTGAGTTTCGATCCCTAAAGCAAGGAAGTAGCACTGTCAAGGAGTACATGCAGAAGTTCAGTGTTCTGTCAAGGTATGCCCCTGAAGATGTCAGCACATATGCTACAAAAAGGGAGCACTTCATGGAAGGCCTCAATCAGACTCTGCAGTACTCGCTTGTCGTGTGTGACTGCCCAACCTTTCCTGACCTGGTGAACAAAGCGCTCATGCTTGAAGACAAGCGGCGTGCTCTGGAAGACACTCGCAAGCGCAAGATGATCGGCAAGGGAAGTTCCAGTAACCAGAAGCCTCGCCCGTGGCAGCCAGCCCCGGTCAGGCCAACCTACCAGCAGCCAAGAGCTCTTGCACCTCGCACCAACTATCAGCCTCAGCAGTATGCCAACCCAAGGCCAGCTTTCAACCCCAATAATAGTGGTGGCAACAAGATCAACAACCCAAACCAAGTCACTTGCTTTGGTTGTGGCCAGTCTGCACATATCTCTAAGGTGTGCCCCAACAAGAAGCTCGATGCCCCACGCCCCAATGCACATAACCCAGGACAAGGCCGCGGGATGCCGCCAAGGAACCAAGATCCTCGCAACCCGCCCAAAAATGGATTGGGGCGTGTGAATCACGCCACTGTAGAAGAAGCCCAGGAAGACCCGAACGTCGTGCTGGGTACGTTCCTTGTCAACTCAGCACCTGCAACTGTCTTGTTTGATTCTGGAGCCACGCATTCATTTGTCACTCAAAGATTTGCATTAAAAAGTGGCATGACCCCTACACCCCTAAATAATCCCATGGTGGTACAAACCCCTGGAGCAGAGATGCGAGCAAAGATAGGCTGTAAGGGAGTCAGTATCGTCAATAACAGGGTAGATTTACTAGCAGACCTTATCATCCTGAGATCACAAGGCTTGGATGTGATCCTAGGCATGAATTGGCTCAGCAAGCACCAAGGCTTATTAGACTATGCCAATCGGACTATCACTGTGACCAATGACCAAGGAGTCGAAGTTATGTTTGCCTCCAATTCCTCTTCTGCTCAAACCGCTCAAGTCAACTGTCTGTCTGAAGTTGGGCTGGAGCAAGTGCCATTAGTATGCGAGTATCCCGCTGTCTTTCCGGATGAGCTACCGGGAATGCCTCCTGACCGTGACATTGAGTTCGTCATCGAGCTCATGCCTGGGGCAGGACCCATCTATAAGAACCCTTATAGAATGGGGACGGAAGAATTAGCCGAGTTGAAGAAGCAACTGGAAGAGCAGTTGAGGAAGGGATTTATCCGCCCTAGTGCCTCCCCTTGGCGATCACTTGTTCTGTTTGTGGCAAAAAGGGACGGTACCATCCGCTTATGCATTGACTACCATTCCCTCAATGAAGTTACAATCAAGAACAAGTATCCACTTCCCAAGATTGAAGATCTGTTTGATCAACTCAGCGGAGCCAAGGTGTTCTCCAAGATCGACCTCAGATCTGGGTACTACCAGCTGAAGATCAGACCCCAAGATATTCTGAAGACGGCGTTTGTAACAAGATATGGCCTGTATGAGTGCACGGTCATGTCCTTTGGATTAACCAATGCCCCAGCTTACTTCATGTATCTCATGAATAAGGTCTTCATGGAATATTTGGACAAGTTGGTTGTTGTCTTCATTGATGACATTCTTGTCTTCTCGAAGACGGAGGAAGAACACGAGCAACATTTGAGGATGGTCCTAGACAAGCTTCGAGAGCACCAACTATACACCAAATTCAGCAAATGTGTGTTTTGGCTGCATAAAGTTAGATTCTTAGGTCATGTCTTGACCGAGGAAGGATTATCGGTTGATCCCGCGAAGATCGAAGCTGTGACCCAATGGCAGTCCCCAACGACCGTTAAGGAAGTCAGAAGCTTCCTCGGACCTGCGGGCTATTACCGCAAATTCACGGAAGGGTTCTCCAGCATTTCCTGGCTGATGACTCGGCTCCGGAAGAAGAACAAGAAGTTTAAATGGACGCCAAAATGCGAAGAAAGCTTCCAAGAACTCAAGAAGAGATTGACCACCACCCCAGTTCTAGCAACACCTCACATTCGGAAGGAGTTCGTGATATACTGTGATGCCTCTCGAACCGGATTGGGAAGCATTCTGATGCAAGAAGGACGAGTCATAGCTTACCTCTCAAGGCAGCTACGACCTCATGAAGAGAACTACGCTACTCATGATCTTGAGTTAGCCGCAGTAGTTCACGCCTTGAAGACATGGTGACATTACCTTCTAGGGAAGCGGTGTGAGATATATACAGACCACAAAAGTCTGAAGTATATTTTCACCCAAAAGGAATTGAACATGAGGCATCGAAGATGGTTGGAACTGATCAAGGATTATGACCTCGGTGTTCAATATCACCCCGGGAAGGCTAACGTGGTAGCCGATGCCTTAAGCAGAAAGGCTTGCTCCCTGAATGCCATAATTCAAAGAAGGCAGCCAGCCCTGTTTGAAGAGCTGGAACAATTCAGCTTGGAATTGGTCACCCATGGATTTCTAGACCATCGGGAAGTCAAACCAACCCTGATGGACGAAGTCAAGGAAGCACAAAGCGGGCACGCAAGCATCGAAGGCATAAAGAAGAAGCTGAAGCTAGGCAAGGCCCCATGATTCTCTGAGGATGAGCACGGGATTGTTTGGTACAAAGGCCGCATCTGCGTACCAAACAAGATGGAGCTGGAGAATTTGATCTTGCAATAAGCCCACGACACTCTGTATTCCATCCACCCCGGAGGAACCAAGATGTATCAAGACTTGAAGGAAAGATTTTGGTGGCACGGGATGAAAAGAGAGATTGCCACCTATGTTGCAAAGTGTGATGTGTGCCAAAGGGTCAAGGCTGAGTATCAGCGACCTGCTGGATTGCTCCAACCACTCAAGGTTCTTGAGTGGAAGTGGGATAAAGTCAGAATGGACGTCATCACTGGATTACCAAGGTCGAATAAAGGACATGACTCCATCTGGGTCATAGTAGACCATTTGACCAAGGTAGCCCATTTCATTCCTGTCAAAACAACCTATAGTGGGAACCAGCTGGCCAGCCTCTACATCGATCGAATCGTGAGCCTCCATGGTGTTCCAAGGGAGATTATGTCAGATCGAGGCACTAAGTTTACTTCAAGGTTCTGGAAAAGATTCCAAGAAGCCTTGGGAACCAAGTTGTCATTTAGCACCGCTTTTCACCCGCAAACTGGAGGACAGACGGAGCGAGTAAATCAAATACTCGATGACATGCTCCGAGCCTGTGTCTTAGCATACGGAGCCAAGTGGGAAGATTGCCTCCCTTTTGCCGAGTTCTCCTGTAACAATGGTTATCAGTCGAGCCTTCGAATGGCACCATTTGAGGTGTTGTACGGACGCAAGTGTCGCACACCCCTCAACTGGTCAGAAAACGGTGAAGGGCTAGTCTTTGGACCAGATGTTCTCCGCGAAGCAGAAGAGCAAGTCCAACTAGTCAGAGAAAGTTTGAAGGCCGCCAAATCAAGACAGAAGAGCTATACCGATTCACATTGCCGAGACATGAGTTTCCGTGTTGGAGACCATGTGTACCTGCGAGTAACTCCTCTGAAGGGAACCAAGTGTTTCCACGTTAAGGGGAAACTTGCACCAAGATTTATTGGCCCCTTCAAGATCACTGACCAACAAGGAGAAGTGGCTTACCAGTTCGAACTACCACCTGAGCTATCCGATGTGCACAACGTATTCCACGTGTCACAACTCCGGAAGTGTCTCCAAGTTCCGCACAAGCCTGATCTCTACAAGGATGTCGATCACCAAGCCATTAACCTTCAGCCTGATTTGACCTACCGCGAGAGGCCCATTTGCATTCGGGATGAAGCAGAACGACGGACGCAAAGCCGCGCCATCAAGTATTTCAAGGTCCAGTGGAGCAACCACACGGAAGCAGAAGCAACCTAGGAACGTGAAGACTATCTTAGATCCGAGTTTCCCTATCTCTTCTAAAGGCTAGTTTAGGAATCTCGGGGATGAGATACTTGTAAGGGGGGTAGGTCTGTCACACCCTGCATTTTGTAACATGGTTATTGCATTAATAAAGCATGAAAATTTGGACCAACAAAAACTTTTTGCATCATTTGGCTTTTATTTGGAATTGAGTTTTTCTCTCTCTGATTTCAAGTGCTCTTTAAAAGTCAACATAGCCTCAACTTCTATGCTTCATCTCCTCACCCCAAACTTCTGCCCAGTGATCATACCATTTGTATAGGACAGTATAGTATATTCTTATAAAAATATTTGGCCAAAAAGTATTTTCAAAAATTAGTTTTCCAAAAACCCCTGAATTGAGAATTGCACTTCAAGTACTTGATTTAGGGTGATAAAAATCTTTGGAAATGTATGTTTGAATCCTATTAGGTATAGGACTCCCAAAAACCACAAAAGTATAATTTTAGAAGTTATTTTCCTATTTTATTTAATGGCTTTTTCTTTAGCCCAGAAATGATCTTTAAAAGGTAAAAATTATTTAACTATTTCAAAAATACTTGCCAAAATTCAGAGAGACTCTTAGGACATATATTGTCCATATATAAGAGTTTCAACACATAGTCATGTTCAAAATATTGGGCAAATCCCTCAGAAACCCTTTCTAGATATTTCAAGCTTTTGAAATATAAGGAAATATTCTCTAAAAATTCTAGGGAAATTCTATCATGTCAGATATGACATATTTGATGATTTTGCCAAGCCTCATGGAGCAAGAAAACATCATCAAATCCCCTCAAAACCATTTGTTTCCATTTTGAAGTTTGAACAACTTTACATTGCCAAACTTGTACAAATGCTCTCAAACTTGGTGCACATGCTACAATGGTCTAATTATGCATCTATACCAAATGGCACAAGTTTTGGAGAAGGGTAACTTGATCAGAGTGCCCCAAAATCATTTCTGTCCAGATTCAAACTTGAACAACTTTACATTACAAACTTTTTACTTGTCACCCCAAATTTGGTGGACAAGCCCACAACCCCAAATGATGACACTACACCAAGTGGTGCATCAAGAAGGGATGATTTGGTTAACTAAATCTTGGAAAATCCATTTCTGTTGATTTCTAGGGTTTACAAAAGTTGCATTGGCAACTTTGCCCAAATGAGCTCTAATTTGGTGAAAGGGTCTAATTATATGTGCCATTCCATCCTGCGGAGTCTCATGCCAAATGAAACCCATTTACTTGCCCAAAACAACATCAAACACCTTTTGCTATTTTACCAAAACCCTTGTTTTGACCTCTTCCACTATTTCCCGTTACCTCAGGTTCTTATGACAACACCCCCAAGACCCCTTCTACCTCCAGCAGCAATGGCTGCACCGCAGCTCAATGATTGAGGGGGGGGGGTAAAACCCCATTTTTCATCTTTGGACAGCCACATTCACCGTTCTCTCTCAACCCTCTCTCATTCTAGAAGCCCTCTAGAGCATCCAAGGCCAATACCATGTTGTTTATTGTCTCCCTTATCCTCTAGACACTGGAGGACACGGCCATAGGGCATAAAGAATGCCATGCCGGCCATTTGCGCGCTTTGGAGCACGCTATAGTGCGCTCTACCACTGTAGCCACTCCTGACCGGGCCCTCCGGCCACCTCGAGCCTCTCCCTCGCGCCAGCCGAGGCACTTCGACATCCGTGACATGCCACAACCCTGTCCCCCTCCTCCTTCTCCCTCCTATGGCCTCCCTCGCACGCGCGCCGGCCGTCCACGAGCTCCAATCTCCGGCCTCACACGCGCGTGCCTCTGGAGCCTTCCCCCGCTCCTTCCCTTCCCTTCTCTGGACGTGAACCACGCCCACGAGCACCCCAGACATGCCCCGATGAGCCCCCATGGCCTGTAGCGACCACAACGAGCTCATCGGCGCACACCTCCTCGGTGGACCGCCGCCCGCCTATATAAAGGCATTCCCGAGCCCTCGCCTCTCCATTCCTAAGCCTTGATCTGGAACCGCCAAGCCCTACTGATCCTTTCCCCTCTCTGTTGCAGTCGGAAACGGCCGGAGCAACCACCACCCGACGCCTCTCTGCCGTGCAACCTCGTCGCCGGCGAACCCGACCGCTCCGGCGACTGCCTCCACCACCACCCAAACAACGACTTCACGCTGACTCCATCCTTGCCCTTGGCTCGCCCTGCTGTGCCCTGCATCGCCGATGATGAGCTCGCCGGCCATCTGGATGGGGGTTAGGGATGACAGGCGGGCCCTGCCTGTCAGCCTCCCATCCCTCTTGCCCCCCCTCTCTCCCACTGGCAGTTGGGCCCCGCCCGTTAGGTTTAAACGTGACGCGCGCGCCACTCGGCTCACCCGGGCCGAAAACCATCTGGGCCTGTGCGCTGAGGCCGTTCTGGCCCAGTTACACAGTAGCCTTTTTCCTTTTCTTTTCTGTAGGTTTTTCAAATAAATCTACATGATAAAATAATCATCCATATTAATTTATTCCAACTCCTAAAATCTTGTAATATTCCAACCTATTTAATGATATAACTTCCACACATATTCATGAACCTTTTCTGTATTGTTCAAATTAAAATTAAAATTTGAATAATAAAACATATGTTCAAAAATCCATTCACCCCATTCTGTCACTGCTAATCCAAAACTAAGAATGTTTGCCCTCTTAGTTTTCCTTCTAGTATTTTATAAAAATGAGTTGACATTTTTCTGAGCACTTTGATTTTTCTGTTTTTATTATTGTCTTATTTTCCCATTATTTTATTGCGACGATTAGATACCGTTTTTGACGAAGTTGCTCAAGAAGAAGAAGGAGAATGACTTGAAGGCTTTGAAGACCAATTCAACCAAGGCGACCAGCCCTTTGACCATGTCTATGAAACACACTTTTTCCTATGCATGTCATATAGCACTTATTTTCAATGCACCAGAATCATGTTGAGATGATGTCCACTTGTGTGGGTTACCCTGTTTCTTTCATATTGAAACTTGCATCAAGCATGACCCTACCTTCCTATGAGGGTTATGCGAGTGGGAGTAGACAGGTTACTATGTTAGTGGCTATGCAAGTGGAACGGGAACATGCGTAATGGTGGAAGCATAGTACTTTCAAAGACTCTTTCAAAAAAACCCATCAGGTGTCACTTATGCCCGAGGGAGAGGATGAGTTGGGTAACCACTTGATGACGAAGTGGTGTACCAAGGCAAGTGTGTGTGATGTTTTTCAACAGGATTGGTTTAAGTTGCGACCGTTATCCCAACCTTACATGCGCAACCACTCTACCCTTATATTGGAAAGGGCATTATTGATTACCTAAGCCGATTCTAGCATGGTGCCCGCATTACTAGTGACGGCGATGACATGAGGTCACTCTCGAGACGGGGTCACGCTTGGATAGGCAGCCATGACTGTCTTTACAGGGCACCGGACACATCGTTGGTACCCCGTGCTTGTGGTATATGATGAATATGGGAGCGAGGCTCCAAAATATTAAGATGTGAAATGTTGGGCATGGGGGTTGCTACCAATCGAGTGGACTCTATGTTAGTGTGTCTAGGGAAAGATAGTGATCGGGTGCTTACCCCGGGTACTTGAGGTACCGCAGGTCGTGGATGACACGGAAGTTCCCCGGATCTTGTGGGTAAAGTGTGCAACCTCTCCAAACTGTAAAATTATTCGAATAGCCATGTCCACGGTTAAGGACGGTTGGGTAACCGCTCTTGGGCTACGTCCAATGTTTGCGAAAACCTGTATGTGTGTGTGCGTGGAAGCACCATTTGAATTAAGTCAAAAGACTTGACAAGATGAAAGAGATTATAACTTGGCTATGTTGATATCTGTAACCTATTCTCCTATGATGCATGCTTCATTAAAAAGGTAGTGCGTGACATTGCACCCACGAAATTTGCTTTCTTCAAACATACCCTATGTAGTGCTATTTCATACCTTGTCATACTTGTTCCAAAAACATGGGTTGCTTGCGAGTACATTCAAAGTACTCATTGGCTTGCCACTGGTAATTTAATTCACCAGGCATGGAAGAGCAGGAATTTGAAGAAGAATTCTATGGAGACGAACATGCGAACCAGGACGCTTTCCCAGTCAGAATGCCTGTAGGGTTATGGCAGATGGCATGGGTACTACTTATCTACGAAGACTTCCTCTATTCGAGTTTATTTGCTATCCATCCCGCGAGGCTTTATCTATGTAAGACTTGGCCATAATGGTCATAATTTTTGTAAGACGGTATGTATGGATGTAAGACTCTTGTTATTCAGCTTCTGTGTGTTCAGTGAGCATTGATCTCTGGGATCACTATACACGTGCATTCGGTGATCTCGACTCATAAGTCGGGGTCCCCACAGTTAAGCTCCAATGTCGGCGCCGACGCCGGACACACCAGTGTCGCCTCCGCCGGAGACACCAATGTCGGTGCGTTGTGCGAGTTGCTGCCCGTGAAGCTGGGAATCGTGGGTGCCCCTGTTGGCCGCCCGCAATCCACCCCTCAGCCCCTCCATCAAGGAAGTCATAATGGTGGTGATCGTCGCTCCCACTAAGTCTGGCACTTGGTCTCGCACTTGCTCTTGGAGCATCTCCGGAATCCGTGCCACTTGTGCCTTGAGTTCTTTAACCTCGCGCTCCTGGCTTTCCGTCTTTCCCTCCTTTCGACCAGCCTTATAGTATTCCGACCGATTCGTGGACAAGCCTTTGCCGGCCACACGACCAGCCGACGACGGCATACTAAACTTATCCTTGTTTTTCAGTACGTTCAACACCCTATTTAAAGTGGTGTCCCAAGGCCAGACGGGGAGCCCGCGCTACTGCTTTCAGTTTCCTGCACCAGAACAAGCTCAAGCGCCTTCACCTTCTGATCCGTGGTAAGCTCCTTTGTTTTCGGGTCCATCTTGTACTGGGCCCTGACAAAGTTCCAGGTCTCCTTTTCAGTGTATTTATCAAAGAGGGGCGGTAGGCCTTGCTCAGCACGCTCCGCGTCCTCCTTGTCCCATTTAGGTTCCGCCACTCTGTAACCGTCGGGACCGAGTGTGTGGACCCCTAAGTTCTAGTCCCGCATATCTTTCCCCCACTGACTTGATTCCATGAATGCACCGCTCTCGCACTTGATCTTGAACTCCAGGTAGTCAGATTCGCTGATCAAAGGATGTTTCTCCATGATCTTCTCATAACTATCACCTCATAGAATCATTCTCTTCACCGCGGCCCTCCAAGTAGCGAGGGCCGTGCTCATGTTCGTGAGGGACGCACTCTTCACTTTATTCCCTAAGAAGCCTGTGTTTGCGAACTCAGCAGGGAACTTGTATCGCTCGTGCAGCTTCGTGAAGAGGAGGTTGCGCAAATTCCCTCGGTCACGATGCTTTAGGTTCTCGGTGTTGATCGAGACGGTGCTTCGGAGAATGCACCCGAGTTGTCCCGAGTACCCACTAACTAATTCTTTGGGCACCGTTGGATGCCCACTGGAGGTCACTTCAGTAAATTCCTCCTTGACGATGCCAAGCACGTTCGACTGCCGGTCATTTCGTTGCCTCTTCGGTTGGCTACCATCTGCGCGTTCACTGCCATCATCAGTGGTGGCATCCCCGGTGGCACCATCGTTAGTGGTGTCATCCCCGACGCCACTCGGGGTTGTGTAGTCGGGATCGGTGTCTTCCGCGGCGTCCTCAGAGCGGTGAGGTTCTTCCTCCATCTCCTGGGACAGCTCCCAGAATGGCTTGCCCGAACCGCCGGCGTCATCGTTGTCGGCCATGTTCGCTCGAAATCGAAAAAAGGCTACTAGAGTTATTTCTTAAATGCAGTCTAGGAAAAAATAAATCCACAAGTCAATATATCAGGACCCATCACATCTTCATAGACTCGATGGGGCCTCAAATGCCCTTCCTCATCTACAACTAGTTGCCCGCCTCAATCGATGGGTTTTCTCACATTTTTCTGATTCAAACTAGATTTCGATGGTTGTTAGGTTATTCGGCATGTAATCTAAAATAATTGGAAAGTATAGGTTGTTTCTACTGTAATGCTTTACTGATTGGGCATCTTCTAGGTCAAACTATAAATGTTGATTAATTTTTGTTTCGGTTGAGAATCGGCCAGCTTCTAGGTCAAGAAAATTGGGCATGACCTTTGCTAATTTTCTTGACCTAGGAGTGCCCCATTCTCTACCGAAATGGAAATTAATCAACATTTCAGGAGAAAGGGGTCATTTTAGAAGATCACAAGTAGCAGCAGCATCACAAGTTGACAAAATCACAAGTAGCAGCAGCATCAAAAGATCATCACCACATTTTAGAAACATAGCTCATCATTTTCATTCTTGCAGATAATTAAGATCATCACCACATTGTTGATCCATCAGGTAGTACTGATTCAACTTGAGAGCATGTTTTCCATCAGGTAGTACTGATTCAACTTGAGAGCTGATTTTAGAAACAATAGGCAGTAGGCACATGCGCAGCTATTCAAAAACAATAGATTTTCATGGAGAGCATGTTTTTTTCATTCATTGGTGTGTAATCTATAATACACTAGCTCCTAGTCCGGAAGAAACCTCCAGAAGGGAATGGTCCTAAAATTGTTGGTGAAGGGCTTGTCATTGATAAATGGGTATATATATCTCTTCGAATCTCCTATTTGCTAATGCTCCTAGTTCATACATACATTGCGTTGTTGTTATTGTGCTAAATATTGCTAGAGTTCTTATAGCTCCTCTAAATAACATGGTTCCTACTAGTGTCTAGCTACTGCACAAGTTATATGCCCCTGGTTATAGTTCAGATAGACATTGTGATGTTAGTGTTGATTTGATAACACTGCTGAGATCATTCTGATGCACTACTATTTAATTAGTTAACTGTATATAGTTATACTAGTATTCTAGTACCCATGAATGACTGGTTCTCTAAATAACAGGGTTCCTACTAGTGTCCAGCTACTGCACAAGTCATATGCCCCTGGTTATAGTTCAGATAGACATTGTGATGTTAGTGTTGTTTTGATAACACTGCTGAGATCATTCTGATGCACTACTAGTTAATTAGTTAACTGTATATAGTTATACTAGTATTCTAGTACCCATGAATGACTGGTTCTCTACATTATAGTAGTTAGGATAATGGTATATAAAGGTAATTTCTGTAAATTGGTCATGGCATGCTTACTTTCTTATGTATTAGACAACATGAACTAGTTCCTCTTCTATTGGTATTGATCATACATGCAACTGTTCTTTTGGTAGATTATAAAGGATATAGTTATTTTATTTATATAGTTACAATGCTTGTAATTGCAAAGATTATACTGTTTTCTCCTGTCTATAGTTCTTTTCTTGCTAGGTTATGGATAGTATCTCATCTACCTAATTTCCCCTCCCTCCTAAATCTGATTTGAACAGACGCTACACTTGCCTTCTCTCTTTCTCGCGTAAATCTCTCACTGATAAGAACAAATGCTACACTTCTCATGATCCTACGATGATCTAGTCCTAGCACTTCTAGGCTATCTGAGGACATCTCCCCCAAAATCCTACCTTCGGGTGTTCGAATCTCCTACGTCTACAGCAGCGAGTTCGGCCCCGACGAGCATGATTGCTAAGGGCGCGGCAAGTCGAGAAGGAAGAGGGGAGAGGAGGCGGAGCTCACCGGGGAGGCGCAAGGAGGCCCTGCGATAGCTTAGTAGCAGCAGAGGTGGCCGGAGTTGAGGAAGACGGTGGCGACCCGAGGAAGAAGAGGTGGAGGGGTCGAGCTCCGTCGCGCCCTGCTTCCGTGGCTCGCCAGCCCGGTGCTGAAGCAGATTCCGCCCGCCGCCTTGCCTGTCGCCTCGCACGGTGGAGCTAGAGCGGATTGGCGCCGCGGGTTTCTAGGGTTTTGAGGGCTGGGAAGGCAAGGGAGAGGGTGG
>LR738713.1:226115134-226129526 GCA_902687465.1 Secale cereale | reverse complement strand
CTAGGGGTGCGCCATAAACACCGTGATATCAATGGCGCACCTTCCCCTGGTGCGCCATTACTAATTATTTTTTTGGATTTTTAGTTGCATCTAATAATTTAATAGAAAATCACCATAAATTTTAAAATGTTACGATATAAGTGGTTATTACTAATTTTCACATACTTGTGTTGCAATACATTTGTGAATTGGTAAAAAAATTATGAATACGAGAAAATATCATCAAATTCGAAAAAATATTCATGAATACAAAAAGTGCCCATGAAATTTAAAAATATTCATGAGTTCAAAAAATATTAACAAATTCAATACTTTTTGTGAGTTAGAAAAATGTTCGCAATTTCAAAAAAATGTTTGCAAATTTAAGCAGGAAAAGGAACACTGAAAAATAAACTACCATAGTAAACATAAATAAAAATTGGTATATCAATGGCGCACCTCCTAGGGGTGCGCCATAAATACCTTGATAGCAATGGTGTACCTTCTCCTGGTGCGCCATTAGTAACTTTTTTTACCAGAATAAACATAAATATACACAATTAAAATACCAGAAGAAAACACAAAGAAGCCCAAGGTGCCTGTAAATGATGATTTGCAACAAAACAAGAGGGAGAAGAACAAAAATTCCAAATCCTAGAAGAAAGTGGTCGATACTTCAACTTGGGCCGGAGATGAAGACTACAATCCAAAAAGTGCCATTTCCATATGTCGAAATACAATTGAGAAATGAAGACTACAATTTAAATACAATCGATCTTAGCAATCTTTTCACAATCTTCTTGCCCTTCCTTTCTCGCGGTTGAATAATTTAGCCCCGGAACCCGTTGAGTTCTTCTCTTGAACGGTCATCCTTTAGGTTGGGTGGTCCTGCTTCTTCTTGTGGTGTATGGTACTTCATCGTCATCGTCATCTTCCATCTTCGGGTCGCCGTACTTGTCGAAGTCTTGCTCATTGGCGACTCCATCCATTCCGATGATCTTCCTTTTGCCTCTCCTCACGACAACACGACTGGGCTTTGACGGGTCGGTAATGAAGAAGCATTGGTCCACTTGGGAAACTAGTACCCATGGCTCATTTTTCGCGGTGACGTTTGCACTCGCGTTCATGGATTTGGCTTCGGGTATAACCATGGTGGTGAAATACCGGTCTTCTTTTAGGACGCTATTGGCCCATCTGAGACGAAACATCGGGACCTTTTCTCCAGTGTAGCTCAGCTCCCAGATCACCTCGATCCTTCCGTAGTATCTGTCCTTGTAGTTACCGTTGTAGGATTCCATCGTTACCTCGGAGCTCTGATAATCGCTCTTCATGTCCTTTTCCTCGGTGTAGAATGTGTAGCCGTTGATATCGTACGCCTCATAGGTCATCAGGTTGTGCTCGGCGCCCTGTGACAAGGCGAATATGAGTTTTTCTTCCACGGAAGAATCCTCATGTAAAGGGTACGACAGAAGCTTCTCCTTGAACCAATGCGTGAAACATGAGTTGTGCTCTTTGATTATATCTCTGTCCGTCCTCTGTTTGCCTCGGTCATTGTACGTCTTCTCAATGAAGGTCTTGTGCTCTACCACCCAAGGATCGACCACGTCTATGTGTTGTAGCGCGACTAGGTTTGCTCTTTCAAAGTCAGTGAGTCGACCCTTGAAGTCTACATGCATTTCGCGGCGACCCTCGCGGTGAACCCATCCAGTGAGGCTGCCGAGGTGCCTGTTGACAGGCAGACCAACAGGGTTCTTGATGCCTAGATAATCCGTGCAATAGGAGATGCACTCTTCGGTCAGAAAGCCCTTGGCTATACTTCCATCTGGACGTGCCCGGTTGTGAACGTATCCTTTGATGACACCATTCATCCTTTCGAACGGCATCATGTTGTGCAGGAACATCGGACCGAGTTGGATGATATCATCCACGATATGGACCAGCAGATGCACCATAACGTCAAAGAATGCGGGCGGGAAGTACATCTAAAGCTCGCATAGTATCACCACAATCTCTTCATGTAGCCTTCTAAGTTGCCTCACGCCAACCGGCTTCCGAGAGATGACGTCGAAAAAGTTGCATAGGCGAAATAGCGTTTCATGGACGTGCGCGTCCATGATCCCACGGATTGCAACTGGAAGTATCTGCGTCATCAGCACGTGACAGTCGTGAGACTTCATCCCGCTGAACTTCTTCTTCGCTGAGTCTAGGTATCTGCTTATCTTCCCCGCGTAACCGTAAGGAAGTTTTACTCCTAAGAGGCAGGTGAAAAACTGCTCGATCTCCTTCTGACTTAGAGTGAAGCACGCGGGAGGGTAGTCATATTTGCCTTTGCGACGACTTTCCGTGTCCTTCGCCTCATCATCATCATCATCATCATTAGGGCATTTTGCGTGAAGCTCCTCCCTGATGACCATTGATTGCAAGTCTGCCCTTGCTTTCAGCCCATCTTCGGTCCTCTCTGGCATGTTGAGCAGGGTACCAAGCAGACTCTCGCACACGTTCTTCGTGATATGCACGACATCAAGGCTGTGAGGCACACGGAGGATCTTCCGGTACTTCAAGTCCCAGAAAACAGACCTCGTTCTCCATACCTTCAGCAGCGGCTCTGGCGCCTTTCGCTTCTTTCCTGGCGGTGGGCACTCTTTCCAATTTTACAACAGCTCGTCTATTTCCTCGCCGCTCCTTGTACGTGGGGGTCTTCGGGGTTCGGTTTCACCATCGAACAGATCCTTGCGTTTTCTCCATGTGTCATCGTCACAAAGCCACCTTCGATGTCCCATGAACAAAATCCGTGGACCACCTACCCTGCGACATATCCGTAACCGAGATAGTCGTGCACCGTCGTGAGTAGTGCGGCTCTCATAGGGAAATACTCTTTCATTGCAGCGTCCCACGTATTGGCTGGCATTTTTCACAGCGTGTCTAGCTCCTCTTTTTGCAGCCCCAGATACAGATTGATGTCGTTCCCTGGTTGTTTCGGCACTTCAATTAGCATACTCATGTGAACGTACTTCCTCTTCATGCACATCCAGGGGGAAGGTTGTAGATCCACACAAACACAGACCAGGTGCTATGTGTGCTTCTCTGGCTGCCAAACGGATTGACTCCATCGGTGCTCCCGCCTAGCACAATGTTCCTTAGATCGTCCCCAAATTCTGGGTGTTCGAAGTTCAACGCTTGCCACTGGCACGCATCCTTAGGGTGACTCAGCATCTTGTCTTTTTTATTTATCTGCGGATCATTTCCGTCATCTTCTCGCTTCTTCTTGTCCCTATCAGCATGCCAACGCAGGAGCTTTGCTTTCTTAGGGTCCGCGAAATACCGATGTAGACGAGGAGTGATCGGAAAGTACCACACCACTTTTTGAGGAGCTTTCTTCCTCTTATTGTATCGAGTGACGCCGCACACTGGACATATGGTAGACTCCGCGTGCTCATCCCGATAAATGATGCAATCGTTCATGCACACATGGTATTTCACGTGCGGTAAATCCAGAGGACACATGATTTTCTTCGCCTCCTCGAAACTGGTCGGGCACTTGTTCCCCTTGGGAAGACGTTCGTGCCAGAATGATATGTTCTCGTTGAAGCATGCGCTGGTCATTTTGTGTTTTACCTTCATCTCCAGAGCCATGAGCGTTACTTTCAGGCGGGCATCCTCGGGCCTGCATCCTTCATACAATGGAGTAACCGCATCTATCTCCAGTTGATCGAGCTTGGCTTTCTCTCAGGCGGCAGCTCTTGCGTTACCCGTCTACTTGAGAAGCAGCTCTTGAATATGAGGGTCCTGCACCCAGCCCATCGATGGTCCATCGTCGTCTGCTCCGGCATCTTCATCTTCATGATCATGCCCTTCATCTTGATCTTCCTCATCATCATGTCCGGCATCTTCTACATGATGACTGTCCTACATCTACTTCATGATCATGTCCTGGAGATTCTTCGTCTTCTTGCCCGCCCTCGCCGCTATTGTCTTGCTGCCCTTCCTTATTTCTTGCCGGCCCCCATGGACGACTTCATAATCATCTTCATCACCTTGCCACCGATAGCCATCCATGAAACCATGCACGAGCAGGTGGTCCCGCACCTGTCTGGAATCTGGGTCCATAAGGCTCCTCAGCTTGGAAGATCGACATGGACATCTTATCTCCGTCTCATTCTTTTGAAGCATCTTGGCCTTCGCGGAGCCCAAAAACCTATTCATGATGCCTTCGGTCATCGTGCGGACCATGGTCGTCTGCGGGGTAGAGCAAAACTATATTTTAGAACCAAATTTTTGTTGGCATGACTTTGCCTACAAATAGGACCAAAAAGAATGCATAGTTGCCAAATTCTCGCTGAAACGGAAAGCAATCAACATTCCAGCAAAATATTGGCAACTATCGTATTTCAAATACTGGTACCTGCAAACACAAACATATATGCAACACCACAAACATACGTAGATCTAGGCCATAAAAAGTGTGTACGTTGGAGGGAGAAAAAAGTAGATCTAGAACATAAAGAAAGCTTTCTCCTTACTTACCTATCAAAAAAGGAAATTTAACCACTTAATTTGGGTGAATATATGGTGCAAATGAGGTGAGGACGAGGAGGTAGCCGAGACCAAGCTAGAGGGTGGAGAGAATGAAGTGGGGAAAGTGTGTGTGTGTGGTAGCTAGGGTGGCTACCAAATAAATATCGGCTCTCAGTTTACCAATGGCGCACCCACTAAGAATGCGCCATTGGTAACCACGGTTACTAATATTGCACCAACTAATAATGCGCCATTACTAGTTTGAAAAAAAAACCGAAAAAATGTTAGCGGTGGCGCACCAGGGTAAAGTGCGCCATTACTCGTTAAACTAGTAATGGCGCACTATGCCCTGGTGCGCCACAGCTAAGTCTGGGAAGGGGTGTGGGGGCGAGCACAAAACTAGTAATGGCGCACCATACGCCAGGTGTGCCATTAGTAACATGGCCATTATTGGAGCACCTGTATCTGGTGCGCCACTGCTATATAGCAGTGGCGCACCACATACATGGTGCGCCATTAATGACCGTATTAGATATAGCCATTTTTCTAGTAGTGGGGAAGGCATCCCCTCTTTTGTCTTCGTCTATCGGTAACTTTACACGATGCTATATTTTTATTCACCACATGATATGTGTTTTGCTTGGAGCGTCAATTTGTTTTAGTTTGTTTTGCTTGTTGTTTGAATAATATCCCAAGATCTAAAATTATTAAATGTTAGAGAGTCTTCACATAGTTACATAATTATTCAACTACTCATTGATCTTCACTTATATCTTTTGGAGTAGTTTGTCATTTGCTCTAGTGCTTCACTTATATCTTTTCAGAGCACGGCGGTGGTTTTATTTTGAAGAAATAGATGAACTCTCATGCTTCACTTATATTATTTTGAGAGTCTTTTTAGAACAGCATGGTAATGTGCTTTGGTTATGAAACTAGTCATAATATGATAGGCATCCAAGGTGAGTATGGTAAAAACTTTCATATAAAGTGCATTGAATATGATGAGAAGTTTGATACTTGATGGTTGTTCTGAGATATGAGGATGATGATATTAGAGTCATGCTAGTGGAGTAATTATGAATTCAAGACATACTTGTGTTAAAGTTTGTGATTCCCGTAGCATGCACGTATGGTGAACCGCTATGTGACAAAGTTAGAGCATGAGGTATTTATTGAATGCCAACCTTTGTGTGGAGGTCTGGGCCGCGCGATGGTTAACTCGTACCAACCTCCCCCCTAGGAGCATGCGTTGATTGCTTTGTTTTGATGACTCATAAATTGTTGCAATAATTTTATGAGTTCTTTATGACTAATGTTAAGTCCATGGATTATACGCACTCTCACCCTTCCACCATTGCTAGCCTCTCTTGTACCGCACAACTTTTGCCGGTAACTTACACCCACCATATACCTTCCTCAAAACAGCCACCATACCTACCTATCATGGCATTTCCATAGCCATTCCGAGATATATTGCCATGCAACTTTCCACCGTTCCGTTATTATGACACGCTTCATATTGTCATATTGCCATGCATGATCATGTAGTTGACATCGTATTCGTGGCTAGGACACCATGCATAATTTTTCATACATGTCACTGTTGATTCATTGCACATCCCGGTACACCGCCGAAGGCATTCCTATAGAGTCATACTTTGTTCTAGTATCGAGTTGTAATATCGAGTTGTAAATCAATATAAGAGTGATGACCATCATTATTAGAGAATTTTCCCAAAAAATAAAAAAATAAAAGAAGGAAAGGCAAAAAGAAAAAAGAAAGGCCCAAAAAAAGAAAAAACAAGAAAAATAAAAAAATAGACAATGCTACTATCTTTTTCCACACTTGTGCTTGAAAGTAGCACCATGATCTTCATGATAGAGAGTCTCTTGTTTTGTCACTTTCATATACTAGTGGGAATTTTCATTATAGAACTTGGCTTGTATATTCCAACGATGGGCTTCCTCAAATGCCCTAGGTCTTCATGAGCAAGCAAGTTGGATGCACACCCAGTTAGTTTCTTTTGATGAGCTTTCATACACTTATAGCTCTAGTGCATCTGTTGCATGGCAATCCCTACTCACTCACATTGATATCTATTGATGGGCATATCCATAGCCCATTGATACGCCTAGTTAATGTGAGACTATCTTCCTCTTTTGTCTTCTCCAGAACCACCACTCTATTCCACATATAGTGCTATATCCATGGCTCACGCTCATGTATTGCGTGAAAGTTGAAAGGTTTGAAAAATTTGAGTATGAAAACAAGTGCTTGGCTGAAACCGGGGTTGCGCATGATATGAATATTTTGTGTGATGAAGTGGGAGCATAGCCAGACTATATGATTTTGTAGGGATAACTTTCTTTGGCCATGTTATTTTGAGGAGACATGATTGCTTTGTTAGTGTTCTTGAAGTATTCTTATTCTTATTTCAATATAGACTTTTGTCTTGAATCTTTCGGATCTGCACATTCATGCCACAATAAAAAGAATTGCATTGAGGATTATGTTGGGTAGCATTCCACATCAAAAAATTTGTTTTTATCATTTACCTACTCGAGGACGAGCAGGAATTAAGCTTGGGGATGCTTGATACGTCTCCAACGTATCTATAATTTTTGATTGTTCCATGCTATTATATTATCCTTCTAGGATGTTTCATGGGCTTTTATATACACTTTTATATGATTATTGGAACTAACCTATTAACCTAGAGCCCAGTGCCAATTTCTGTTTTTTCCTTGTTTTTGAGTTTTACAGAAAAGGAATATCAAACGGAGTCCAATTGACGTGCCAATTTTTGATGATTTTTTCTGGACCAAAAGAAGCCCCCGAAGTAAAAGAGTTGGGCCAGGAGAGCCACGAGCTGCCCACGAGGTTGTGGGGCGTGCCCACCCCTAGTGGTGGCGCCACCCTATGTCGTGGACAGCCCGGAGGCCCCCCTGACTTGTGCCGTACGCCAAAAATCCTATAAATACCGAAACATCCGGAAAATAACCTAGATCGGGAGTTTTGTCGCCGAAAGCCTCTGTTGCCACCGATAACCAATCTAGACCCGTTCTGGCACCCTGCCGGAGGGGGGGGAATCCCTCTCCCGTGGCCATCTTCATCATCCTGGCGCTCTCCATGACGAGGGGGGGGAGTAATTCACCCTTGGGGCTGAGGGTATGTACTAGTAGCTATGTGTTTGATCTCTCTCTCTCTCTCTCTCTCTCTCTCTCTCTCTCTCTCTCTCTCTCTCTCTCTCTCTCGTGTTCTTGAGATGGCAAGATCTTGATGTATCGCGAGCTTTGCTATTATAGTTGGATCTTATGATGTTTCTCCCCCTCTACTCTCTTGTGATGAATTGAGTTTTCCCTTTGAAGTTATCTTATCGGATTGAGTCTTTAAGGATTTGAGAACACTTGATGTATGTTGATACGTCCATTTTGCATCATGCTTATATGTTGATATTTATTGCATTATGGGTTGTTATTACACGTTATGTCACAATACTTATGCCTTTTCTCTCTTATTTTACAAGATTTACATGAAGAGGGAGAATACCGGCAACTGGAATTCTAGGCTGGAAAAGAAGCAAACTCTGGAAACCTATTTTGCACAACTCAAAAAGACCCGAAACTTCACAGGACATCATTTCAGAAAATAAAAAATAACTGGCGAAAGAAGATCACCAGGAGGGCCGCCTCCTATCCACGAGGGTGGGGGTGCACCCCCCCTCTCTGGGCGCGCCCCTGCCTCGTGGGCCCCTGATGCCCCCCGATACCCATCTTCTCCTATATGAGGTGTTTGACCTGAAAAAAATCATAAGGAGGCTTTCGGGACCAGAAGCCGCCGTCTCGAGGTGGAACCTTGGCGGAAACCAATCTACGGCTCCGATGGAAATCATAAGGAGGCTTTAGGGATACTTCCCTCCGGGAGGGGGAAATCATCACCGCTGTCATCACCAACAACTCTCCCATCTTGGGGAGGCCTATCTTCATCAACATCTTCACCAGCACCATCTCCTCTCAAACCATAGTTCATCTCTTGTATCCAATCTTTGTACCCAAACCTCATATTTGTACCTGTGGGTTGCTAGTAGTGTTGATTACTCCTTGTAGTTGATGCTAGTTGGTTTATTTGGTGGAAGATCATATGTTCAGATCCATTATGCATATTAATACCCCTCTGATCATGAACAATATTATGTCTTGTGAGTAGTTACTTTTATTCCTGAGGACATGGGAGAAGTCTTGCTATAAGTAGTCATGTGAATTTGGTATTCGTTCGATATTTTGATGAGATGTATGTTGTCTCTCCTCTAGTGGTGTCATGTGAATGTTGACTACATGACACTTCAGCATTTTTTGGGCCTAGAGGAAGGCATTGGGAAGTAATAAGTAGACGATGGGTTGCTTGAGTGACAGAAGCTTAAACCCTAGTTTATGCGTTGCTTCGTAAGGGGCTGATCTGGATCCACTTGTTTCATGCTATGGTTAGGTTTACCTTAATACTTCTTTTGTAGTTGCGGATGCTTGCATTAGAGGTTAATCATAAGTGGGAGGTTTGGCCAAGTAAGGACAGCACCCAAGCACTGGTCCACCCACATACCAAATTATCAAAGTACCGAACGCGAATCAGATGATCGTGATGAAAACTAGCTTGATGATAATTCCCATGTGTCCTCGGGAGCGCTTTTCTTCATATAAGAGTTTGTTTAGGCTTGTCCTTTGCTACAAAAAGGATTGGGCCACCTTGCTGCACCTTATTTACTTTTACCTTTTGTCACTTGCTACCAATTATCTTATCACAAAACTATCTGTTATCTATAATTTCAGTGCTTGCAGAAAATACCTTACTGAAAACTGCCTATCATTTCCTTCTACTCCTCGTTGGGTTTGACACTCTTACTTATCAAAAGGACAACGATAGATCCCCTACACTTTTGGTTCATCAAGACTCTTTTCTGGCGCCGTTGCCGGGGAGTGAAGCGCCTTTGGTAAGTGGAATTTGGTAAGGAAAAATTTATATAGTGTGCTGAAATTTATTTTCACTTGTTACTATGGCTCATAATCCTTTGAGGGGCTTTTTCAGGGTATCTTCACCCCGCCCAGAAGATCAAAGAGTTGCTCCTCAACCTACTGCACCTACTGAAAATGTTTTCTTTGAAATTCCTTCGGGTATGATAGAGAAACTGCTTGATAATCCTTTTATAGGACACAGAACACCGCATCCCGCTTTACACCTAATCTATGTGGATGAAGTTTGTGGATTATTTAAGCTTGCAGGTAAGCCCGAGGATGTTATCAAGAAGAAGGTCTTCCCTTTATCTTTGAAGGGAGATGCATTGACATGGTTTAGGCTATGTGATGATATTGGATCATGGAAACATAATCGTCTGAAGTTAGAATTTCATCAGAAGTTCTACCCTATGCACCAGGTTCATCGTGATCATAATTATATCTATAATTTTTGGCCTCGCGAAGGAGAAAGCATCGCTCAAGCATGGGGGAGGCTTAAATCAATGTTATATTCATGCCCGAATCATGAGCTCTCAAGAGAAATGATCATTCAAAAATTTTATGCTCGGCTTTCTCTTAATAATCACTCCATGCTCGATACTTCTTGTTCTGGCTCTTTTATGATGAAGACTATTGAATTCAAATAGGATTTATTGGAAAGAATTAAACGCAACTATGAAGATTGGGATCTCGACAAATGTAAGGAGTCAGGTCTGACCCCTAAGTTTGATTGTGTTAAAGCTTTTATGGATACTGATATTTTCCGTGAGTTTAGCACTAAATATGGACTTGACTCTAAGATAGTAGCTTCTTTCTGGGAATCATTTGCTACTCATGTTGATCTTCCCAAGGAGAAGTGGTTTAAATACCATCCTCCCATTGAAGTAAAAGTACTTGAACCTGTTAAAGTTGAAGAAAAAACTATAACTTATAATGTTGATCCTATTGTTCCTACTGCTTATATTGAGAAACCACATTTCCCTGTTAGAATAAAGGATCATGCTAAAGCTTCAACTGTAGTTCGTAAGAGTAATACTAGAACACCTACACCCTCTAAGCAAATTAAAGTTGAACCTAGTGTTTCTATGGTTAAAGATCTCTTGGTAGAAGACTTAGATGGACATGTTACTTACCTCCAAGAGGAATCTGCTAGAATAGCCAAACCCGATGCTAGGAATAAACATAGACCTATTGTAGGCTTGCCTGTTATCTCTGTTAAAATAGGAGATCATTGCTATCATGGTTTATGTGATCTGGGTGCCAGTGCGAGTATTATCCCTCATACCTTATATCCAGAAATTATGAATTACATTGCACCTGTTGAGTTAGAAGGGATTGATGTTAATATTAAGCTTGCTAATAGGGACACTATTTCACCAGTTGGGATTGTTAGAGATGTTGAAGTTTTGTGTGGGAAAGTTAAATACCCTGCTGATTTTCTTATTCTTAGTTCCCCACAAGATGACTTTTGTCCCATTATATTTGGCAGACCCTTCTTGAATATTGTTAATGCTAAGATGGACTACGTGAAAGATATCGTTACTATTGGTTTAGGGGAAATGTCTCATGATTTTCACTTTGCCAAATTTTATAGAAAACCCCTTGATAAAGAATTACCTAGTAAGAATGAAATTATTGGTCTTGCTTCTATTGATGTGCCTCCTAATGATCCTTTAGAACAATATTTGCTGGATCATGAAAATGATATGCGTATGAATGAGAGAAGGGAAATAGATGAAATATTCTTTAATCAGGGACCCGTATTGAAAAATAACTTGCATTTTGAAATCCTAGGGTATCCTCCTCCACCTAAGGGTGATCCCGTGTTTGAACTTAAATATTTTCCTATTAAACTGAAGTATGTTTATCTTGATGAAAAGAAGATATATCCTGTTATTATTAGCGCTAACCTTTCAGAGCAAGAAGAACAAAAAATATTTAAAACTCTGAAGAAACACCGTGCTGTTGTTGGATATACTCTGGATGATCTTAAGGGCATTAGTCCCACTTTATGCCAACACAAGATAAAATTGGAAGAAAATGCTAAACCGGTTATTGATCATCAACGACGGTTAAATCCAAAGATGAAAGAGGTGGTAAGGAAGGAAATTCTAAAGCTTCTAGAGGCAGGTATTATCTATCCAGTTGCTGACAGCCAGTGGGTAAGTCATGGCCACTATGTCCCTAAGAAGGGAGGTATGACTGTTGTTCCTGATGATAAAGATGAATTGATCCCGCAAAGAATTGTTACAGGTTATAGGATGGTAATTGATTTCTGCAAATTAAATAAAGCTACTAAGAAATATCATTACCCCTTGCCTTTTATTGATCAAGTGCTAGAAAGGTTATCCAAACATACTCACTTTTGCTTTCTAGATGGTTATTCTGGTTTCTCTCAAATACCTGTGTCAAAAGGGGATCAAGAAAAAACCACTTTTACTTGTCCTTTCGGTACATTTGCTTATAGACGTATGCATTTTGGTTTATGTAATGCACCTGCTACCTTTCAAAGATGCATGATGGCTATATTCTCTGATTTTTGTGAAAAGATTGTTGAGGTTTTCATGGATGATTTCTCCGTTTACGGAACTTCTTTTGATGATTTCTTAAGCAACCTTGATCGAGTTTTGCAGAGATGTGAAGACACTAATCTTGTCTTGAATTGGGAAAAGTGCCACTTTACGGTTAATGAAGGCATTGTCTTGGGACATAAAATTTCTGAAAGAGGTATTGAAGTTGACAAAGCTAAAGTTGATGCTATTGAAAAGATGCCATGCCCCAAGGACATCAAAGGTATACGAAGTTTCCTTGGTCATGCCAGGTTTTATAGGAGGTTCATAAAGGACTTCTCCAAAATCTCCAGGCCTCTGACTAATCTCTTACAAAAAGATATTCCTTTTGTCTTTGATGATGATTGTCTAGAAGCATTTGAAATACTTAAGAAAGCATTGATCTCTGCACCTATTGTCCAGCATCTGGACTAGAATTTACCATTTGAGATTATGTGCGATGCTAGCGATTATGCTGTAGGTGCTGTCTTAGGGCAAAGAGTTGATAAGAAATTAAATGTTATCCAATATGCTAGTAAAACTCTAGATAGTGCCCAGAGAAATATGCTACTACTGAGAAAGAATTTTTAGCAGTTGTATTTTCTTGTGATAAGTTTAGACCATATATTGTTGATTCTAAAGTAACTATTCACATTGATCATGTTGCTATCAAATACCTGATGGAAAATAAAGATGCTAAACCTAGACTTATTAGATGGGTTCTCTTGCTGTAAGAATTTGACTTGCATATTATTGATAGAAAGGGAGCTGAGAACCCCGTTGCAGATAACTTGTCTAGGCTAGAGAATATACTTGATGACCCACAACCTATTGATGATAGCTTTCCTGATGAACAATTAGCTATCATAAATACTTCTTGTACTGCTCCATGGTATGCTGATTATGCTAATTATATTGTTGCTAAGTTTATACCTCCTAGCTTCACATACCAGCAAAAGAAAAAAAATTCATCTATGGTTTGAGAGATTATTTCTAGGATGATGCACACCTTTATAAAGAAGGACTAGATGGTATTATTAGACGTTGTGTACCTGAGCATGAACAGGAACAGATCCTATGAAAGTGCCACTCCCAACCTTATGGAGGACACCATGCTGGAGAAAGAACTGCACATAAGGTATTGCAATCTGGGTTTTACTGGCCTACTCTCTTCAAGGATGCCTGTAAGTTTGTCTTATCTTGTGATGAATGTCAAAGAATTGGTAATATTAGTAGATGTCAAGAAATGCCTATGAATTATTCACTTGTTATTGAACCATTTGATGTTTGGGGCTGTGATTATATGGGACCGTTTCCTGCCTCTAATGGGTATACACATATTTTAGTTGATGTTGATTACGTTACTAAGTGGGTAGAAGCTATTCCAACTAGTAGTGTTGATCACAACACCTCTATTAAGATGCTTACAGAAGTTATTTTTCCGAGGTTTGGAGTCCCTAGATATCTAATGACTGATGGTGGTTCACACTTTATTCATGGTGCTTTCCTTAAAATGCTTGCTAAGTATGATGTTAACCATAGAATTGCATCCCCTTATCACCCACGGACTAGTGGTCAAGTAGAACTAAGTAATATAGAGTTGAAATTAATTTTGCAAAAGACAGTTAATTGGTCTAAAAGAATCGGTCCAAGAAACTTGATGATGCATTATGGGCCTATAGAACTGCATACAAAAATCCTATGGGTATGTCTCGATATAAGATGGTTTATGGAGAAGCTTGTCACTTACCTCTTGAGCTAGAACATAAGGCATATTGGGCTATTAAAGAGCTCAATTATGATTTCAAACTTGCCGGTGAGAAGAGGTTATTTGACATTAGCTCTCTTGATGAATGGAGAACCCAGGCCTATGAGAATGCCAAGCTGTTTAAAGAAAAAGTTAAAAGATGGCATGACAAAAGGATACAAAAGTGTGAGTTTAACGTAGGTGATTATGTCTTGCTATACAACTCTCGTTTAAGATTTTTTGTAGGAAAACTTCTTTCAAAATGGGAAGGACCTTATGTTATCGAGGAGGTCTATCGTTCCAGTGCCATAAAAATCAACAACTTCAAAGGCACAAATCCGAAGGTGGTGAACGGTCAAAGAATCAAACATTATATCTCAGGTAACCCTATTAATGTTGAAACTAATGTTATTGAAACCTTAACCCCGGAGGAAAACATAAGGGACACTTTCCAGAACGATTTAGACTCCGAAAAGGAAGAGGTATGTGGTACGGTAAGTAAACCGACTCCAAAACAGTTCTAAAGGCAATTTTTCACCATTGGATTATTTAGAAAAATAGAAAAATAAGTGGCAGCCCGGAAGAGACACGAGGC
>LR738713.1:226030544-226114921 GCA_902687465.1 Secale cereale | reverse complement strand
TCCATGATGGTGGAGGGCGCGCCCCCTTCCCCTGGGCGCACCCCACTGCCTCGTGGGCACCCCGTGTGCCTCCCGGACTCCGATTTCTTGTATGATACTCCTTTTGGTCAGTAAAAATTCATTATATATACTCCCGAAGGTTTTGACCTCTGTATCACGCAAAAATCCTCTGTTCTTGTTTCGAGTTGTTTCTGTCGCAGATAAAAGCAACATGTCATCCCAGGATTCGGAGGGAGAAAGCTATGTTGCTGATTCCCTTGCTGACCCTAAAGTCTATGGGGACTTGGAGCATTATGGTTGGACCACGGAAGAAGAAGAGGAAGGATTGGACTAGCTCAGATGAAGACGAAGTCCCACTACCTCAACCTGGAGACATGCATGTGGAGTTCAAAAAGTCAAGCCTCCTCGACAGAGCAAACAAATCTAAGATCTAATTTATCCCTTTTCACCTCTTGCAGGAAAACAAGCAGACACTATGCAAGAAAATATTAAACCTTGAGCAGGAGATCAATGACCTAAGGGAGCAAAATTTTGCACTTAAGCACAGGTTAAGGAAGAAGCCATCGTCATCACCTCCGAAGAAGGAGACATAATCATATGGGTATGGGCACTCCCCTTGCCAACTGCCAAGCTTGGGGGAGTGACCCCGGTATCGTATCACCATCACTCCTATCTTTACCATTTTCCTTAGTTCAATCCTTTTGGTAGTATCTTGATCTAGTAGAATAAAGATAGCATGATCCAATCGTGAGCCTTTGCTTTATGATCTTTACCCTTTGTAATCGAGTCCGTGAGTTATATAATAAAGATTAGTGTTGAGTCAAGGGCTTGATTTCCTCACTTTGGTCATGATAAAAAGAAAGAAAATATAAAAAGTATCCAAGAGATCATATTGATCTTATGGGAAGTAATCACTTCACATATAAAGAGTATGATGAATAAAAGTTGTTGGGAGTTGACAAACATAGTTTTGGTCATCATTGCAATTAATAGGAATTAATGAAGAAAGAGAGGCTTCACATACAAATATACTATCTTGGACTTCTTTTATAATTGTGAGCACTCATTAAAATATGACATGCTAAAGAGTTGATGTTGGACAAGGAAGACAACATAATGGGTTATGTTTTCTTAGATGTGAAATAAAGTATATTGTCATGGATCATCCAACATGTTGAGCTTGCCTTTCCCCCTCATGCTAGCCAAAACTCTTCGCACCAAGTAGAGATACTACTTGTGCTTCGATACATCTTAAACCCAGTTTTGCCATGAGAGTCCACCATACCTACCTATGGATTGAGTAAGATCCTTCCAAGTAAGTTGCCGTGTTGCAAACTCGCTAAAATATGTATGATTTATTAGTGTGGAGGAAATAAGCTTTATACGATCTTGTGATATGGAAGTAATAAAAGCGACGGACTACATAATAAAGGTCCTTATCACAAGTGGCAATATAAAGTGACGTTCTTCTGTGCTAAGACTTTGTGCATCCAACCATAAAAACACATGACAACCTCTATTTCCCTCTGCCAAGGGCCTATCTATTATTCTTGCCTTATAAGAGTCAAGGTGAAATTCACCTTTCCTTTTTACATTTTATCGTTTGGCAAACCCATTGTGTTGGAAAGATCCTGACATATATACCCACTTGGATGTAAGTTTGCATGGTCTATTACTATTGACATTACCCTTGAGGTAAAAGGTTGGGAGGCAACACCATAAGCCTTTATCTTTCTCTGTGTCCGATTAAAACTCCATAACCATAAGTATTGCGTGAGTGTGAGCAATTGTGAAAGACTATAGGATAGTTGAGTATGTAGGCTTGCTGGAAAGCTCTTATGTTGACTCTTTCCGATGTTACGATAAATTGCAATTGCTTCAATGACCGGGATCATAGTTTGTTGGTTTTCAATGAAGTTTATGGTTCATGCTCGATATTGTGAATGATTTGTTACTTTAGCATAAGAATCATATGACAATATATATATATATATATATATATATATATATATATATATATATATATATATATATATATATATATGTTGATGTTATGAGAATGATCATGATTCCCTAATGTCCGTATTTTGTTTTTATCGACACCTCTATCTCTAAACTTGTGGACATATTTTTTGATATCGGCTTTCGCTTGAGGATAAGCGAGGTCTAAGCTTGGGGGAGTTGATACGTCCATTTTGCATCATGCTTATATGTTGATATTTATTGCATTATGGGCTGTTATTACACGTTATGTCACAATACTTATGCCTTCTCTATCTTATTTTACAAGATTTACATGAAGAGGGAGAATATCAGCAGCTGGAATTCTGGGCTGGAAAAGAAGCAAACTCTGGAAACCTATTCTGCACAACTCAAAAAGCCACGAAACTTCACAGGACACTGTTTCAGAAAATATAAAAAATATCGAGCGAAAGAAGATCACCAGGGGGCCACCTCCTGTCCATGAGGGTGGGGGGCGCGGGCCCCCTCTCTGGGCGCGCCCCCTTGCCTCGTGGGCCCCCTGATGGCCCTCCGATGCCCATCTTCTCCTATATGAGGTGTTTTGACCTGGAAAAAATCATAAGCAGGCTTTCGGGACCAGACGCCGCCGTCTCGAGGCGGAACCTTGGCGAAAACCAATCTAGGGCTCCGACAGAGCTGTTCTGTCGGGGATACTTCCCTCCGGGAGGGGGAAATCATCACCACCGGCATCACCATCAACTCTACCATCTTGGGCAGGCCTATCTTCATCAACATATTCACCAGCACCATCTCCTCTCAAACCCTAGTTCATCTCTTGTATCCAATCTTTGTAGCCAAACCTCATATTGGTACCTGTGGTTTGCTAGTAGTGTTGATTACTCCTTGTAGTTGATGCTAGTTGGTTTATTTGGTGGAAGATCATATGTTCAGATCCATTATGCATATTAATACCCCTCTGATCATGAACAATATTATGTCTTGTGGGTAGTTACTTTTGTTCCTGAGGACATGGGAGAAGTCTTGCTATAAGTAGTCATGTGAATTTGGTATTCGTTCGATATTTTGAAGAGATGTATGTTGTCTCTCCTCTAGTGGTGTCATGTGAATGTCGACTACATGACAGTTCACCATTATTTGGGCCTAGAGGAAGGCATTGGGAAGTAATAAGTAGACGATGGGTTGCTAGAGTGACAGAATCTTAAACCCTAGTTATGCGTTGCTTCGTAAGGGGCTGATCTGGATATACTTGTTTCATGCTATGGTTAGGTTTACCTTAATACTTCTTTTGTAGTTGCGGATGCTTGCGTTAGAGGTTAATCATAAGTGGGAGGTTTTTCCAAGTAAGGACAGCACCCAAGCACCGGTCCACCCACATACCAAATTATCAAAGTACCGAACACGAATCAAATGATCATGATGAAAACTAGCTTGACGATAATTCCCATGTGTCCTCGGGAGCGCTTTCCTTCATATAAGAGTTTGTTCAGGCTTGTCCTTTGCTACAAAAAAGATTGGGCCACCTTGCTGCACCTTATTTACTTTTACCTTTTGTCACTTGCTACCAATTATCTTATCACAAAACTATCTGTTACCTATAATTTCAGTGCTTGCAGAAAATACCTTACTGAAAACTGCCTATCATTTCCTTCTGCTCCTCGTTGGGTTCGACACTCTTACTTATTGAAAGGACTACGATTGATCCCCTACACTTGTGGGTCATCATATGTCTTGCGTGGGATACCTATGGTGATAATGGGGTATTCTATTAATTCACTTGATGTATGTTTTGGTGATCAACTTGCGGGTTCCGTGACCATGGGAATCTATGCATAGGGGTTGGCACACGTTTTCGTCTTGACTCTCCAGTAGAAACTTTGGGGCACTCTTTGAAGTTCTTTGTGTTGGTTGAATAGATGAATCTAAGATTGTGTGATGCATATCTTATAATCATGCCCACGGATACTTGAGGTGACAATGGAGTATCTAGGTGACATTAGGGTTTTGGTTGATTTGTGTCTTAAGGTGTTATTCTAGTACGAACTCTATGATAGATCGAACAGAAAGAATAGCTTCGTGTTATTTTACTACGGACTCTTGAATAGATAGATCAGAAAGAATAACTTTGAGGTGGTTTCATACCCTACCATAATCTCTTCGTTTGTTCTCCGCTATTAGTTACTTTGGAGTGACTCTTTGTTGCATGTTGAGGGATAGTTATATAATCCAAGTATGTTATTATTGTTGACAGAACTTGCACTAGTGAAAGTATGAACCCTAGGCCTTGTTTCCTATCATTGCAACACCGTTTATGCTCATGTTTACCACTTGCTACCTTGCTGTTTTTATATTTTCAGTTTACAAAAACCTATATCTACCATCCATATTGCACTTGTATCACCATCTCTTCGCCGGACTGGTGCACCTATACAATTTACCATTGTATTGGGTGTGTTGGGGACACAAGAGACTCTTTGTTATTTGGTTGTAGGGTTGTTTGAGAGAGACCATCTTCATCTACGCCTCCCACGGATTGATAAACCTTAGGTCATCCACTTGAGGGAAATTTGCTACTATCCTACAAACCTCTACACTTGGAGGCCCAACAACGTCTACAAGAAGAAGGTTGCGTAGTAGACATCAGGAACTACCTCCTTATTACGCACAAAAAAATGAATACTGCCCTGCTATCTGGGACCCACCGTAGTTGGAGGCTGACTTGTGGGCCTACTAAGTTGACACAGGCGGAGGGCTGCTACCTCTCGAGCATGTGTTGGTTTTCCCTTGAAGAGGAAAGGGTGATGCAGCAAAGTAGCGTAAGTATTGCCCTCGGTTTTTTAGAACAAAGGTATCAATCCAGTAGGAGACTACACACAAATCCCTAGTACATGCACAAACAATTAAGAACCTTGCAACCAACGCGATAAAGGGGTTGCCGATCCCTTCACGACCACTTGCAAAAGTGAGATCTGATAGAGATAATAAGATAAATATTTTTGGTATTTTTGTTGTATAGATTGAAAAGTAAAGATTGCAAAATAAACTACGATAAAAATAGCTAGTTGACGGGAGATTAATATGATGGAAAATAGACCTAGGGTCCATAGGTTTCACTAGTACCTTCTCTCAAGATAGCATATTTTATGGTGGTGAACAAATTACTGCCGAGCAATTGATACAAAAGCGCATAGTTATGAGAGTATCTAGGCATTATCATGTATATAGGCATCACGTCTGTGACAAGTAGACCGAAATGATTCTGCATCTACTACTATTACTCCACACATCGACCGCTATCCAGCATGCATCTAGAGTATTAAGTTCATATGAACAGAATAACGCATTAAGAAATATGACATCATGTAGAGGGATAAACTCAAGCAATATGATATAAACCCCATTTTGGTATCCTCGATGGCAACAATAAAATTCGTATTGGTTCCCTTTTTGTCACTAGGATTGAACACCGCAAGATTGAACCCAAAGATAAGCACTTCTCCCATTGCAAGAAACATCAATCTAGTAGGCCAAACCAAACTGATAATTCGAAGGGACTTGGAAAGATATCAAATCATGCATATAAGAATTCAGAGAAGAACCAAATATTGTTCATAGATAATCTTGATCATAAACCCACAATTCATCGAATCATGACAAACACACCGCAAAAAGTATTACATCGAACAGATCTCCAAGAAGATTGAGGAGAACTTTGTATTGAGATCCAAAGAGAGAGAAGAAGCCATCTAGCTAATAACTATGAACCCGAAGCTCTGTGGTAAACTACTCACACATCATCGGAGAGGCTATGGTGTTGATGTAGAAGCCCTCCGTTATCGATTCCCCCTCCGGTGGAGCGTCGGAAAAGGCCCCAAGATGGGATCTCATGGGTACAGAAGGTTGCGGTGGTGGAAATAGGGTTTCATGGTGCTCCTGAATGTTTTCAGGGTATATGAGTATATATAGGCGAAAGAAATAGGTCAGTGGAGCTACGAGGGGCCCACGAGGGTGGAGGCGCACCTAGACATCCACTCCAAGTCTCGTGGATTGCGTTTGTTCCAAAAACGATCCTCACGAAGGTTTCATTCCGTTTGGATTCCGTTTGATATTCCTTTTCTGTGAAACACTGAAATAGGCAAAAAAAACAACAATTTGCTCTCGGCCTTTGGATAGTAGGTTTGTCCCAAAAATAATATAAAAGTGCATATTAAAGCCCATTAAACATCCAAACCAGATAATATAATAGCATGGAACAATCAAAAATTATAGATACGTTGGAGACGTATCAAGCATCCCCAAGCTTAATTCCTGCTCGTCCTCGAGTAGGTAAATGATAAAAACAGAATTTTTGATGTGGTATGCTACCTAACATAATTTTCAATGTAATTATCTTTATTGTGGCATGAATGTTCAGATCCGAAAGATTCAAGACAAAAGTTTAATATTGACATAAGAATAATAATACTTCAAGCATACTAACAAAGCAATTATGTCTTATCAAAATAACATGGCCAAAGAAAGTCCATGCCTACAAAATCATATAGTTTGGCTATGCTCCATCTTCGTCACACAAGATACCCAAATCGTGCACAACCCCGGTTTTAGCCAAGAAATTGTTTCATACTTTAATTTTTTCAAACTTTTTAAACTTTCGTGCAATACATGAGCGTGAGCCATGGACATAGCACTATAGGTGGAATAGAATGGTGGTTGTGGAGAAGAAAAAAAAGGAGGAAGATGGTCTGACATCAACTAGGTGTATCAATGGGCTATGGAGATGCTATAAATGTATGTAAGCTTAACAGAAGAAACTAAGTGGGTGTGCATCCAACTTGCTTGCTCACGAAGACCTAGGGCATTTGAGGAAGCACATTGTTGGAATATACAAGGCAAGTTCTATAATGAAAAATCCCACTAGTATATGAAAGTGACAAAATAAGAGACTCTCTATCATAAAGATCATGGTGCTACTTTGAAGCACAAGTGTGGAAAAAAAGATTGTAGCATTGTCCCCCTTTTCCTTTTCCTTTTTCCTTTTTTTGGGACTTCCTTTTTTTTGCCTTCCTTTTTTTTATTTGGCCTTTTTTTTAGGACAATGCTCTAATAATGATGATCATCACACTTCTATTTAATTACAACTCAAAGTTTACAACTCTATACTAGAACAAAATATGACTCTATATGGATGCCTCCGGCGGTGTACCAGAATAGGCAATGAATCAAGAGTGGCATGTATGAAAAATCATGCATGGTGGCCTTGCCACAAATACGATGAAACTACAAGATAATGCAAGGCAATATGAAAATGATGAAACGTGTCATAATAAATGGAACGGTGGAAAGTTGCATGGCAATATATCTCGGAATGGCTATCGAAATGCCATAATAGGTAGGTATGGTGGCTGTTTTGAGGAAGATATATGGTGGTTTTATGGTACCGGTGAAAGTTACGCGATACTAGAGAGGCTAGCAATGGTGGAAGGGTGAGAGTGCTTATAATCCATGGACTCAACATTACTCATAAAGAACTCACATACTTATTGAAAAAATCCACAAGTCATAAAAACAAAGTACTACAGCACGCTCCTAGGGGAAGGGTTGGTAGGAGTTAACCATCACGTGATCCCGACCTCCACACGAAGGATGACAATCAAAGAAATACCTCATGCTTCAAATTTGTCACACAACGGTTACCATACGTGCATGCTACGGGACTTGCAAACCTCAACACAAGTATTTCTCAAATTCATAACTACTCTACTAGCATGCCTCTATAGCTCAAAAGATATAACTGAAGCACAAAGAGTATTCTAATAAATTCCGATTCATGTGTGTCTCTCCCAAAAGGTGTGTACAGCAAGGATGATTGTGGTAAAGTAAAAAGAAAAGACTCAAATCATACAAGACGCTCCAAGACAAACACATATCATGTGGTGAATAAAAATATAGCCTCAAGTAAAGTTACCGATGGACGAAGACGGAAGAGGGGATGCCTTCCGAGGCATCCCCAAGCTTCGGCTCTTGCCACTCCTTATTCCAAAATCCGTCAAAACTTTACCCAAAAACTTGAAAACTTCACAACACAAAACTCAACAGAAAATCTCATGAGCTCCGTTAGTATAAGAAAACAAACCACCACTTTAAGGTACTGTAATGAACTCATTGTTTATTTAGATTCGTGTTAAATCTACTGTATTCAAACTTCTTTATGGTTCATACCCCCTGATACTAGCCATAGATTCATAGAAATAAGCAAACAACACACGCAAAACAGAATATGTCAAAAACAGAACAGTCTGTAGTAATCCATAACTTTAGAATACTTCTGTAACTCTAAAAATTCTGAAATAAATTGGTGGACGTGAGGAATTTGTCCATTAATCATCTTCAAATTGAATCAACTTAAAAGCAATCTCCAGTAAAAAAAATGGCAGCTAATATCGTGAGCGCAAAAGTTTCTATTTTTTACAGCAAGATCGCAAAGACTTCACCCAAGTCTTCCCAAAGGTTTTACTTGGCACAAACACTAATTAAAACACAAAAACACAATCATAACAGTAGCATGATGAATTATTTATTACTAAACAGAAACAAAAATCAAGGAAAATAAAATTGGGTTGCCTCCCAACAAGCGCTATCGTTTCACGCCCCTAGCTAGGCATTGATAATTTTAATGATGCTCCCATGAAAGATAAGACTTGAAGCAAACAAAAAAGCATCATATAGCATGTGAAAATCACATCTAAGTCTAACATACTTTCTATGCATAGGCATTTTATAGGAAAACAAATTATAAAGACAAGCAAGATCTAACATATGCAAGGAATAAGAAAGAAACAAGATCAATCTCAACATGAAGAGAGGTAATTCAATGACATGAAGATTTCTACAACCATATTTTCCTCTCTCATAATAATTGCATGTAGGATCGTAAGCAAATTCAACAATATAGCTATCACAAAAAATATTCTCAACATGATCCACATGCATACGAAGTTGACACTCTTCCAAAATAGTGGGATCAGCATTAACTAAAGTCATGACCTCTCCAAACCCACTTTTATCAAAAATACCATAAGATTAAATATTCTCCAAATATGTGAGATCTAAAGTTGACACTCTTCCAAACCCACTTCCAATATTATTGCAAACACTATTTAAAATCTCATATTCATCATGGGGCTTAAATAAATTTTCAAGATCATAATAAGAATCACCCCAATCATGATCATTGCAACAAATAGTAGACATAGCAAAACTAGCATCCCCAAGCTTATGGTTTTGCATATTATTAGCACAGTTGACATCAGTAGAATTTATAGTAAAATCATTGCAATCATGCTTTTTATTCAAGGAACTATCAAGTATGGGTGCAATAGCAATAATCTCATGTTTAACATAAGGAACTATAGCAAATTCATCTCCATAAATTTTGGCATCATGACCATAAGAATAGAAAATATCATGTTCATCAAGGGATATTTCAATCAAATCATCAGAATCACAATTATCTATAGATTCGTGCATATCATTATTTTCTTCCAAAGTAACGGTCATTCTCTCAATAAATTCCTTAACATAGGCATTATGAGCATAGTTTTCATAGAATATTTAAGTATGTCAGAATTTTCAGATTTGTAGAGAGTAATATCATACTTTTCAATCAAAGAAACAAAATCATGGGCACCCTTAAAAATGACGAATTCTTCAATTTGTTCGATATCATAGTAACTATAAACACCCTTTCCATAGGAAGATAAGATTTCATTATCATTAAACTCGCATAGGTAGGGAAGGTGTCTTTAGGGTTCGTAGAGCAACAAGTAAAGTCATAAATTTCACAAAGATTCCAAGCATAGCATAGAAAACTGTTTATTTGATACCATAAAAGCTTCCCCTTTTTAGATAAATGATGACGCACAAAATGAGCATGCTCATCTAAAGATTTTCCCTCAACTAAACTAGTTGGGGTTTCCGCACGAGCACATATAGATCGAAGATGATCCAAGTAGAACACTTTAAGTGAATCCATATCAATAGATTTTTAGCTAGCAAAGATGCAAGCAAATAGAAGGCACATGGCAACCTAAGAAAACAAAAAGGCAAACAGAAAAAGGGATAATAAAATGGCAAAGGTGAAGTGGGGGAGAGGAAAACGAGAGGCAAATGGCAAATAATGTAATGCGAGGGAGAAAAGTTTGTGATGGGTACTTGGTATGTCTTGACTTGAGCGTAGATCTCCCTGGCAACGATGCCAGAAATCCTTCTTGCTACCTCTCGAGCATGCGTTGGTTTTCCCTTGAAGAGGAAAGGGTGATGCAGCAAAGTAGCGTAAGTATTTCCCTCATTTTTGGAGAACCAAGGTATCAATCCAGTAGGAGACTAGACGCAAATCCCTAGTACATGCACGAACAATTAAGAACCTTGCAACCAACGCAATAAAGGGCTTGTCAATCCCTTCACGGCCACTTGCAAAAGTGAGATCTGATAGAGATAATAAGATAAATATTTTGGTATTTTTGTTGTATAGATTGAAAAGTAAAGATTGCAAAATAAACTACGATAAAAATAGCTAGTTGACAGGAGATTATCATGATGGAAAATAGACCCGGGGGCCATAGGTTTCACTAGTGGCTTCTCTCAAGATAGCATATTTTACGGTGGCTAAACAAATTACTGCTGAGCAGTTGATATAAAAGCGCATAGTTATGAGAATATCGAGGCATGATCATGTATATAGGCATCACGTCCATGACAAGTAGACCAGGACGATTCTGCATCTACTACTATTATTCCACACATCGACCGCTATCCAGCATGCATCTAGAGTATTAAGTTGATACGAACAGAGTAATGCATTAAGCAAGATGACATCATGTAGAGGGATAAACTCAAGCAATATGATATAAACCCCATCTTTTTAATCTCTTTATCCTCGATGGCAACAATACAATACGTATCGGTTCCCTTTCTGTCACTGGGATCGAACACCGCAAGATTGAACCCAAAGCTAAGCACTTCTCCCATTGCAAGAAAGATCAATCTAGTAGGCCAAACCAAATTGATAATTCAAAGAGACTTGCAAAGATATCAAATCATGCATAGAAGAATTCAGAGAAGAACCAAATATTGTTCATAGATAATCTTGATCATAAACCCACAATTCATCGGATCTCAACAAACACACTGCAAATAGTACTACATCGAATAGATCTCCAAGAAGATCGAGGAGAACTTAGTATTGAGATCCAAAGAGAGAGAGGAAGCCATCTAGCTAATAACTACGGACCCAAAGGTCTGTCGTAAAGTACTCACACATCATCTGAGAGGCTATGGTGTTGATGTAGAACCCCGCCGTGATCGATTCCCCCTCCGGCAGAGCGCCGGAAAAGGCCCTAAGATGGGATCTCACGTGTACAGAAGGTTGCGGCGGTGGAAATAGGGTTTCATGGCGCTCCTGGATGTTTTCAGGGTATATGAGTATATATATATAGGCGAAAGAAGTAGGTCAGTGGAGCTACGAGGGGCCCTCGTGGGTGGGGGCGCGCCTACCCCCCTGGGCGTGCCCTCCTACCTCGTGGCCGCCTTGTTGCTTCCTGCACATCTTCTCCAAGTCTCCTGGATTGCGTTTGTTCCAAAAACAATCCTCGTGAAGGTTTCATTCTATTTGGATTCCGTTTGATATTCCTTTTTTGCTAATCACTGAAATAGGCAAAAAACAGCAATTTGCAATGGGCCTTTGGTTAGTAGGTTAGTCCCAAAAATAATATAAAAGTGCATATTAAAGCCCATGAAACATCCAAAACAGATAATATAATAGCATGGAACAATCAAAAACTATAGATACGTTGGAGACGTATCAAAGGCTTTGTCAACTTAGTCAATATGAACGATTTTAGCTCTAGTGACCGTATGATGTCCATCCAATGGCCATAGTGCTTCTTCAACCTCTGGTCTTCTTGCTCCAGCCGCCCAAACCAGCGCCGGTCGTGCCACCTGCTCCTACCTGCCGTGGCCGGCTCTGCTCCCGCGCAGGCCTAACCGCCCCACCCTACTCCCCTCCCTGGCCTGGTCATCCCTGTACTCAACCAGACCTACTTTTATTCAACAGCGATAGCAGCCTCACACTGCAAGCCAACTAGCAAAGGCTCGTATGCCCCTCTGCGTGGGAAACAACTGCCGAGTCTTCCCCGGTTCCGGGTTATTCCCTTCCTAGGCCTCACCGTCGTCCACCACCTTGGTGCTCTCTATGCGGCGTGGTCAACGTGGTCAAGGATTGACTCTCTGCAACGATGAACCGTGGCCGAGCAAGCACTGGCACCTGGTACGTACGTACTGGTCGATCGGTCTCTCTACAACGATGAACCATGGCCGAGGAAGCAGCGGCACTTGTAGTAGTAGAGCCCCCAACGTAGCAGTTCACGTAGTCCCTTCAAAACTGTGTACATGTACATATAGCCATGGGGCAAAAACATGGCTACGTACGTACATAAGGTCGAAATCTCGAATATGTACTCACGCATACGTAAGGCCATGCAGTCCCGTACATATGGAGACGGCAGCAACGACGTCGTGTTCATCGGCAGCCAACCGGCGGGGACGGAGGGGAGAAATAGTGTCGTGTTCATCGGGAGGCAACCGTCTTGGACCGAACAGCCAAAACCTAATGGGCTTGCATGGGCCAAAATTCTCATAGGCCTTTGATTGATTGGTTTTTGTCCTGTCCATAGTTGTTCGTCGTAATGGGCTCAAATTATATTGAGTTGGAATCGACGTTATCTAATTGGGCATATAGACATGCTCGAACTCTATTGGGCCCATTATGTTAATGGGTCGTAACCAGGTCGGGCCGCTAGAAACGAGCCAATAGTTAATTCTTGGCCTTGTTACCTCTCGGGTCATGAACTGGGCGACATTGAAGCGTGCAATAAGTGGGCCCATGTGATTTCATGGGCCGTTAACAGGCTGATACTAAGGTCGGGCTATATATGGCCCAACTTTATTGTGGGCCTTTAGCAGGCCGAAAGTGACAACGGGCTCGTACTGGACCATGAAGAGCATGGGCTGTTAAGAGGCCGAAAGTCAGGTCGGATTTTATATGGCCCAACTATGTTGTGGGCCTTTAGCAGGCGGGAAGTATTGGTCATGAAGATCATGGGCCGTTAAGAGGCCAAAACTCAGGTCCGACTACAAATGGCCCAACTCATTTATGGGCCGTTAATAGGTCAAAACTTAGGTCCGACTGCAAATGGCCCAACTCATGTATGGGTCTTAACAGGCTGAAAGACATACCGTGCTAGAAATTGGCCCAACACTTAAATGGGTCGCTAACAGGCCGAAAGACGTACATCCTGAAAATTGGCCCATCCCTCGAATCGGACGTTTACAAGCCGAAACCACATGGGGCGTATATTTAGCCCAAATATATAGCGGGCTGCTAACAGGCTCGAACTAACGATGGGCTGCAATGGTGTCAAATAGTGAACGGGACGTTGACGGGCCGAATTGGCACATCTCGTATGGGTCGTGGGCTTAAGAGGATCTGACACCAGTAGTCCCTATATGGGCTGGCCTACGAATTTTGACTGGGCCAGCCTCTTTCACCTAAATGGGGAATTGTTGGGCCTTGCCATGTGCGAACGTATCATAGCCGCCTCCCGTACAATGAGTGGATGACATCTGTCCCAATGCTGAGCAGACACGTGGATCCTCCGGCGAATAAGAATTTTACACATGGAAAATCCCCATTGGTCGGGGCTGTGAACGGGTTATCGGATCCAAACTGGAACCCTATAGCTTAACGGCGACCCAGAACACTTCCATGACGCACAATTTATCGTCATGGAAGTGGACACTTCCGTGATGATAATTTATGTATTGTCATGGAACACTTCTACGACAGCATAGGTCTGACTATCTTGATTCTTTCATAAAATCATCATGGATGTACATGCATGACAAAAAACGTGACCTACTGTGACGAACACGTATTATCACGGAAGTGCTTTTTTGTAGTGTTGTTACTATGGAAAAGAACCCTTTGAGGGGCTTCTTCGGGGTATCTTCACCTCGAGCGGATGCACAATTAGTTGCCCCTCAAATTGCCGCACCTACTGAAAATGTTAAATATGTAATTCCTTCGGGTATGATAGAACAACTGCTAGCTAATCCTTATGTAGGAGCTGGAACCGATCATCCTGATATGCATTTGATATATGTGGATGGAATTTGTCTTTGAAGGGAAAGGCATTCATGTGGTATAGACTATGCGATGATATTGGATCTTGGAAGTGGAATCGCTTGAAACTAGAATTCGACAAAAAAATTATCCTATGCATCTAGTTCATCGTGATCGGAATTGTACATATAATTTTTGGCCTCGTGAAGGAGAAAGTATCGCTCTAGGTTGGGGGAGGATTAAGTCAGTGTTATATTCATGCCCCAATCATGAGCTCTCGAGAGTAATTTTTATTCAGAACTCCTACGCTCGATTTTCTCGTAATGATCAATCCATGCTTGATACTTCTTGTGCTGGTTATTTTATGAAGAAGACTATTGAATTCAGGTGGGATCTTTTAGAAAGAACTAAACGCAACTCTGAATATTGAGAACTCGATGAAGGTAAAGAGTCAGGTATTAAACTTAAGTTTGATTCTGTTAAATCTTTTATGAATACCGATGCTTTTCAAAAGTTTAGCACTAAGTATGGACTTGACTCTGAGATAGTAGCCTCTTTTTGTGAATCTTTTTCCACTCATGTTGATCTCCCTAAAGAGAAGTGGTTTAAGTATCATCCCCCTATTAAAGAAGAAATCGAAGAACCAGTAGTTGCTAAAGAAGAAACTATCTTCTACAATGTTGATCTAGTTGTTCCTACTACTAATATTGAGAAACTACCTTTTCCTGTTAAGATAAAAGAGCATGCTAAGGTTTGAACTATGGTCCGTAGAAGTAATATTAAAGCACCTAAACCCCTTAAGAAAATCAAAGTAGAACCTAGTGTTGCTATGGTTAAGGATCTCTTGGTTGATAATGTTGATCGCATGTTATTTACTTCATTGGTGAAGCAGCAAGAATTGGTAAACCTAGTATAAAAGACAAACATAGACATGTTGTAGGCATGCATGTTGTCTCTATTAAAATAGGAGATCACTGTTACCATGGCTTATGTGATACAGGTGCTAATGTAAGTGCTATTCCTATTACTCTCTATCAAGGAATGATGAATGACATAGCACCGGCCGTAATAGAAGACATAGATGTTACTATTAAACCGGCCAATAGAGACACCATCACACCACTTCGGATTGTTAGAGATGTTGAGGTCTTGTGAGGGATAATAAAATATCCTACTGATTTTCTAGTCCTTGGTTCCCCACAACATGACTTTGGTCCCATAATATTTGGTAGACCTTTCTTGAGCACCGTCAATGCTACTATAGACTACACTAATAAACTCTCGGTGTTAGCTTTGGTGATGAGTCTCATGAGTTTAATTTTTCCAAGTTTAGTAGAAAACCTCATAAAAAAGAATTTCCTAGTAAATACAAAATAATGGGTCTTGCTTCTATTGATGTACCTCCTACTGATCCTTTAGAGCAATAATTTCTAGAATATGAAAATGACTTGCATATGTATGAGAGATATGAAACAGATAGAATTTTCTTTGAACAACAACCTCGGCTTAAGCACAACTTACCTATTGAATCTCTAGGAGGTCCCCCTCCACCTAATGGTGATCCTGTGTTTGAACTAAAGCAATTGCGTGACTCTTTGAAATATGCTTATCTTGATGACAAAAAGATATATGTTGTTATTATTAATGCTAACCTTTCAGAACAAGAAGAAGAAAGATTATTGAAAATTTTGAGGAAGCACCGAGCTACTATTGGATATAGTCTTGATGATCTTAAGGGCATTAGTCCCACTCTATGTCAGCATAAGATTAATATGGAACCTGATGCTAAACCCGTTGTTGATCACCATTGCCAGTTAAATCCTAAGATGAAAGAAGTGGTAAGAACGGAAATATTAAAAAATCTGGAAGCAGGTATAATATATCCCATAGATGATAGTAGATGAGTAAGGCATGTTCATTGTGTCCCTAAGAAGGGAGGTAATACTGGTTTTCCTAATGATAAAAATGAAATTATTCCACGAAGGATTGTTACAGGCTATAGAATGGTAATTGATTTCAGAAAATTAAAGAAAGGAACCAAAAAAGATCATTACCCTCTGCCCTTTATTGATCTAATGTTAGAAGGATTATCTAAGCACGCACACTTTTGCTTTCTTGACAGATATTCTGATTTCTCTCAAATACCTGTCTCACAACCTGATCAAGAAAAAACCACTTCTACTTGTCCTTTTGGAACCTATGATTATAGATGTATGTCTTTTGGTTTATGCAATGCACCTGCTACCTTTCAAAGATGTATGCACATGCTTGATCGAGTTTTGCAGATATGTGAGCAAATTAATCTTGTCTTGAATTGGGAGAAGTGCCACTTTATGGTTAACGAAGGTATTGTCTTGGGCCATAAAATTTCTGAAAGAGGTATTGTGGTGAACCAAGCTAAGGTTGACGCAATTGAGAAAATGACATGTCCTAAAGATATTAAAGGTATTCGTAGTTTCCTTGGTCATGCTAGTTTCTATAGGAGATTTTATCAAAGACTTTTCGAAAATTTCTAGGCCTCTTACAAATATTTTGCAAAAGTATATTCCATTTGTTTGTGATGATGATTGTGTAGAAGCCTTTGAAACACTTAAGAAAGCCTTAATTTCTGCACCTATTGTTCAACCACCTGATTGGAACTTGCCTTTTGAAATGTGTGATGCTAGTGATTATGATGTTGGTGTTGTTCTAGGACAAAGAGTTGATAAGAAACTAAATGTTATTCACTATGCAAGTAAAACTCTAGACAGTGCACAAAGAAATTATGCTACTACTGAAAAAGAATTTTTACCAGTTGTGTTTGCTTGTGATAATTTAGATCTTATATTGTGGACTCAAAAGTAATTGTTCACACTGATCATGCCGCTATAAAATATCTTATGGAAAAGAAAGATGCTAACCTAGACTTATTAGGTGGGTTCTCTTGCTACAAGAATTTTATTTACACACTACGGATAGGAAAGGAGCTGAGAACTGCGTAGATGATAACTTGTCTAGGTTAGAAAATATTCTTGATGACCCACTACCTATTGACAATAATTTTCCTGATGAGCAATTGCCTGCAATAAATGTTTGTAATAGCACACCCTGGTATGCTGACTATGCAAATTATATTGTTGCTAAATACATACCCCCTAGTTTCACATACCAACAAAAGAAAAAATTCTTCTATGATTTGAGACATTACTTTTGGGATGACCCACATCTTTATAAAGAAGGAGTACATGATATTATTAGGCATTGTGTACTTGAGCATGAACAAGAACAAATCCTACGGAAATGTCACTCCGAAGCTTATGGAGGACATCATGCGGGAGATAGAACTGCTCACAAGGTATTACAATCTGGTTTTTATTGGCCTACTCTTTTCAAGGATACTCGTAAGTTTGTCTTATCTTGTGATGAATGCCGAATAATAGGTAATATTGGTAAGTGTCAAGAAATGCCTATGAATTATTCACTTGTTGTTGAACTATTTGATGTTTGGGGATTTGATTACATGGGGCATTTTCCTTCCTCTAATGGGTATACTCATATTTTGGTTGGTGTTGATTGATTACTAAGTGTGTAGAAGTTCTACCTCTTGAGCTTGTGTTGGTTTTCCCTTGAAGAGGAAAGGGTGATGCAGCAAACTAGAGTACGTATTTCCCTCAGTTTGAGAACCAAGATATCAATCCAGTAGGAGATTACACAAAAATCGCCAAATACCTGCATAAACAATCAAATAACTTGCACCCAATGCTATAAAGGGGTTGTCAATCCCTTCATGGTTATTTGCAAAAGTGAGATCTGATAGAGATAGATGAACTAGTAAAGTAAATATTTTTGGGTTTTTGTTTATAGATTGAAATGTAAAAGATTGCAAAATAGTAGATCGAAAACTTATAAGATGTAAAATAGACCCGGGGGCCATAGTTTTCACTGGAGGCTTCCCTCATGGTAGCAAATATTACGGTGGGTGAACAAATTAGTGTCAAGCAATTGATAGAAGAGCGAATAATTATGACGACATCTAAGGCAATGATCATGAATATAGGTATCACGTCTGTATCAAGTAGACCGACTCCTGCCTTCATCTACTACGATTACTCCACACATCGACTGAAATGATTCTACATCTAGAGTATTAAGTTCGTAAGAACAGAGTAACGCATTAAGCAAGATGACATGATGTAGCGGAATTAACTCAAGCAATATGATGAAAACCCCATCTTGTTATCCTCGATGGCAACAATACAATATGTGTCATGTCCCCTACTGTCACTAGGATTGAGCACCACAAGATTGAACCCAAAGCAAAGCACTTCTCCCATTGCAAGACAAACCAATCTAGTTGGCCAAACCAAACTGATAGTTTGAAGAGAATTACTAAGATATTAAATCATGCATGTAAGATTTCACAAGAGACTCAAATAATGTTCATAGATAATCTGATCATAAACCCACAATTCATCAGTTCTTGACAAACACACCGCAAAAGAAGATTACATCGGACAGATCTCCAAGAACATCAAGGAGAACATGGTATTGTGGATCCAAGAGAGAGAAGAAGCCATCTAGCTACTAGCTATGCACCCGTAGGTATGTGGTAAACTACTCACACTTCATTGAAAGGGCAATAGAGTTGATGTAGATGCCCTCTGTGGTTGAAGCCCCCCTCCCCGACAGAGTACAGGAAAAGGCCTCCAGATGGGGTCTCACGAGAACAAAAGGTTACAGCAGCAGAAAAGTGTTTTCGATGGATGTTCTGTTGTTTCTGAAATATTTAGAAATTTATAGGCGAAAGAAGTAGGTCAGGGGGTCTCGGGGAGGCCACAAGGTAGGGGGCGCACCCTCCACCCTTGTGGCCACCTCAAGGCTCCCCAGGCTTGTACTCCAAGTCCTAATAGTGTCTTCTGGTCCAAGAAAAAACCTCGTAAAGTTTCATTCCGTTTGGACTCTGTTTGATATTCCTTTTCCGCGAAACTCTAAAACAAGGAAAAAACAGAAACTGACACTGAGCTCTGGGTTAATAGGTTAGTTCCAAGATAGATAATATAATAGCATGGAACAATCAAAAATTATAGATACGTTGGAGACGTATCAAGTATCCTCAAGCTTAATTCCTGCTTGTCCTCGAGTATGTAAAGAATTTTTGATGTGGAATGCTAGCCAATGTATTTATCAATGCAATATTCTTTAGTGGCAAGAATTTTCAGATCCATAAGACTCAAAATAAAAATTTATCAATATCAAAACAATAATACTTCAAGCATACTAGAAATTAATCTACGAAGCTTGAAAAATAACATGGCTAAAGAAATTTATCCCTACAAAATCATATAGTCATTTATGATCCCTCTTCTTAACACAAAGTAAAAATCATGCCTATCCCGGTGTCAATCAAGCAGTTGTTTTCATCCTTTAACATTCGTAAACTTTTCAACTCTTCACGCAATACATGAGCGTGAGCCATGGATATAGCACTATGGGTGGAATAGAAGGTGGTAATAGACAAAAATAAGGGAGAAAGTCTCACATCAACTAGGCAAATCAACGGACTATGAAGATGTCCATCAATCGATATCAATGTGAGTGAGTAGGGATTGCCATGTAACGGATGCACTAGAGCTATAAGTGTATGAAAGCTCAAAAACACAACTAGTGGGTGTGCATCAACTTGCTTACTCATGAAGACCTAGGGCATTTGAGGAAGCCCATTGTTGGAATATACAAGCCAAGTTCTATAATGAAAAATTCCCACTAGTGATGTATGAAAGTCAAAACATAGGAGACTCTCTATCATGAAGAACATGGTGCTACTTTGAAGCACAAGTGTGAAAAGGGAAAGTAACATTGTCCCTTCTCTCTTTTTCTATCATTTTTTTATTTTTGTTTTGGGCACTTCGGCCTCTCTTTTTTGGTGGGCTTCTTTGGCCTCTTTTATTTATTTGGGCTTCATAGGCCTCTTTTATTTTTGATAACCTCACATGGGACAATGTTCTAATAATGATGATCATCACACTTTTATTTACTTACAAATCAATATTACAACTCGGTACTAGAACAAAGATATGACTCTATACGAATGGCTCTGGCGGTTTACCGGGATGTGCAATGACCAAGAGTGACATGTATGAAAAATATGAACGGTGGCTTTGCCACACATACTATGTCAACTACATGATCATGCAAAGGAATATGACAATGATGAAGCGTGTCATAATAAACGGAATGGTGGAGTTACATGGCAACATATCTCGGAATGGCTATGGAAATGCCATAATAGGTAGTTATGGTGGCTGTTTTGAGGAAGGTATAAGGAGGGTTTTATGCATCGGCGAAAGTTGTGGGGCACTAGAGTGGCTAGAAAGGTGGAAGGGTCAGAGTGCGTATAATCCATGGACTCAACGTTAGTCATTAAGAACTCACATACTTATTGCAAAAAAATATAAGCTCTCGAAGCAAAGTACTACGATGCATGCCCCTAGGGGGGAGGTTGGTAGGAGTTAACCATCGCGCGCCCCCGAACTTCACGCAAAGACAAACATTGAAAATACAAAGTGCTCCAATTTAATTACAGAGTTAGGAGACCATAAGTGCATGCTACGGGAATCACAAACCTTAACACAATTATTTCTTTAACCTCACAAACTACCACTAGCATGACTCTAATATTACCATCTTAACATCTCTAAACAATTACAAGGAGTCAAACTTCACATAGTATTCAATGCTATATATATGAAAGTTTTTATTATATCTCCATTGGATGTCTATCATATTAGGACTAAATTAATAACCCAAGCAAATTACCATGTTGTTCTGTAAGACTCTCAAAATAATATAAGTGAAGCAAGATAGTTCAATAATTTCTATAAAATAAAACCACCGCCATGCTCTAAAAAGATATAAGTGAAGCACTAGAGCAAAATTGCCTAGATCAAAAGATATAAGTGAAGCACATAGAGTATTCTAATAAATCACGATTGAAGTGTGTCCCTCTCAAAAGGTGTGTACAGCAAGGATGATTGTGACAAACTAAAAAGAAAAGACACATATCATACAAGACACTCCAAGCAAAACACATATCATGTACTCCCTATGTCCCAAAATATAAGAACGTTTTTAACACTACACTAGTGTCAAAAACGTTCTTATATTACGGGACAGAGGGAGTAGTGAATAAAAATATAGCCTCAAGTAAAGTTACCGATAGATGAAGACGAAAGAGGGGATGCCCCCAAGCTTAGGCTCTTGGCCATCCTTGAATTTTACCTTGGGGTGCTTTGGGAATCCCCAATCTTAGGCTTTTGCCACTCTTTATTCCATGGTCCATCAAATCCTTATTCAAAACTTGAAAACTTCACACCACAAAACTCAATAGAAATCTCATGAGCTCCGTTAGTAAAACAATGCAAATAACCACTCAAGGTACTGTTGTGCTCTTATTATAATTTTTATTGGTGTAATATCTACTATATTACAACTTTTCCATGGTTCATACCCCCGATACTAGCCATAGATGCAGCAAAATAAGCAAACCACACACAAAATACAGAATCTGGCAAAAACAGAATAGTTTGTAGCAATCTGAAATCTTCGCATACTTCTGTAACTCTAAAAATTCTGAAAAATTAGGAAGACGTGGGGAATTTGTATATAAATTTTGTGTAGAAATTGCAGAAGTTTTCGATGTTCCACTGAATTATTGAATTTTATGCACTGGGCGCAAAAGTTTCTATTTTTCAGCAAAATCAAGTCAACGGTCGTCATAAGCCATCCCAAAGGTCTTACTTGGCTCAAACACTAATTAAAACACCAAAACACAATTACTACTGAATTAATAATGTGTAATTATTGGAAAACAGAAGCAAAAAGTAAAAACCAAAAATAAAATTGGGTTACCTTCCAACAAGCGCTATTGTGTAACGGCCTTAGCTAGGCATAAAACGCAAATGGATCTAGGTATTATCATCTTTGGTATGCAATCCATAGTTAGCTCTCGTAATAGATTCATAATGCAATGTAATTTTCTTTCTTGGAAAGTGTTCCATGCCCTTCCTTAATGGAAATTGAAATCTAATATTTCCTTCTTTCATATCTATAATTGCACCAAGCGTCCTAAGGAAAGGTCTACCAAGAATAATAGGACATGTAGGATTGCAATGTATATCAAGAACAATGACATCTATGGTTACATAATTCCTATTTGCAACAATAAGAACATCATTAATCCTTCCCATAGGTTTCTTAGTAGTGGAATCCGTAAGATGCAAATTTGAAGAACACTCATCAATTTCACGAAAACCTAGCACATCACATATAGTTTTTGGAATCGTAGAAGCGCTAGCACCCAAATCACACAAAACATGGCACTCATAATCTTTGATCTTGATCTTAATAGTAGGTTCCCACTCATCATAAAGTTTTCTAGGGATAGAAACTTCTAATTCAAGCTTTTCTTCAAAAGATTGCATCATAGCACCAACGATATGTTTGGTAAAAGCTTTATTTTGATTATAAGCATGAGGAGAATTCAACATGGATTGCAACAAGGAAATATAATATATTAAAGAACAATTTTCATAATTAAATTCCTTGAGATCCAATCTAGTGGGTTCATTTCTACTTAAAGTTTTGACTTCATCAATCCCACTCTTATTAATTTTTGCATCAAGATCTAAAAATCCGAATTATTGGGATGCCTTTTAACTAAAGTTAGTTCATCTCCAGTCCCATATTTATCAAGATTTATTTTAGAAAAAAATTATTCAATAGGAGTCAAATCAATTACTTTAAGATCTTCATCATTATTTTCACGAGAACTAGAAGAACATGTTTTTATGAACCAATCTTTTTTAGCACGCATCTTAGCAGTTCTTTCTTTGCACTCATCAATGGAAATTCTCATAGCTTTCAGAGACTCATTGATATCATGCTTGGGTGGAATAGATCTAGGCTTCAAAGAATCAACATCAAGATAAATTCTATACAAGCTCCTAGCTAAATCATTAGTCTTAAGCAATTTTTCTTCAATCATAGCATTAAAAATAATTTGAGCACTCATAAATTCCTTAACACTATTCTCAAAATCAGAGGGCATCTTATTATAATCTCCATAAGAATTGTTGTAGGAATTACCATAGTATTAGAGGAATTGCTAGAAAAAGGCCTAGGATTAAAATTTCCTCTATAAGCATTGTTACCAAAATTGTTCCTACCAACAAAATTCACATCCATAGATTCATTATTATTCTCAATCATAGTGGACAAGGGCATATAATTAGGATCAATATTAGTACCCTTGCTAGAGAATAATTTCATAAGTTCATCCATATTTCCACTCAAAACAGTAATCTCTTCAATTGCATGCACTTTTTTACTAGTGGAAGATCTTTCGATATGTCATTGAGAATAGTTAACCATTATATTATCGAGGATTTTAGTAGCTTCTCCTAAAGTGATTTCCATAAAAGTACCTCCTGCGGCCGAATCTAAAAGATTTCCATAAGCAAAGTTTAATCCGGCATAAAAATTGAGTATAATCATCCATAAATTCAAGCCATGCGTAGGACAATTTCTTATCATAAGTTTCATCCTCACCCACAATTGTGCGACATGCTCATGATCAAGTTGTTTAAAATTCATAATATCATTCCTAAGGGAGATGATCTTAGCGGGAGGAAAATACTTGGCAATAAAACAATCCTTGCACTTATTCCATGAATCAATACTATTTTTAGGCAAAGATGAAAACCAAGTTTTAGCCCGGTCTCGTAGTGAGAATGGGAATAGCTTTAATTTAACAACATCATTATCCACATATCTTTTCTTTTTCATATCACACAAATCAACAAAATTATTTAGGTGGGAAGCGACATCTTCAATAGGAAGGCCAGGAAATTGATCTTTCTTGACTAGATTCAATAAAGCAGCATTGATTTCACAAGATTCCGCATTAGTAGTGGGAGCAATCAGAGTACTAATAAAATTATTATTATTGGTGTTGGAAAAATCACATAATTTGGTATTTTCTTGAGCCATCGTGACAAAGCAAGCAATCCAACACACAAGCACACAAAAAGCAAGCGAACAAGACGAACAAAAGAAGGGCAAAGAAAAGGCAAATCTTTTAGAAGATCGTTTTAAAAGTGGGGGAGAGGAAAATAAGAGGCGAATGGAAAATAATGTAAATGCGAGAGATGAGAGTTTAATGGAGGGTACCTGGTAGGTCTCGACTTGGCGTAGATCTCCCCGGCAACGGCGCCAGAAATTGGTAAGTTGACGGGAGATCAAATCTTGACTTGACTTGACGTAAATCTCCCCGGCAACGGCGCCAGAAATTCTTTTTGCTACCTCCTGAGCTTGTGCTGGTTTTTCCCTTGAAGAGGAAAGGGTGATGCAGCAAAGTAGAGTAAGTATTTCCATCAGTTTGAGAACCAAGGTATCAATCGAGTAGGATATTATGCACAAATCGCCAAATACCTGCACAAACAATCAAACAACTTGCACCCAACGTAATAAAGGGGTTGTCAATCCCTTCCCGGTTATTTGCAAAAGTGAGATCCGATAGAGATAGATGAACTAGTAAAGTAAATATTTTTGGGTTTTTGGTTTATAGATTGAAAAGTAAAAGATTGCAAAATAGTAGATCAGAAACTTATAAGATGTAAAATAGACCCGGGGGCCATAGGTTTCACTAGAGGCTTCGCTCATGATAGAAAATATTATGGTGGGTGAACAAATTGTTGTCAAGCAATTGATAGAAGAGCGAATAATTTTGACGACATCTAAGATAAAGATCACGATCATGAATATAGGCATCACGTCCGTATCAAGTAGACTGACTCCTGCCTACATCTACTACTATTACTCCATACATCGACCGAAATGATTCCGCATCTAGAGTATTATGTCCACGAGAACAGAATAACGCTTTAAGCATGATGACATCATGTAGCGGAATTAACTCAAGCAATATGATGAAAACCCCATCTTGTTATCCCCGATGGCAACAATACAATACGTGTCATGTCCCCTACTGTCACTGGGATTGAGCACCGCAATATTGAACCCAAAGCAAAGCACTTCTCCCATTGCTAGAAAAACCAATCTAGTTGGCCAAACCAAACCGATAGTTCGAAGAGAATTACTAAGATATTAAATCATGCATATAAGAATTCAGAAGAGACTCAAATAATATTCATAGATAATCTGATCATAAACCCACAATTCATCGGATCTTGACAAACACACCTCAAAATAAGATTGCATCGGATAGATCTCCAAGAACATCGAGGAGAACATGGTATTGTGGATCAGAGAGAGAGAAGCAGCCATCTAGCTACTAGCTATGGACCCATAGGTATGTGGTAATGTACTCACACTTCATCGGAAGGGCAATGGTGTTGATGTAGATGCCATCAGTGGTTGAATCCCCCTCCGGCAGAGTATCGGAAAAGGCCTCCAGATGGGATCTCGCGAGAACAAATGGTTACGGTGGTGGAAAAGTGGTTCATAGATGTTTTGATGTTTCTGGAATAATTGGGAATTATAGGCAAAAGAAGTAGGTAAGGGGGTTCTCGGGGGGCCCACAAGATAGGGGGCGCGCCCTACCCCCCCCCCCCCGGGGCGCGCCCTCCACCCTTGTGGCCGCCTCAAGGCTCCCCTCGCGTGTACTCCAAGTCCTTCTGGTGTCTTCTGGTCGAAGAACCATCCTCGTAAAGTTTTGTTCCGTTTGGACTCCGTTTGATATTCCTTTTCTGCGGAACTCAAAAACAAGGAAAAAAATAGAAACCGGCACTGGGCTCTGGGTTAATAGGTTAGTCCCAAAAATCATATAAAATAGCATATTAATGCATATAAAACATCCAAGATAGGTAATATAATAGCATGGAACAATGAAAAATTATAGATACGTTGGAGATGTACCAAGAAGCTATTCCAACTAGTAGTGGTGATCACAACACCTCTATTAAAATGGTTAAGGAACTTATTTTCCCAAGGTTTGGAGTCCCTAGATATTAAATGACCGATGGGTGTTCACACTTATACATGGTGCTTTCCGTAAAATTATTGCCAAGTATGATGTTAACCATAGAATTGCATCCCCCTATCATGCTCAGTCTAGTGGTCAAGTTAGACTTGGCAATAGAGAAAAAAAATAATATTGCAAAAGAATGTCAATAGGTCTCAAAAGAATTGGTCCAAGAAACTGGATGATGAACTTTGGGCCTATAGAACAGCTTATAAAAATCCTATGGATATGTCTCCTTATAAAATGGTTTATGGAAAGGCTTGTCATTTACCTCTTAAGTTAGAACATAAATCATATTGGGCTATTAAAGAACTCAACTATGATTTCAAACTTGCGGGTGAAAAGAGCTTATTTGATATTAGATCTTTAGAAGATTGGAGAACCGAGGCTTATGAAACTGCCAAACATTTCAAAGAGAAAGTTAAGAGGTGGCATGATAAAAGAATCCAAAAGCGGGAATTCAAAGTGGGTGAATATGTTTTATTGTACAACACTCGTTTTAGATTCTTTGCCGGAAAACTTCCCTCTAAATGGGAAGAACCTTATGTTATAGAAGAAGTTTATTGTTCTGGAGCCATCAAAATAAATAATGCCGATAATACAAACCCGAAGGTGGTCAATGGTCAAAGAATCAAACACTATATCAAACCATGACACTAGAGGAGCATATAAAAGAAATCTTCTGGAACACTCTAGAATCGTAAAATAAGGGACATACGTGATACGGTAAGTAAATGGACTGCAAAAAATTCGTAAAAATAGTTTTTGTCAGTTTTGGAACATTAGAAAATTTAGGAAAATAAGAAGCAACCAAGAAGGCACCCCTGGTGGGCACAAGACACCAGGGTGCGCTTCGCAAGCAAGGTGCTGCCACGTGTCCTGTGCCCACCTAGGGTACATTCTGGACTCCGTTTTTCTCCCGTTTGCTTGTTTCCCAAGATTAAAAAATCTATATATACTTCCCGAACCTATTGACCTCTATATTGCGGAGAAAGCCTCTGTTCTTCTTTCTTGTTGTTTCCAGGCATATCTGCAATTATGTCGTCTCAAGACTCAGGAGAGGAGAGCCCTATTTCTCATCAATCCCTGGATACTTACGTCTTTAAGAAGTCCTCCCCGTATGTCTAGTTCTCGGATGAGGAGGATGAAAATGATCCTATGACTCCTCGCTTCCTGCTTGAAAGCAAGGAAGCGTTGTGTAAGAAGATACTGAAGCTCGAGCTGGAAAATGAGGATCTAAGGGAAGTGAATTTTAGCCTTAGACGCATGTTGGAGGAGCTAGCTACTACCTCATCACCACCATCAACACCTTCTTCACCACCAAAGGAGAATTAAGTATCGGGTATGGGAGCTCCCCTTGGCTTGAGCCAAGCTTGGGGGAGTTGCCCCGGTATCGTATCACATTACTATCTTTTTCCTTTATCTAGCTTAGTCCGATCTTTAGTTATCTTTTTGCATTAGTTGAGTAAAAGAATAGTTCGTTCTTTCTTTTAAAGTTTGCTTAGTTATCAATCTATCTATCTATGTAATCATGTGTGAGATATATAATTAAGTTTAGTTTCAGTTTTGCTTTCTTTACTTCCTTGTTGCAATAAAAAGAAAGGAAAAAAATGAAAAAAATCATATGCTAATCTTATGGTAAGTAATGACATCACATAAGGAAAAGTATAAGTAGTAAATTTTATTGGAGATTGACAAACATAGAATTGGTCAATGATGCAATACATGAAAGAATTAATAAGGGAAGAGAAGATTCACATGCAAATATACTATCTTCGACATCTTTTGTGATTGTGAGCCCCCATCAAAATATTATATGCCAAAACAGTTGACGTCGGACAAGGAAAACAACGTAATGATTTATGTTTGTTGTTATTCACATAGAAGTTATATTGTCATAGATCCTTTAACATGTGGTGACTTCTCAATACCTTTTCTAGCCAAAAATTCCGCATTAAATAGAGATACTACTTGTGCATCCAAAAACCCCTAAACCCAAATATTTTCAAGAGTCCACCATACCTACCTACGGATTGAGTAAGATCCTTCAAGTAAGTTGGCATCGGTGCAATAAGGCAATAAAATTTTGCTTCTAAATATGTTGGATAATTTAGTGTAAGAGAATATTGAGCATTGTACGAACTTGTGATGGCAAAGTAATAAAAGCGACTAACTACATAATGAAGATTGCTATCATAAGGGGCAATACAACATGATGTTCTTTTGCATTAAGGGATTTGGCATGAAAACAAAAAAGGTGCATGACAACCTCTGCTTCCCTCTGTGAGGGGCCAATCTTTTACTTTATGTATTTACTTTTTTGCAAGAGTCAAAGTATACTTCTCTATTCCTTTTTATTTTATCCTTTAGCAAGCATCATGTGGTGAGGAATGATCTAGGCACATATATCCAGTTGAATAGGGGTGAGAATGAATTATTATTATTGACATCACCCTTGAGGTGAATACGTTGGAAGGAAAAAACTATAAGCCCCTATCTTTCTATGTGTCAGGTTGAAACTTTTTGCTCATTTGAATGCGGTGAGTGTTAGCAAGCATAGAAGATTATATGATGGTTCAGTATGTGGACTTGCCTAAAGGCTCTGATACGCGACCCTTCCTAAAAAGATGATGAATTGTAAATGCAAAGTTGATAGAGAACATAGTTTGTTAGTTTTCAATAGAGTTTGCTTTATACTTCAATAGTGTGATGAATTGTTACTTGCTCATGGGAAGTTATACGGTAAAGCTATGTTGCATTATGCTTTAATAAAGTTGTTTCTGTTACAATAATATACATGATTCTTCTATGTCCGTATTTTTTTCGACACCTTTATCTCTAAGCATGTGGACATGTTTTTCGATTTCGGTTTTTCGCTTGAGGACAAGTGAGGTCTAATCTTGGGGGAGTTGATACGTCCATTTTGCATCATGTTTTCCTACTGTTATTTAGAAAAATTATGCATAATAATGTCTTTTGGTGTAATTCTAATGCCCAGGCCACCTATGCTGCACAACTCCAATGAGTTGAAACTTCACATAGAATTTTTATGGAATATTTAATAAATATTGGAGCAAATAAGTACCATAGGGGGGCCACCAGGTGGGCACAACCCACCTGGGCGTGCTAGGGCCCCCAGGCGCGCCCTGGTGGATTGTGCCCTCCTCGACCCACCTCTGGTGCCCATCTTATGGTATATAAGTCATTTTTAACTAAAATAATTAAGGAGAGGACTTTCGGGATGGAGCGCCGCCGTCTCGAGGCAAAATTTGGGCAGGAGCACTTTTGCCCTCTAGTGGAGCGATTCCGCCGGGGGAACTTCCCTCTCGGAGGGGGAAATCATCATCATCGTCATCACCAACAACCATCTCATCTTTGGGAGGCCAATCTTCATCAACATCTTCAGCAACACCATCTCCTCTCAAACCCTAGTTCATCTCTTGTGTTCAATCTTTGTACCGGAACCTCAGATTGGTACCTGTGGGTGACTAGTAGTGTTGGTTACATCTTGTAGTTGATTACTATATGGTTTATTTGGTGTAAGATTATATGTGCAGATTCATTATGTATTTAATACCCCTCTGATCTTGAGCATGTTTATCACTTGTGAGTAGTTACTTTAGTTCTTGAGGTACGGGAGAAATCATGTTGCCAGTAATCATATGAATTTGATATGTGTTCGATATTTCGATGATATGTATGTTGTGATTCCCTTAGTGGTGTCATGTGAACATCGACTACATGACACTTGACCATATTTGGGCCTAAGGGAATGCATTGTGGAGTAGTTATTAGTTGATGGGTTGCTAGAGTGACAGAAGCTCAAACCCTAATTTATGCGCTACTTCGTAAGGGACCGATTTTGACCCAAATGTTTAATGCTATGGTTAGATTTTATCTTAATACTTTTCCCCTAGTTGCGGATGTTTGCGAGGGGGTAATCATAAGTAGGAAGTTTGTTCAAGTAAGAATAGCACCTAAGCACCGGTCCACCCACATATTAAATTATTGAAGTAACGAACACAAATCAAACCAAATATGGTGAAAGTGACTAGATGAAATTCCGGTGTGCCCTTAAGAACAATTTTCTTATTATAAGAAACCATTTTAGCATGTCCTTTGCCACAAAAGGATTGGGCTACCTAGCCGCATACTATTTACCATTACTGTTACTCGCTCGTTACAAAGTATCTTGCTATCAAACTATCTGGTACCGACAATTTCAGTGCTTGCAGACATTATCTTGCTGAAAACCACATGTCATTTCCTTCTGCTCCTCGTTGGGTTCGACGCTTTTACTTATCGAAAGGACTAAGATTAATCCCCTGTACTTGTGGGTCATCAACACAACATTTAGTTGGACGGAAGAAGCAAACCATCACTCTTCGTTGAATCCGCTTCTCCCTCATGCAGTACAATATTCTTTGGAACCCAACATTTCATTTCGTTGGATCGCGCCATCGAGCAAAACCAACATTTGAATTGTGTATGTCGCATTCGTGTCTCACCCTCCTCCACCCACACGCTCCGTCCCTCGGCATGCCACTAATGGCAAACCGAGTATAGTCAAACTTTCCTGCCTGCTTGTCCATGGAGCGCTCCATGGAGTACTAGCACTATTCACTACTAGGAAAAGGGCTATAGATGATATGGCCACTAATGGCGCACCAGACATGTGGTGCGCCATTACTATATACTAATGGCGCACCATGTGTTGGTGCGCCATTAGTGTCCAAATACTAATGGCGCACCAGACCTTCGGTGCGCCATTAGTAACAACTTTTTTTAAATTTTTCTGGACATACTAATGGCGCACCATGGCACAGTGCGCCAACTAGTAATGGCGCACCACCAACTCAGTGCGCGAGTACTTTTTTTTTGCAAAACTACTAATGGCGCACCACTTACTAATGCACCATTACTAAACTGGGACCAGCTAGATATTTTGGACAGCCACACCTACACACTCACTTTCCCCACTTCATTCTCTCCACCTCCTCCTCCAAGCTTGTGTCGGCTGCCTCCTCCTCCTCACCTCATTTGCACCATAGATTCATCAAAATTAAGTGGTTAAATTACCTTTTTTTGATAGGTAAGTAAGGGGGGAAAGCTATCTTTATGTTGTAGATCATTTTTTCTCCCTCGAGCTCCAACAACCGTGCACATGCACTTTTTATGGCCTAGCTAGATCTATGTATGTTTGTGGTTTTGCATATGTTTGTGATGTTGCATATATGTTTGTGTTTGCAGGTACCGGTATTTGAAATGCGATAGTTGCCAATATTTTGCCGAAATGTTGATTCATTTCCGTTTCGGCGAGAATTTTGGCACTATGCATTCTTTTTTATCCTATTTTTAGGGAAAGTCATGCCAAATTTTTTCTTGGTTCTAAAATATCGTTTTTCTCTACCTCGGAGGCGACCATGGTCCGCACGATGACCGAAGGCATCATGAACAGGTTTTTGAGCTCCGCGAAGGACGAGATGCTTCAAAAGAATGAGACAGAGATAAGATGTCCGTGTCGAAGATGCAAGCTGAAGAGCCTTATTGCGGACCCGGATTCTGGGCAGGTGCGGGACCACCTACTCTTCCGTGGTTTCATGTATGGCTATCGGTGGCAAGGTGATGAAGATGACTATGAAGTCGTCCATGGCCGGGCAAGAATTGAGGAAGGGCGGCAAGACAACCACCGTGGCGAGGGAGGGCGAGAAGACGAAGAATCTCCAGGACATGATCACTACGGTGATGCTGTACACAGCAATCATGTAGAAGATGCCGGACATGATGATGAGGAAGATCAAGACAAAGGGCATGATCATGATCTAGATGAAGATGCCGGAGCAGACGACGATGGAGGCTGGGTGCAGGACCCTCATATTCAAGAGCTGCTTCTCAAGCAGACAGATAACGCATGAGCTGCCGCCCGAGAGAAAGCCAAGTTGTATCAACTGGAGATAGACGCGGTTACTCCATTGTATGAAGGATGCAGGCCCGAGGATACCCGCCTGAAAGTAACGCTCATGGCTCTGGAGATGAAGGTAAAACACAAAATGACCGACGCATGCTTCGACGAGAACATGTCATTCTGGCACGAATGTCTTCCCAAGGGGAACAAGTGCCCGACCAGTTTCGAGGAGGCGAAGAAAATCATGTGTCCTCTGGATTTACCGCACGTGAAATACCATGTGTGCATGAACAATTGCATCATTTATCGGGATGAGCATGCGGAGTCTACCATATGTCCGGTGTGCGGCGTCACTCGATACAAGAAGCGGAAGAAAGCTCCTCGAAAAGTGGTGTGGTACTTTGCGATCACTCCTCGTCTGCAGCGGTATTTCGCGGACCCTAAGGTAGCAAAGCTCCTGCGTTGGCACGCGGATAGGGAGGAGAAGAAGCGAGAAGATGACGGAAATGATCCAGAGATAAATAAAAAAGACAAGATGCTGAGTCACCCTAAGGATGCGAGCCAGTGGCAAGCGTTGAACTTCGAAGACTTAGAATTTGAGAACGGTCCAAGGAACATCATGCTGGGCGCGAGCACCGATGGAGTCAATCCGTTTGGCAGCCAGAGAAGCACACATAGCACCTGGCCTGTGTTTGTGTGGACGTACAAACTTCCCCCTAGTTGTGCATGAAGAGGAAGTACATTCACATGAGTATGCTAATTGAAGGGCCGAAACAACCAGGGAACGACATCAATCTGCATCTGGGGCTGCTGAAAGAGGAGCTAGACACGCTGTGGAAAACGCCAGCCAATACGTGGGACGCCGCAGAGAAAGAATATTTCTCTATGAGAGCCACACTGCTCACGATGGTGCACGACTATCTCGGTTACGGATATGTCGCGGGGTAGGTGGTCCACAGATTTTCTGGATGCGTTAGGTGCATGGATGACACAACGTATCGCCAGCTAGATAGAGATCCCGGGTCTTCGAAAACCGTGTTCATGGGACATCGAAGGTGGCTTCGCGAAGATGACCCCTGGAGGAAACGCAAGGATCTATTCGATGGTGAAAACGAACCCCGAAGAAGCCCGCGTACAAGGAGCGGCGAGGAAATAGACGAGCTTTTGAAAAATTGGAAAGATTGACCACTGCCGGGAAAGAAGCAACAAGCGCCAAAGCCGGGAAAGAAGCGAAAGGCGCCAGAGCTGCTGCTGAAGGTATGGAAAACGAGGTCTGTTTTATAGGACTTGCCATACTGGAAGATCCACCGTGTGCCTCAAAGCCTTGATGTCATGCATATTACGAAAAATGTGTGCGAGAGTCTGCTTGGTACCCTGCTCAACATGCCAGAGAGGACCAAAGATGGGCCGAAATCAAGGGCAGAGTTGAAATCAATGGGCATCAGGAAGGAGCTTCACGCTAATGATGATGATGATGAGGTGAAGCAGGACACGGGAAGTCGTCGCAAAGGCAAAAAGGACAAGAAGACTGGAAATGATTACCCTCCCGCGTGCTTCACTCTAAGTCAGGAGGAGATCGAGCAGTTTTTCACCTGCCTCGTAGGAGTAAAACTTCCTTACGGTTACGCGGAGAAGATAAGCAGATACCTAGACCCAGCAAAGCAGAAGTTCAGCGGGATGAAGTCTCACGACTGTCACGTGCTGATCACGCAGATACTTCCAGTTGCAATCCGTGAGATCTTGGACGTACACGTCTGTGAAACACTATTTGGCCTATGCAGCTTTTTCGACATCATCTCTCGAAAGTCGGTTGGCGTGAGGCAACTCAGAAGGCTACAGGAAGAGATCGTGGTGATACTATGCGAGCTTGAGATGTACTTCCTGCCCGCATTCTTCGACGTTATGGTGCATCTGCTGGTCCATATCGTGAAGGATATCATCCAACTCGGGCCGACGTTCCTACACAGCATGATGCCATTCGAAAGGATGAATGGTGTCATCAAAGGATATGTTCGCAACATGTCACGTCTAGAGGGAAGCATAGCCTGGGGCTTTCTGACCGAAGAGTGCATCTCCTACTACACGAATTATCTAGGCATCGAGAACCCCGTTGGTCTGCCCGTCAACAAGCACCTCGGCAGGCTCGCTGGATGTGGTCACCGCGAGGGTCGCCGCGAAATGCATGTCGACTTCGTGGGTCGACTCGCCGACTTTGAAAGAGGAAACCTAGTCGCGCTACAACACATAGACGTGGTCGATCCTTGGGTGGTAGAGCACAAAACCTTTATTGAGAAGACGTACAATGACCGAGGCCAACAGAGGACGGACGGAGATATAATCAAAGAGCACAACTCATGTTTCACGCGTTGGTTCAAGGAGAAGCTTCTGGCGTACCCTTTACATGAGGATTCTTCCGTGGAAGAAAATCTCATATTCGCCTTGTCACAGGGCGCCGAGCACAATCAGATGACGTATGAGGCGTACGATATCAACGGGTACACGTTCTACACCAAGGACAAGGACATGAAGAGCGATGGTTATCAGAACTCCGGGGTAACAATGGAATCCTACACCGGTAACAACAAGGACACATACTACGGAAGGATCGAACATATCTGGGAGCTGAGCTACGCTGGAGAGAAGGTCCCGATGTTCTGTGTCAGATGGGCCAAGAGCGTCCTGAAAGAAGACCGGTATTTCACCACCATGTTTATACCCGAAGCCAAATCCAAGACCGCGTGCGCAAACGTCACCGCGAAAAATGAGCCATGGGTACTGGCTTCCCAAGTGGACCAATGTTTCTTCATTACCGACCCGTCAAAGCCCAGTCGTGTTGTCGTGAGGAGAGGCAAAAGGAAGATCATCGGAATGGATGGACTCGCCAATAATCAAGACTTCGACAAGTACGGCGACACAAAGATGGAACATGACGAAGACGATGAAGTGCCATACACCACAAGAAGAAGCAGGACCACCCTACCTAAAGGACGTCCGTTCAAGAGAAGAACTCCATTTGCGAAAAAGAAGGGCAAGAAAATTATGAAAAGATAGCTAGCTAAGATTGATTGTATTTAAATTGTAGCCTTCATTTCTCGATTGTATTTCGACATATTCATAAATGTTTTTTCATGGGCACTTTTTGAATTCATGAATATTTTTTCAAATTTGATGATATTTTTTCATATTCATAAATGTTTTACCAATTGACAAATGAATGCAACTCCAAAAAAAAAGACTAGATGTGCTTGGTTATATGTTACTCCCAAAAGCATATAAAGTTTGTCAAATTTGGAGCTATGGATATTTAGTTATGATTTAAACAAGTTTGAACATATTTAAACACAAATAAATATCAAGCATCATTTTAAATGTTGTTAACATGGCAAGAAACTGCATATTATTTTTCTACATGAAATTCTCAGCATCTAGCATATGTGACATGTTATATTTGGATGCATGGATAAAAAGATATGTGCAAAGAAAATAAAATGCATAAAAAAATTGGGGAGCATGGGAATCGAACCCAGGACCTCCTAGTGTGTGTGCTGCGTGCTGGCCAGTCGGGCTAGAGTGTCTGTTCTGATGGAGATACAGTTAGGTGTAATATAACCTGAGTGCTCGAACTGTAATAAAAAAATACTAATGGCGCACCAGGGGGAGGTGCGCCATTGCTGTCATCGTACTTATGGCGCACTAGGGGGAGGTGCGCCATTGCTAACCGTCCGCCACTCCACCTATTCCCCGTGGCCTCTCTCTCCCTCCCTCGCCAGATCCCCCACTCGACCATCGCCTCTCTCCACCTCTCTCGCCATATCCCGCCGCCGCCCCGCCTTGCTCCGCCCCCTCCGTCCGCCCGCGCCTCGCTCGCCGCCTCGCACCACCGCCGCAGGTTCCCAGCCCCTCGTCACACCGCCGCCGCCGCAGGTTCTCCCAGTTGGCAAGGACATCCACCACCACCACACCGCCAGGCTCCTCAAGGCCTTCAGCCGCACCGTCGACCCCCGCCACTTCGTCGCTGGATTCCTCCTCGTCACCTGCCCATACTTCTCCACCGCCAGGTTCGACGCCATCCACATCGCACCCCGAGGTAAGCAAACCCCCTCCCCCTCCCCTTCCCCTCCCTCCGCGCATCTGCTCCCTTTGCCAAAAGATTTGTGTTTTGGATTGTTGATTGGGCATCATCAATCAATCATTCTTCTGCTATACCATGCCTGTCCTTGACAATGACAACCTGTTTAGTATAGGTTGTCAGTTTATTCTTCCCCTTTCTCTTTTTCTCTCAAGACCATAGTTTGATCTGCGTCTTAGGGAATTGATCAACGCTTAAAATTACATACTTCATAATCTGGTGGCTTCAAGCTATAGTTTTCAGATTGTGTAGTAGTACTATGAAACAATTTGAGCATGACATCAATTTTTTATAGCCATATAAAGCATCAGGTTGTAAGAAGTCAAATGTACAAACATCACACAATACGAAGCACCAGGTTTGGAGGGTAGCTAGGTGTATGTTGATTGGCAGGGGGCATTTTGAGAAATATGAAATGAAGTACAAGCGAAAATAGACTTCGTCATATTTCAAAGAATTGAAAACTTAAATAGTGGCAAGCCAGTTTTTGGAAAAAATGATTTCAAGAAGCTGACAGTAGAACCCCATTACTCAAGGAGGCCTGAACGTGCATGTATGCCTTTTGTTTGCTATTCCTGCAAGCCTGACTCCATTAGTAAATGCTTATTTTAACCATTTCGTCATTCGAAAAACATAATATGTTAATGAGCACAGTACATTTTTTTTGAGAATCAGTTTCACTTTTTTATTCAACCCATGCTAGGGATTTCGTGTGATACAACTTGCAGAATACATTTAGGGGGCTCATTCAGCCAAACCCTGTCTAACTCAATCGCAACTCCATCTCTAGCTAAAATGTGAGCTCCCTTATTACGTGACCTACGAGTCCACGAGGCTTTAAAATCCGCAAATGCTAGCAGCATCTCCTTAGTCTCTTCGATGTAATCTTCGCCTCCAGGAGAATGAGCTTTGGTTTTGCTCCTACTCCACGTTGCTTGTACCCGCACCTTGCATTCCTGCCACTTTATGTTGATTGCATGGATATTCTTCAGTCTGGGTGCAACATATTCTTGGGTTTGGGTGGTTGATCGATTCGTTGATCCATCAACACCATCAAATTTAGTTTCATTGCTTGGTCAAACTGGAACCATTCATCAGTTATGTAGAGAAATCTTATGCCCCAACACTTTTGACCACTATTATACTTCAATTTTGACAAGACATAGCAAGCTTTGGTTTATAGATTGGATTGAGGGTTCAATTGGTAGTATTGGATGCTTTAGTAAAAAGAGTAGAGTTTTGAGTTTGAAATTTCCTATGTTCCTTCAGGTCGAACCATTTCAAGTCTGAATCTCTGGACACATTCATCAAATTATGATCCGGAAGTGCTAGATAATTTAAATAGATAGATAATTTCTAACATATGCATTTAGTTGAAGCAGTTTCATTGTCTTCAGGCTAATTTAGTTGAACTAGTTGCAATATTTAAATGAATTTGGCAGATTTGGCAGTTCATTGTCTTCGCAGATTTTCCCATGTCTGACAAACTTTCATTTAGGTAATTTAGGTATTTTAGGCTCTACACTTAAACAAATATATGAACTAAGTACAAAGTAGAGTTATTTTTTTTTCAAGACATGCATATATGTTGGCATCCTAGGCATATGTAGGGTTTAACTAAGATTTACCGCTGAGATGATCAATAAAGATGGTAAGGCAGAATAACAGCAACCCAGTGTCCACTTGCTGTTTTAGAAGTAGTAACCAGTATCGAGTTAATTGGGCAGCTTTGGTTGTAATAACTGAACTACGGTGCTGCAGATTTTGGCAAACTGAGATCTAAGAAGGCTAGTGTTTTATACTCTTCTGAATTGAACTCTGCCTTATTTCCTGCTGTGATTATCGTCAATAAGGGCAACCCAATCGTTTGCTTGCCATATCTGGTTCTTGTTTTGGTAGTAGTAATTTGCTTTGCTTATCCATGAGTATCAGTCAATTGGTGAACCTGGAGCAGCTTTTTCTTGGGTTTTGTCTCCGACCATCGTGTCATGATGATTTTGCAGGTACCCCGAGAGGCCCTTGAGTTTGCTGGAATGTCGATTAACTTTTGTTCCGGCAAATTCGGGTACTCCATAATCCATATGTCCTATTTTCAGCAAAGGTCATGCTGAAAATTTTCGTGAATTTAGCATGACTTTGCTAAAAATAGGACATATGGGGTACTTGTGACTAATGCATGGGCCGGGGTATCTTAGTACTTAATTAAGTAGGATCAACTATCCCTTTATTCTTGCTGCATTTAAACATAGGCGGCAATAGAGCCAAGTGATTAGGCCCAACATAGAATTCTCCTTCCCAGTTAGCTTTTAGGATGCCTCGGTGTCGACAAATCATAAATTCTAAAACCTTGGCTTTTAGGGTGCCTCGGTGTCGATAAAAACCTAAATGATGAAAGCTTAGGCTTTTAGGGTGCCTCGGCGTCGAAAAACCCTAAATGATAAATGCTTAGATTTTAGGATGCCTCGGTGTCGACAAACCCTAAATGATGAGACCATGATCTTATTCCTTGACAATAACCAACATTTTGACCACACTTTTTTCCTATTTAGAGAGAAACATGGCCCACAATGATGAGGCCGGCGGTTCGGGCGGCAAGGCATTTTGGGAGCTGTCCCAGGAGATGGAAGAACAACCTCACTTCTATGAAGACGCTGTGAAAGACACCGATCCTGATACCACTGATGGTGCCGCCGAGGATGACCCCACTGATGGTGCCATCGGGGATGACACCACTGATGGTGCCGCCGAGGATGTCACCACTGATGATGGCGGCGCACGCACAGATGGCAGCCAACCGAAGAGGCAACGGAAGGACCGGCGCCCGACCGTGCTCCGCACCGTCAAGGAGAAATTTCCTGAAGTGGACTCCGAAGGGAATCCAACGACGCCCAAACAAATAGTCAAGGGGTACTCGGTTCAGCTCGGGTGCATTCTCCAGAGCACCGTCTCGATCAACACCGAGAACCTAAGGCATAAGGACTGAGGGAATTTGCGCAACCTCCTCTTCACGAAGCTGCACGAACGATACAAGTTCCCCGCTTAATTTGAAAACACAAGCCTCACAGGGAATAAAGTGAACAATGCCGCCCTCACGAGGATGAGCATGGCCCTGTATACTTGGAGAAGCTCGGTGAAGAGAATGATTGACAAAGGTTTTAGTTATGAGAAGATCAAGGAGAAAAATCCTTCGATCACTGAAAATGACTACAAGGAGTTCAAGATCAAGTGCGAGAGCATCGCAACCTCTGAATCAAGTCAGTGGGGGAAAATGCGGCAATTGAACTTAGGATAACACACACTCGGTCCCGGCGGTTACAGAGTGGCAGAGCCTATATGGGAAAAGGAGGACGTGGAGCGTGCCGAGCAAGGCCTACCGCCCCTCTTCGATAAATATGGTGACAAGCAGACCAGGAACTTTGTCAAGGCCCAGTACAAGGAGGACCCGGTAACAAAGGAGCTCACCACGGATCGGAAGACCAGGGCCCTTGAGGTTGTTCTGGTAAGGAATACACCCCCGCGTAATTAGCTCCATATGGTTGCCTTCTAATTAATGAAGCCAAATTTCTAAATGGTTCACATTCCTTCTGCAGGCGACTGAAAGCAGTAGCGCGGGGTCAGCTCAGAACACCCCTTGGGACACCACTGTAAATAGGGCATTGAATGTAATGAAAAAAAGGATAAGCTCAGGAAGCCGTCGACAGCTGGTCATGTGGCCGGCAAAGGCTTGTGCACAAAATGGTCATCATACTATAACGCTGCTGGGCGAAAGGAGAAAAAGACCAGCTCGGAAAGCCAGATGCACGAGGTTCAAGAACTCAAGGCACAAGTGGCGCGGATTTCGGAGATTGTCCAAGAGCAAGTGAAACAATAACTGGGATCGACGCTCACCGGCATTATGCCTACCTTGATTTAGGGGCTGACGACATGGATTGCGGGCGGCCAACAGGGGCCACCCCCGATTCCCAGCTTCACGGCCAGCAACTCACAGAATGCGTAGGCGGGGCCATTGGTGTCTCCGGCGAAGGCGGCATTGGTGTCTCCGACGCCGGCACGGGCATTGGAGCTTAATACACCCGGGTGTACGCCGGCCGGCACCTCTACAGCAAGCGGCCCCTTAGTCAGTTGCACGCCCGCCGTTGGCAGTGCCTGGACATTAGCAGAGCTCGATGCCATCATCACGGTAACTAATTAAGCCTCTCGGCTGAGGACTTCTTCTCCTTGCCTTTGACTGGGCATCCCTGATGCCCTACATGTTTTGGCAGGGCGCCGCCGACGTTCTGTGCACTCTCCTGCACTTCGTGAATGACAAGTTGGTCGATGTCGCCAAGGGCAGAATCATTCAACTGGGCAACCCCATGTTCCACGGTAATCTGATGCCACCCACCATGTATAGGGTTCAACTGGTTCGGGTGCTGCCAGGCTGCGATGAGTTGTTACCTCCGATTCGACTCGCCGGGGCCGACGAAGATGATGTGATGACCCTCAGCGCCTGCCTAAGCTGGCCCCTGCTTTGGCCGAAGAGCCAGATTCATTTGGGGGCGGGGGACACCACCCCAAAGACAACACGGCTAGTCTTGCCGGCGCCAAGCCATGGCAAGACCGCCGCAACGCTGCCGGACATCCCTATGGCACAAAATCCGAACATGCATGTGGCACAGGATCCGGACGACGACGACGACAACGATGACAGTACATTTGCCAACGTCGATAAGTACTTTGCCGATCATGGGCATGATGGCGAATTCATGGGGTCTCCTTCTCAAGAAACCAACCCTACAAAAGACGATCGCGATCTAGCTGGTACCGCGGAGAAACCAAGTTGCAACAGGCGTCGTCTGGCGTTCAGTTCTCAGGAGACGCCTCCAGCTGCCAACTTCACCGAGCCTCAGATAGCCGAGGTGCGAAATATTATCAGACCCAACACACTCAAGAAGGCGGTCTGTGAGCAGAACTCGGTCCCATTACAGGAGAAGAAGAAGGGACGGAAAAGAAAGAGTAAAAAGGGTGCGAGCCAGCCGGCACCGAGTACGATCCGTGCTCAGGACGGGCCACCTTCACCTAAGGATATAATGAGGAGGGTGCATGTGGCAGGTAGGCTGATGCTACCTACTAATATGCTCAATGGTGCAACCGGTGCTATGCGGAGTCTCCATGACAGTGTTCTTTCTTTGGAGAAGCAGCGTCTCAGAGAGAAGGATGTGGCATACCCGGTTTTCGTGGCCAAGGAGCCAGAGGGCAAGGGCTTTGTGGATAACTCCATCGGGGGTACGATCGTCCTGCGGGTTGATAACATCTTCGCTATGTTTAACCTTCATCCGCTGCACTACACCTTCGGTCCGCTATTTTCGCTGAGTATGGAGATGCGGATCATTAGACACAAGACCCCGGACATCGTGATAGTCGACCCCTTCTACATGCGTGCCAAGATCTTGTGCAGCGCTGGGGACCGGCAAGTCACGAGTTCTTACCTCGAAGGCGTCATTCTGGCAAACCGAGATAAGGATAACTTCCTCGTGCCTTACTTTCCCGAGTAAGTCGCCCCCTCAACCGCCCCGTAACATATGATTTCTTAGATTTCGATCGTTTTTTTAACATTCCGTGTTTTGTGCAGTGACACACATTGCACACTCATCCTCCTAAGCCCGAAATATTCCATGGCCACATATTTCGACTCGGACCGTCAGTCGAAGGTAGACTACACAAATGTCAAGAAAGTTCTTGATGATGTTCTCCCCGGCTACGCAAAATCTGGAGGCACCTTCACCAGTCCAATTCGTAAGTACGGCAAGCACGTGTTCGCCCACATTACGACGTTCTGCCGCGTCAAGCAGCCACCTGGCGGTCAGAAGGGTGCCTACTACGCCATCCATCACATGCGGGCAATCGTATGGGACCATCATCACCTTCTGCTACCAGATAAACTCAAATATTGGGCTGCGAGCTTGTCGGCAATCGAGGACGCGGACATCAGACAAGAATTCTTTCGCATCCAGTTGGAGTTTGCGGAAATCATCCATCAAGATGTCCTTCGTACCTCGGGGCAGTTCAACCTCAGAAATCAACCGTCCAACAGTGACATAGACACAATGCTACAAATGTAGGCTGACAACGCCCGCGATTTCATGACTCCCACGATAGACGGCGGCTTCATCCACGCTCCGGTTCCTTGAGTCGAGTCAAAAGTAGTGATGCTATGTCTAGTTCTGAAACATCGATTGGTCCATGTTGTAATTAAACTTTAATGAACTTGTATGTCTATTTGGTTTGGACAGTCGTTCAACTTAGATGTAATCGATGCTATTAATGTCTTGCTTTTCTCTTCCGATCCTTTTGTTGCATAGTTATATATTGCTTATGTATTGTCTGTGAATTGGTACTAATGTTTTGTTTGGCTAGTGCATAGCGATGCCGTCGTATGTCATGTACAAGGGTAAGGTTCCGGGAGTCTACAACGACTGGGAGGAGTGACGGATACAGGTTCACCGTTTCAGCGGTAACAGTTACAAAGGGTACACCACTAGGGCGGAGGCGGAATCTAGATACGCGCGCTATCTAGCGGGAGAGAGGAGGGAGCGTTGGAGGAACCAGATGAAGACGAGTTTCATCGTGATGATGCTCATCGTGATGACCGCATCTCTCTTCTATGAGATGGTAGTTTAGATGGTTGATATCGACTTGTAATGTGAAGACAAACTCGCTACTCGCGGTCTCGAGACTTGTAATATAATGTTCTATGTTTGTTCGGTCTTTTGAATTCGGAGACTAATATGATGAATTGTATTCGGAGACTAATATGATGATTTATATTCGGAGACTAACCTTCTATTGTATTCGACGAATCTGGTGTTGCTGTGTGGTGTTGTCTAAATTTTGTCCAATAATATATTTTGTATCCTGTGAAAATATCAGAAAAGAAAAAAAAAACCTAATATTCATACTAGTGGCGCACCACTCAAGACACTAATGGCGCACTGTTCAAATGAAACTAATGGCGCATCACCCACCAGTGCGCCATTAGTATGCCAAAGCACATGGGTACATATGCCCCCCTGGGAGGCATACTAATGGCGCACTGTGGGCTATACTAATGGCGCACTGCCTGGCGCGCCATTAGAACACCAGATACTAAGGGCGCACCAGGGGTGCGCCATTAGTATTTAATTCTAATGGCTTGGTTCTAGTGGCGCACCACTAGTGTGCCATTAGTAGGAAAAAGTGGTGCGCCACTAGCATGCCTTTTCCTAGTAGTGACTAGAAGAGATAGACGAGGACGGGGAGGACAGCTAGCTGTAGCACGGACTCCCAAGAAGTTTTTTACTCCATTGTATATTGTGGTCGCCCTTGGTGACGTTTGAACGCGGAGCAGTCGCGTGCACTGGGAAGCGGCACGGGCGGCGCGCCGCTTCATTGTCGGGGCCAGTGAGAGGTCGCGTCCGCTCTGGCCGGGCATGAATGCGGCACTGACTGTTTCAGGCGGGAAGCACGCGCGGGTGATGATGAGGGTCCAGGTTGGCCAGGGCGGTCGGGAGCGGGCGTGGCAGCTGTCCGGACGGCCGCAAACAAGAGGTGCTAGACATACTCCCCCCGGTCCTTTTTAGTTCACATATAAGATTTGTCTTAAGTCAAATCTCGTAAAGTTTGACCAACTTCATAGAAAAAAAATACTAACATTCACAATATGAAATCATTATCATTAGATGCGTAGTGACTTAAATTTTCATATTGTATAACTTTAGCATTGTAGATGTTGATATTTTTCATATTATATATGGCCAAACTTTACGAAGTTTGACCTCAAACTATTCTTATATGCAGAGTAAAAAGGACCGGTGGGAGTTGTCGGCATTGTGGGAACCAGGGTACCCAGACATGCCTGCCTGCATCCCATGATATGGCTCCTTCAGGCCTGGTACAACCCATCTTTGGAAACAACACTCAAGACCCTCGCGAGGGACCAAGCCTCAGAGGGCGGACGACACCAAGACCTTCGGAAGTGGCAGCCTCAGCTGGTTGGCCCCCGTGGAGAGGAGAAGTCTATGCAACCCCCACCTCGCGAGGTTAGCATGACGCAAGCCATGAAGGCCAAGGCCAGGCGGGCGCCAGCGGGCGCAGTACATCAGTTTCCTCTTTGGTGCTAAGGAAGCGGGCTCAGACGCAGAGTCGCGAGGAATCTGCCATAGGTTTCCATTCTAGTCCAACAAGACCAGGACCGCCAGGACGGCAGGACGGAGGTCATCATCGAGCCCACCATGGCGTCAGGATCAGAGGCTTTGCAGGCGAAGACCACCTTTAGTCTGGATAAGAAGTACTAGTTGTCCCCCTTCAAAATTGGCTGTTGTGGGATCCCTTCCCGCCAAACATTTCGGGGAAGAGGACCAAGGCCACTATATAGATAGTCACCACCCAGCAAGGGGATCGGATCCATTCCACCCTTACGAGCTCGCTAGCTCATCCGAGCCATAGAACACCTCTCCTCCGTAGGTCGTTCACCCATTGTATTAGTTCATCCACAGCCCATCTCGAGGCTAATCCACCACACTGCTGGAGTAGGGCCACTCACCGCTAGGTGGCCTCAACGCACCCCAGAGTTCATCGTGGTAGTTGGTGAGACAACTAATAGATAGATAGGCGAGGTTGAGATTTTTGCACGCACCCCATAGTTCGAACCTAGTAGGGTATTGCGGAGGCTAGAATCCGACATTTGGCGTGCCAGGTAGGGGTGCGTCGAAGCGACTCTTCGTCCATTCGGTTCATCGTCATTTCACCACCCAATGGCTGACGCCTGTCGCGTCCGTGCCGAGCGCCGGGCCGCTGTCGCTACCCGCATGGCCCAGACGGCACCCCCCGGCGAGGGCATCCCCCGTCGCTCTCCATCACCGGCGGCAAACGCTGCCACCGGCCCCGCTACCCGCGAGCAGCAAGATTCGTCATTCCCGCTCTCCACGCGGCGCGACGGTCGCACTGCCAACCCGTCGCTGACTCCGGTGCTGCTGCGTCCTCCCACGCCCGTCGTGACCCGGCGAACTCGCAGGCCGCGCTGCTCATGGTGCATGAGCTCCTGCGCTACCGCCTGCGGACGACCTCTATGAATAATGGTTGGACCGCATTGCTGAGGTTGTTAGCGCCGCTGGAAAAGCTGGAACATTGTGTCATTCTCTGCCTCTTCCAGAACCTCAGGCAGACGACGAGGCCCGAGGCACACCTTCTCCACCGCTCCGGAGAGACGTCTTCCCCGAGCCAAGGTGCGAGCCCCCAGCGTGACAAGCCATGCAGGGTTGCCGTGCGAGATGAAGAAAGCTATCAAGTGGTGCAGGGGCGGCAAGGCGAGGCGCACGCTCATCATGCTCCGCCTCGGGAGGGTCGTGTGCCTCCCCATGCAGTGGCACACGAACACCCAGACCATGCTCCACCTCAGAAGCAAGCACCAGTTAGCACGGTGCGTTGCAAGGTGTTCACCCTGGATCTCTGTCGTGTCATCTGGCCCGGCAAGTTGAAGCCAGATCTACCCTCGCCTTACGATGGAACACCTGACCCAAAAGATTTCTTGCAGCTCTACGAGCTGAGCAGTCAAGCAGCCAACGGCAACGAGAAGGTCATGGCCAACTGGTTTCCCATGACTCTCAAACATGGCGCTCGTTCGTGGCTCATAAGCCTTCCGAAGGAATCTATCTCCTCCTGGGGTGTGATGCGCGAACGCTTCGTTTCCAACTTCGAAGGGACCCGTGACCGTGCCCCGGCGGTAGGTGACCTACGGCGCATTAAGCAGCAGCGTGGAGAGACCCTGCGCAAGTATATGCAGTGTTTCACCAACGTTTGCATCAAGATTCCCAAGATATCTGATGAAGCCATCATCTCGGTGTCCACTGATGGCGTCCGGGACGTCAGGATGAAGGATGAACTCGCCAGTCGGAGGACCTGTGCTCGGTTTTGGAGATGTTCAACCTCGCGATCAAGTGGGCAAAGGAATAAGAGGGTCGCGTCTCGCTCGTCGAGCTTCCTGAGGGTGACCCAGAAGACAAGAAGGCCAAGGCCAAGCGCAAAGGACAGGCAGTACTCGCGGCTGAGCCTGAGATGAAACGCGGGTGCTATTAGCCCGATTCCTCTAAGGGCAGCCGCCCGTTCTGTGCCTTCCACAACATGCACATCCACAACACCAATGAATGCCAGGAACTCAGGGCCATCCGTGACGGATGCTTCGGACGCTGCCCCAAGTGCGGCGAACGACGCTACGGTCGCGGAGGTGGCCGTGGAGGAGGACGTTGAGAAAACTGAGACTCTCGCCAAGACTGGCGTGAGCGGCCTCACGAGGATCACTGGAAGGGCCAGCCTCGTGCGGGTCCATGGAGAGACCAACCTCGCAAGGATCATTGGAGGGACCAGCAGCGTGAAGATTGCCCCCAGGACAATGCAGCCCTTCCTCCGCTACCAGCACCGCCGAGAAGGAACGACGACCACCATCAAGATGAAGGGGCTGGGGGCTTTTAGGAGCCGCGTGTAGTGGCATGCATCCTGGGAGGTGCTCAGGCCCTGCATCTCATCGCGTCTTCAAGTAGTGTGCCCAATAAGTGAACACAGTCCTCCCCAAGCTCGAAATAACGCAACCTCTCAGATGGTCCAAGTGCGCCATCACCTTCAACTCCACTAACCAGCTCAAGTGCGTGGCCGCGGCCGGCGCCCTCCCTCTACTCTGCTCACCTACCACCAGCAACGTGCTCATCCCCAAGAACCTCATGGACGGCGGTGCTGGACTGAACGTCCTCTCCGTCGAGACCTTCGACACGCTCCAGGTGTCGTACGACCAGCTCGAACCCACCAAGCCTTTCTCCGGAGTAAGCGACGGCTCGACAACACCAATAGGACAGATCCGCCTCCCTGTCACCTTCGGGGACCGCCACAACTACCGCACAGAGCTCATCGACTACGACGTCGACCACATCCGACTCCCATACAACGCCATCCTTGACTACCCAGCTTTAGCCAAGTTCATGGCGGCGACCACCATGGCTACAAGGTCCTCAAGATGCCGGGAAGTGGCGGTGTCATTGTGGTTACATGTGATGAGAAGGACGTGATGTGCGCTCTCGAGCGCGCCTACCAAGCTGCGGTAGTGGAGCACCCCAACACCGAGGGCTTTGCCTACCCTCCTGAGGCCGCCTCAAAGAAGAAGAAGTAGTTGCTCGCCCTGGAGCCTCACAAGGAAGCGGCACCCAATGACCGTGCCTCAGGAACCGTGCCCATGAATGGGGCGCCTTCCTCCCTCGCATAGGAAGGTGTGCCCGGCGCCCCTCTCCGGCTGGGCTCGGTGGCTCTCCTCTGGAGGCCCTCTGGCATGGCCAACGCCACGAGGGAGGCGCTCGTACACCATTTGGAGGTGTGCTTCAGCGCACGTTTCCGCAAGGAGGGCACAAGGCACGAAGCGCCAAGTGCGCAGGAGTTCATCGACCAAATCACCGAAGACTTGCAGGTACCAAGAGCAATGTGAGGCGAGCATCGCCCCACACCACCAAGTGCAGCTCCCGTCCCAGGCTCGAGCGGCAGGCTGCACATCTCCGTCAACATCCCAGGACTCAACAGAGTTGCATCTGAGGAGCTCTACTGGCCGTCTCAGGTGGGCCAGTGCTAGGGCCCTACCCACAGCTACGTTCGCATGCCCTTTGGCCTGCCGAACCAAGCTGCCCTGCACCAGTGCCACATGCATGCTGTCCTGGAGGCTCACGAGGCCAGGCATCAGGAGATCCTAGCAGAAGGGGCATTGGTCCTTCGTGAGCTCCCGGAACCTCAGGAGCTTTGCAAGGTCCAGGAGCCAGGCAACTCATTAGGAGCAACATATGCAGCGAGCGTCTTCAGCTACACCATCACTTCTCCACCAACGGTCCTAGGTGACATTTCTCGTTTTGTTCACTTGAGGCACCCCTCGGGCTGCATCATCCCCAGGCCACATGGGTCCGTCTCCGTGGCAAGTTTCGTCTTTTCGTTTGAATTCAGTTGGGGGCGCCCCTCGGGCTGCATCATCCCCAGACCGTGTCAGCCCGTCCCTATGGCATGTATCATTTACGCATCTATCAGAACTTTCCTTACACTACCTTGAGTTATCTCGTGATTACCTCCGGTGCCGCGACACACCTCGCGGATCCCGCTCGCTACTGACATGCCACTGCTCGTTCCGAGAGACTGTCAGCATGTTGCCTGTGCTCGGGTCCGTCCCTGCAGCGCCGAAAAATCTGAAAGACTGAGCTCTGGCTCGCGACCAACATAGCACACGTCACCTCACCAGGTCGTCAGTGTCTTTGCGTTCCCATGGAATGAACAATGACAGCAGGGCAAGCGCCGCCGCTTACTATGACTTATTTTCTAGATTGATTCGCAGGACCCCAGGGCAGAACTAGGAGTGGCCCCGCATGCCACTCCCCCCAACGCAACCAGCTTGCACGCTAAAGGGGGTGCACCTAAGAATCGCGTCTCAGGAGCTCCTACTGGCTCTCGAGCGCTCACCCCCTGGCCTTGACAACGGCATCGCGACCTGGCATACCAGCGGCGGCTAGGCTTCGCTCGAGGGCCAGGAAACGAGGGCGTAGAGCGCCCATGTGAGCCAAAGGGGGAGAGACAGGCGTGGGCCTCGCCTCGGAACACTACAGCAAGGATGCGGACGACCCCCGTCGCGAGGATCCACAGCAAGATAAGTCACCCTAGCACATTGACTAAGATCTCACAGGCGGATGCCTCTCTCTTTTCCTCTCGCAGCCCCGCTTGGGCAACGTCATCTTCCTCTTTTTCGGCCTCCAGGGAGCCGCTTGTGCGCTAAAGGGGACCTCTCGAGCATCACACCTAGAGGGCTCTTACCGGACCTCGGGCCGCTCACCTTCTGGCCTTGACCAAGGCATCACCACCTGGCATACCCGCGACGGCTTAAGCCTGCCTGGGGACTGGGGCCTGTCAGCATAGAGCATCAAGCTACCTCGATAATGAAAAAGGGTGTGGTGCCCAAGCGGAATACGCGATCGCAACATTAAATGAAGGAGTTAATACATGAAAGCCAAGATATTTCGATTTTTACACGCCCCCATGGGGCTCGACATGACTCCTCTCAGGGAACAAAAGAAGGAACCTAAGGAGAGCACGACAGGAGACTACACCGACGGTGCCGGACGGACGCTCGCGCCCCACTATGGGCTCGAGAAGAGATCGAGGGCTTGTAGCTGTTATCGTCGCTAGTCTCAGGATTGTCGCTAGGCTCAGGTGATTCGCTGCGGGAGGAAGAGCCGATGACAAGGCCAATGGAAAGTTCAGTGCCCGCGATCGCGTCACGCGGGCCGCTCCTCCCGGAGCAACACTCCAAGCGTTGGCCGTCTTCACTAAAGATCTTGAAGAAGAGCATGGAGGCTCCGTCGAACCCGAAGTGGATGACGGAGGCTCCTTCAGGAAGGCACGCGCGGGAGATTTCACCCCATCCTCGATTTATGATGACATCGGCTTGGGGGACGACCTTAATGTCCGCCTCAAAAGCCTGGCTGCAGCACCCAGCATGCTGCAACCACAGATCAGCGGGACCCCTCGTCGGCATCAGCTCCGCAAAGAACCTCGGGAGCCGGATCCAAGAAGGTGGTGGCATCGTCGTCCACACCACAAACTCTCGAGAGGTTCCCTCGGCATGGACACCATCGCGAACCAGCCGCCCAGCCGCGGTTGGTCCTCTGCGATCGATTCCAAGACGAAGGTGGGCGCGGCCATCCCGTCCTTGGCCCTGCACATACAAGGGGGTCGGGAAGCCAGGCGGCGGCCGTTCCAGCCAAGGCCGCGTCACTTCAAGCCCTCTGGTGGCGCCCCTGGAGTGCCCGGGCCTCTTCTTTGGCGGAAGTGGCCCGGGTCCCTCCGCATCGGCCTTGCCTTTCTTCGCCGCGGAGAACCTCCGAATCGGAGCCATGAACACAGCGTGAAGGAGGAGAAACAAGGAGAAGCAAGCAGCGGGGAGATGAAGATGAGCGGAAGGGATCCTACCCCTCCTCATTTATAGAAAGGTGGAGGCAAACCGTCAGCCCCCACGATCACAGGTAATGATGACCGTTTTCTGCATGCAGCAGGCTCCAGTCAAGTCGAACGTTTGTCGAGGCAACATGGGGAAGTGCAGACGCCCATGTCCAATCCAGGCGCAACGCATCGCCCGGGACCGCGGGGCGATTGGGGCCCGTTGCACTTCGCCCTTGCCTTTTGGCTTCGCCTCGAAACCAAGCCTGAGCTGCCTTGGGCTCGGGGGCTACTATCGGTGTTCTGGGAACTAGGGTACCCAGACTTGCCTACCTACGGCCCAAGACGTGGCTCGTTCAGGCCTGGTATGGCCCATCTTTGCCAATGACACTCAAAACCCTCGCGAGGGACCAAGCCTCGTGGGGCGGACGACACCAAGACCTCCGGAAGGGGCAGCCTAGGCTGGCTAGATCCCGAGGAGTGCAGAACTCTATGCAACCCCCACCTCGTGAGGTTTCCATCACACAAGCCATGACGACCAAGGCCAGGCATGTAATGCCCAGGATGGGACTATACATCCTACGTGTCAAGGCACGACTTAAAGGTATAAGCCCATTCTGGAATGATCTCAAGTTCGGTATCTTTGCATGACTCATGTAAAAATTGGGATGAAAATGCAAAAGGATAGTTGACTTACACTCGCCACGTCACATAATACATTACATAGCAAATCATCATCCAAAAAACATCACAACCCGACTACGGGCGAAGATCCAAATGAAAGATACAAAAATACATAAAGCCACAGGTTCGAATGGCCCCTAGTAGAAACCACTACTGATCATCGGGATAGTGCACATAGTATCGACTACGTTCTTCATCGTACTCCCAGTACAGTTCTGTGCCGTCACCTGAGTAGTTCACCATGGTACCTGCATCTGGTGTGGTGTAGAATCTGTGAGCCACAGAGGACTAGGCAATCCTGTTCCCGAGTAGCAAAACTATCTAAGCCTTGGGTGTGGAACAAGGCTGAAGAAAGATAAAAGGTTGCAGCTGCATTAGCACTAGCTTACGTGTTAAGAGCGAGAAGAGAAGTGACACGAGCGTCAAAGTGATCACGAAGTGATCCTATCTAAGCACGTCAAACATAACCCCGCCGTGTTCACTTCCCGAACCACTTTCGGAAAATGACCATCACGGTTACTCACGCTGGTAGTGTGTTCTGAACATGGTGTCAAGTTTTCAACAACCGGAAATTAACAAATTCCCATCTGCCACCTAACCGCGGGAACGGCTTTTGAAAGTTCAAAACCCTGCAGGGGTGTCCCAACGTAGCCCATGACAAGCTCACGATGTGCGGAGTCGCAACTCCAAGGTGGGAAGGCCCGAGTATTCTCGGAATCCCGTGCTCAAGATATACCGACATAGGTAAAACTAATCCAGCAAGACCTCCCGGCGTGCCCACACCCTGACAGTAGCCGCGCGTGTCTAGTCTCAGGCCACGACCGGATGAGTCATCCTACATGTGAATACCAAATACCTCGGGTTTCCCCAAGGCGGCCCCGCAGTCTGCTCAGTTCGGACCAACACTCATGTGGAGCACTGGCCCGGGGAGGTTGATTAATAAAAGGGGATAGCTAGTCCCTATGCAAGTTTTTAGTTATTAGGCAAATGGAGTACCAATGTTGGGCCTTGCTGGAAAAGGTTTAGCGCTAAGCAGGTTATCGAGGGGGTCCCATAACCCCAACCGTGTTAGGAACGCATAATCAAGGAACATAACACCGGTTTATACGGTTCCTAGGGCGGCATGAGTGGAACAAATCACCAAGCAAGAGGCTTAGCCTTCCACCCATTAACAATATATAGATAATTTCATTTAATAGTTATATAGTGTGATATCCCAACATAACTTCAACATGAAGCAAGAATCTTCAAATCTTCTCCTGCAACTAGCAATGCTGTAAGACGGGCTGAGCGAAGCCTATGTAGCCAATCAAAGGTTTGCATAGGTTGGGTGGTTAGACAGATTCATGGTTACAATAGGATGCTGAGAGACAAACCTGGGCATCGAGGCAATAACCTAAAGAGCGAGACTTCTAGCAATAGGCAAAGATAGTAATGATATCTGGGTCATGTCATCTTGCCTGTTGAGTCGTCGATAGGATCGTAAGACGGCTCCTCGTTCTCAACCTCGGTAGTAACCTCGTTCTCATAGTCGGTCTCGGCTTCCGGCTCTACTCAGCACAAGAACACACGAGGCACGAAATCAAACAAGGTGCAATGCACAATCTATAGGATGCACGTATGATTCACTTAGGATGCACTGCGGATGCACTTAGGATGCATAACATGTCAAAGTAGGAAGCACACCAGAACAACACAAGAACAAGACAATATGCTCAAGCAAGTAGGATGCAAGATAAGTCTATTTAGGATGCAAAACATGGCAAGGTAGGAAGCACAGAGGAACAACATAAGAACAACAAGTTTAAATGAGGCCGGAAAACTACTTAAGACAAATCCGGTAAGTCCTCATATGCATAGTTTGAAATTAGTCCAGATCTGAACAAACCTTAAGTTAGAGTTGATGAACAGAAAGTTAACATGCATCATGATGATCTACACGAAATTCTAGTCAAGTTTCATATAAAGTTTGTTTAGAACGGAGCTACGGTTTAGAAGATATGATCAAAACAAGATAAGCATGGCAACGGTGCAAGATGCACCCAAACATCAAGCCAACATACTCCAAACATGTAAGCAAGATGATATTATGAATCTACATGCAAAAACACACAAGTTTCATTTAGGGCACGCTCCAAATGGAGCAAAGGATCAATACATACACACGAAACAAGAAACAATGCAAAGCTGAGATTAATAGCCACATAGCAACTTGGAAGCAAGATATATATACTCTACAGCACTCAAACATGGTGAGAAGAAGCGTGGACATGAATTAGACATATCCTAAAGCAAACAACTCCATTGGATCATCTCCATAGGAGGCATGGATCAATAGCAACAAGCTACAACATTTTGATCATGACATTAAAAACCTGACAGTAATATTTTATAGCAACTTGGGAGCAAGAATTAAATAAGATACAACAAGCCATATGAGCAAGTGAGGACATGGATGGATAGACAACAACATGTACATCAAGGAATGATCAATGGCCACCCCAAAACTAACATGGATTTGCCTAGGGCATCAAGCAAACATAGCATCAGGATATGACAGATTCCAGGCTTAGTGAAATTTCACTAAGTGTTAAAACAGTTAAGTTGGCATGGCATTTTTGCGAGCATGTTTAAGTCATCTTAAGGCATAACATGGCAAATGGTTTGCACCACAGCAAAGATCACATGATGAAGATTCTAAAACATCTAGGCATGTGACAAGGGGACAAACACAACAATAGCAACGAGCTCTTCAAATCAGCATCTCATAACATGTTACAAAACTTAACAGCCACATGCACTTTTCAACAGAGATTAACATGGCAAAATGAACCCTAACATGCATGCTACAGCACCCAACATGTAGAGCATCTCATGATAAACATTTTGACATCTCATTTGCTTCATTTGGATAAACATGCACCAAGTTATCACATCTCAAACATGGCATGAAAATAACAAGTAGCAGCAGTTTATATCATGTAGCACTCTTGTCACGAAGATTAAGACATCTAAATGGACTCAAACAAGCATGACACAACGGAACAAAATGTAGTACACATCACCACGATCATTTTAACATATCATATGCACAAATCGGACATACACACAAAAAGATATAGCCATGACAAAATGCCATCAGACAACAAAAGATTACAAGACTTAGAGGAAAAAACGTCAACCTCCAGATCGGATCGGGTTGGACAGCGGATCGGGCCGGGTTTGCGGATCGGGACCCGTTAGGGTTCGCTCGCGGCGGCGGATCGGGATCGGCCTCGCCCGATCGGGCTGGAGGCGGCGGCGGCGCCGGCCGGCGACGACGGCGACGGGGCCGGCCGAGGAGGCGGCAGCACCGGAGGGCGGCGGAGATCGACGCTGGAGGGGCTGGCCGGAGGCGAGCCGGGCGGCATCCTCGGTGTAGAGAGGCGGCGTGGTCGTCGGAGATCGGCGGCGGGGCCGTGGCACCGGCGGGAGTCGGAGGCAGCGGCGCGAGCTCGCCGACCCGGGCGGAGCTCGCCGGCGCGGTGGCGGAGACGCGGAGCGGCGCAGCCCAGATGGCGGCGGCGGCGGGCCCGCGTCGGGCCTCGCGGGCCGGCGCGGTGGGACGGCGGTGATGGACAGGTGGCGGGTGGCGATAGGTCCGGCGCGTCCGGGCGGACGTGTCCGGCGGCGGCGGTGGCGGTGGACTAGGGTTTTTTGGACGAAAAAGACATGAGGGGATGTTTTTATAAGCACAAGGAGCTAGGAGAGTCCAATTGAGGAGCAGTTTCCGGCCACGCGATCACAATTCGACGACCGAGGTGATGGGAAGGGTTGTGCTGGGTTGGTGGGCTGTTGTGGAGGGGGTCTTGGGCCTCAAAGAAGAGGTTCTTTTAGCCCACTAGGTTAACTGTTGGAGTACCAAACGAACACCAAGCGCGACGAAACTTGACAGGCGGCCTACACGTACCAAAACAACATTGCACGACAAGTCTCACGTCATTTCGGAAACGTTACATGGCCACACATGAAAGAAGGACTCGGGGATTCCACGGGCACGTGTGAGAGCGTCGGAACTCGAAACGAACAACGGGATGAGACGAGTGGGACCGGATGCAAGTGACAACACGAATGCAATGCAATGCACATGACAACATAACATGGATGAAATGCACACACGCACACGACAAAACGAAGAAACCCGAAATGAAGAAGAGCCCGGAAAGGAATTGATGAAGCCAAAGTTCATATATTGCCAGATTGGGAAAGTGTTACATCTGGGGCATTACAAACTCTCCTCTACTACGAAAAGATCTCGTCCCGAGATCTAGGACTGGAAGAAGGAAGGATACTCAGAACGAAGGTGATCTTCTCGTTCCCACGTAGCTTCTCGGTCGGTATGGTGTGACCACTTAACTTTCAAGAACTTGATTGACTTGTTGCGGGTCTTGCGCTCGGTTTCTTCAAGAATAGCAACGGGGTGCTCACGATAAGACAAGTCTTGTTGAAGATCAATCTCCTCGAACGGAATGGTGCGTTCAGGTGTCTTGAAGCACTTGCGGAGTTGAGACACGTGAAACACATCATGAACATTAGCGAAGTTGGAAGGGAGCTCAAGTTGATAGGCTAGATTGCCTCTTTTGCCAAGGATCTTGAAAGGGCCCACGTATCTAGGAGCAAGCTTTCCTTTGATACCGAATCTTTGGGTGCCTTTCATAGGAGAAACACGGAGATAGACATGATCCCCAATGTTGAAGGCCAAATCACGATGCTTGCCGTCATAGTAGCTCTTCTGATGCGACTGAGCGACCTTGAGATTCTCACGTATGACTTTGCACATTTCTTTGGCTTCTGAGATCAAGTCATTGCCAAGAAGTTGACAATCACCAATCTCGGACCAGTTGAGATGGGTACGGCACTTTCTGCCATAGAGGATTTCAAACGGAGCTTTGCCGGCACTTGCTTGGAAACGGTTGTTGTAAGAGAACTCAGCAAACGGAAGACAATCTTCCCACTTCATGCCAAAAGAGATGATACAAGCTCTGAGCATGTCTTCGAGGATCTGGTTCACTCTTTCGACTTGACCACTAGTCTGAGGGTGAAACGCAGTGCTGAAACGGTTCTTAGTGCCCATGGCAGACTAGAAGGAGTCCCAGAACTTGGATGTGAACAAACTTCCACGGTCTGAGGAGATAACTTGAGGAATGCCATGTAAGGACACAATTCTGGAAGTGTACAACTCTGCCAGTTGAGCTGCATTGATGGATTCTTTGACTGGAAGGAAGTGAGCTACTTTGGCTAGCTTGTCAATGACCACAAGGATAGAATCATTCCCCTTCTTGGACTTGGGAAACCCAGTGACGAAATCCATTTCAATGTGGTCGAATTTCCACTCGGGAATAGGAAGAGGTTGGAGAAGACCGGCTGAACGTTGATGCTCTGCCTTCACTCTTCTGTAGACATCACATTCATTCACGAATTGGGCAATCTCCCTTTTCATGCGAGTCCACCAGTAAGATTGCTTGAGGTCTTGGTACATCTTGGAACTTCCAGGATGAATTGAGAGGAGGGAGTCATGTGCTTCGTTCATTATGAGCTTCCTGAGATCACCCTTGGGAACCACAAGTCTGTCCTAAAAGAACAAGGTATCTCTCTCATCAACGTGATAGCACTTGTATTTGGGAGTAGCCTTTGCAATACCATGTTTCGCTTTCTGCACCATAGCATCACTGAGTTGGGCCTCACAGATCTGATCTTCCAAGGTAGGAGCAACATGAAGATTTGCAAGAAAGCCTTGCGGAACAACTTGGAGGTTGAGCTTCCTGAAAGCTTCACAAAGCTCAGGCCAAAATAGCTTGATAAGGAGACTGTTGCAATATGCCTTTCTGCTCAAGGCATCTGCAATGACATTGCCCTTTCCAGGTGTGTATTCGATGCTTGGATCATACTCTTGGATCATCTCAACCCAACGAGTCTGGTGAAGGTTCAGGTTCAGCTTTGTGAAGATGTACTTCAAGCTCTTGTGATCGGTGAAGATGTCGACTTTTCTGCCCAACAGAACATGTCTCCTCGTGATCAAAGCGTGTACCACAGCTGCTAGCTCGAGATCATGTGTGGGGTAGCTCTTCTCACTTGGCTTCAATTGACGAGAAGTGTATGCTACAATCTTCTTGTCCTGCATTAGCACACCACCAAGTCCGTGAAGAGAAGCATCACAGAATACTTCGTAGGGCTTGGACTCATCTGGAGGAGTAAGAACCGGAGCAGAGATGAGCTTTTCTTTGAGAGTTTTGAATGCCACATCACAATCCGGAGACCAGTTGTACTTGACATTCTTCTACAGCAAGTTGGAGAGAGGCTTGGCAATCTAGGAGAAGTTCTCAACGAACCTTCTGCAATAGCTAGCAAGACCAAGAAAGCTTCGGAGTTGCTTGACGTTCTGAGGGGGTTCCCAGTTGACAATCGCTTCAACTTTCTCGGGGTTGACAGAAATACCCTCAGCAGAAATGATATGGCCCAGATACAAGACCTTATTGAGACAGAATTCGCACTTGGAGAACTTGGCATAGAACTTACGTTCATGGAGTCTGTCGAGAACCAGACGGAGGTGCTTTTCGTGATCCTCTTCATTCTTGGAGAATACCAAGATGTCATCCAAATAAACAAGCACAAATTCATTCGTGTAGGGGATGAATATGTAGTGCATCATTCTCGAGAAGGTGGGTGGAGCATTAGCAAGGCCAAAAGACATGACTGTATATTCATAGGAGCCGTAGCTTGTTCTGAATGCAGTCTTGTGAATATCTTCTTCACGGATACGGATCTGGTGATAACCCATCCAGAGATCGAGCTTAGAGAACACTTTTGCTCCTTTGAGCTGCTCGAACAATTCATTGATGTTGTGGAGCGGATACTTGTTCTTTATTGTCTTCTTGTTCAATGGCCGGTAATCAACGCAAAGGCACTCCGTGCCATCTTTCTTCTTGACAAATAAGACACCGCAACCCCAAGGAGAAGTGCTAGGCCTAATCAGACCCATACGCTCTTGCTCATCGAGTTGTTTCTTCAACTCCTTCAACTCTTCAAGGGAAAGCTTGTACGGACGCCGGCATGCTGGCTCAGTACCAGGCTCGAGTTCAAAGATGAATTCAACTTGATGATGCGGAGGCATGCCTGGAAGCTCTCCAGAGAAAACATCTTCATATTCATTGACCATCGGAATTTGAGAGATGGCATTAATCTCGCCCTTGTCATTGAGAGAGAATAGCCTGATTGTGTTATCTCGAGAGGCAAAGATAATCACGTCTCCGTCAGAATGAGTAATCTTGGCTTCCTTATTTGCACAATAAATGTGAGCATCATGCTGGGAAAGCCAATCCATCCCAAGAATAAGATCAATGTCGGAGTTGCAGAGAACAACCGGAGAAGCCAGAAAGCGGTAATCACCCATGCGAATAGATACATTCAGAGCCCTCAAATTTGAAGTCATGCACTTGCCCGGAGAAATAATTTGCAACTTCTTATCCAGAAAGGCCGAAGTGAAATTATGCTTGGTAAAGAATGGCCTTGATATGAAACTGAGAGATGCACCAGAATCAAACAATACTTTTGCCGGAATAGAGTTAACTGAGAGGTTACCAAGTATCACATCTGAAGAATTCTCTGCTTGAGCTGCATTCATCAGATTCACTCTTGTTGTCTTGGGATCGTGCTTGACAATAGCAATGCTGACAGGTGGAGGAGGCGGAAGGCGCCTTTGAGTACACTTGTTTGCATAGTGACCCTTCTTGCCACACTTGTTGCAAACCACTTCTCAGAGAGGACGGTAAAAAGGAGCACTTGACTTCCACGCTTGAAAGTGATTCTTGGACTGATTGCTTGGGTTGGGTGGGTGGGTGGGAGAAACCACGGCCACCAGAATTCTTGTTGTTGTTGTTGGGAGCTCGGATCACTAGAGGAGGTGGAAGCCAAAACTTCTTTTGCTTTATGACTACTTGAGAAGAAGAGGAGGAGTGAACAGCGTCTCTGATCCTCTTTTTGGAAGCTTCCATCTTGAGCTGGGCTGCCTCTTGCTTAAGTGCCATGTTATAGAATTGATCGAACTCATCAGGCTCGAACAAGGTGAGAGCTAGTTGGAGTTCATCCTTCAGACCACCACGAAACTGATAGATCTTGCTCTTGGCATCTGGGATGTCTTGCTTGGCATAGCGAGCAAGGTTTTGGAACTTGACATTATATTGGTAGACAGTCATTGAGCCTTGCTTCAGGTTGCGGAATTGCTCACGCATACCCTCGATGACACTTGTTGGAATGTGATGAGAGTTAAAGTCCTTGCAGAAGTCATCCCAGGAGATTACACGCCCTTCTCTGGAATCTTTGTACTGCTGCCACAAATCAGCGGCTTGGTCCTTGAGTTGGAAGGCTGCAAACTTCACATAGTCCTCGGGCCTGACGTTACTACACTTGAAATGCTTCTCGATATCTGTTATCCAGTCTTCAGCATCTAGAGGGTCCACACAGTAACTGAATGCCTTTGGTTGGTTTGCCAGGAACTGGTTGAGAGTAGCAAAGTGAGGTTGGTTGAACAAATTGCCTTGGCCTTGGTTCCCATGAGCACCCTGATTTGCTTGATTTGCTTGAATGTTCTGCATCATTTGCATAAGCATGTGGGTGTTCTGGTTCGTCGCTTGCATAATTGCTCTCCAAGCATCAGACGGAGGATGAGGGGAAGGAGGACGATCAGGAACCTCTTCACCCTCTGGGTTAGCATTGGGAACCCTTTTAGGAGCCATCCTGAATGAGATGACAACTATTATCCATTGATTGAAAGAATATATAAGCTGAATCAACGGCTAGAAATTGCAACATAGTCTTCACAAGAACATTCGAACAAGATGAACGAATGTAATCAACAGTTAATAGTAACAACAATCTTCACGAGAAGCCACTTGGGAGAACAAAAGGTAAATAAAAACAACAAGGAGCAGATAGAACAAATACAAGATAGAAGCTTCGTTCGACATATTCGTGCTGAAAGCTTATGGAACGTGTTACAAAAGGGTTTTGCAATCCCCGGATCAGCATAGCCAAGGACCCTTTAAGATGCAACTCCCGATCGGAACAACGCCCATAAAACTACTTCACTCAATGTAGAACCCCAAACTCCATATCATGCATTCTTTGGAAGAATGCCTATGAGCAACTAGAAGAACCCACCTATTAATTTCCGAAAGTTTCCAGTTATGCAATGAGGTGTTGGGGATACAGGGGAAGCATCGCGCACTCAACTCTAATCCTACATCCAGCTGTAACCATCCTTCAACACTTAACTAGTTATTTCCGGAAACCGTCTACCTCGGACCTTCGAAACGCATCTACTATACAAGCTATGGCAATACTCCCGAACTACCTCCCCAATACTGGGTGACGTTGGAGTTATCTTGCCACTAACCGCATAGGAGAGTTTTCGATGTCGGCCGTCTTAAGTATTCCAGAACTGATGCGATATATTTGTGACGACAACACCTCGGAGCTCAACTCCTCGGGACACTGCCACAACCCCTAAATGACAGGAGGCATTGAGAACAATGTTCTCATCACAAAGACATCGGAACAATCCAAACAATACTCGCGAGATTCCTAAAAAAAAATTTGGTGAATTTTGAGAGTAGAAGAGACAAGAGTAATCGTCAGGAGTCCTCACCAAAGTGAAAAGAGACGAGGAGCAAAAGAAATCCTACTATCCGATATATATATAGGACTCAAAACATTTTTAAGTGTGTGCCTAGACTCAACCGCCAACGATTCGATCAATCAGTGGGGGCTTCTAGGTCGGAGAAGGCTCTGAATACCAACTTGTAATGCCCATGATGGGACTATACCTCCTACGTGTCGAGGCATGACTTAAAGGTATAAGCCCATTCTGGAATGATCTCAAGTTCGGTATCTTTACACGACTCATGTAAAAATAGGGATGAAAATGCAAAAGTATAGTTGGCTTACACTCGCCACGTCACACAATACATTACATAGCAAATCATCATCCAAAAAACATCACAACCCGACTACGGGCGAATATCCAAAAGAAAGATACCAATATACATAAAGCCACAGGTTCGAATCGCCCCTAGTAGAAACCACTACTGATCATCGGGATAGTGCACATAGTATCGACTACGTTCTTCATCGTACTCCCAGTACAGTTCTATGCCGTCATCTGAGTAGTTCACCATGGTACCTGCATCTGGTGTGGTGTAGAATCTGTGAGCCACGGAGGACTCAGCAATCCCGTTCCCGGGTAGCAAAACTATCTAAGCCTTGGGTGTGGAACAAGGCTGAAGAAAGATAAAAGGTTGCAGCTGCACTAGCACTAACTTACGTGTTAAGAGAGAGAAGAGAAGTGCCACGAGCGTCAAAGTGATCACGAAGTGATCCTATCTAAGCACGTCAAACATAACCCCACCGTGTTCACTTCCCGAACCTCTTTAGGAAAATGACCATCACGGTTACTCACGCTGGTAGTGTGTTCTGAACATGGTGTCAAGTTTTCTACAACTGGATATTAACAAATTCCCATCTGCCACATAACCGCGAGCACGGCTTTCGAAAGTTCAAAACCCTGTAGGGGTGTCCCAACTTAGCCCATGACAAGCTCACGATCTGCGGAGTCGCAACTCCAAGGTGGGATGGCCCAAGTATTCTCGGAATCCCGTGCTCTAGATGTACTGACATAGGTAAAACTAATCCAGCAAGACCTCCCGACGTGCCGACACCCTGACAGTAGCCGCGCGTATCTAGTCTCAGGCCACGACCGGATGAGTAATCCTACAAGTGAATACCAAATACCCCGGGTTTCCCCAAGGCGGCCCCGCAGTCTGCTCAGTTCGGACCAACACTCATGTGGAGCACTGGCCCGGGGGTTGATTAATAAAAGGGGATAGCTAGTCCCTATGCAAGTTTTTAGTTATTAGGCAAATGGAGTACCAATGTTGGGCCTTGCTGGTAAAGCTTTAGCGCTAAGCGGGTTATCGAGGGGGTCCCATAACCCCAACCGTGTTAGGAACGCATAATCAAGGAACATAACACCGGTTTATACGGTTCCTAGGGCAGCATGAGTGCAACAAATCACCAAGCAAGAGGCTTAGCCTTCCACCCATTACCAATATATAGATGATTTCATTTAATAGTTATATAATGTGATATCCCAACATAACATCAACATGAAGCAAGAATCTTCAACTCTTCTCCTGCAACTAGCAATGCTATAAGAGGGGCTGAGCGAAACCTACGTAGCCAATCAAAGGTTTGCATAGGTTGGGTGGTTAGACGATTCATGGTTACAATAGGAGGCTGATAGACAAACATGGGCATCGAGGCAATAAGCTAAAGAGCGAGACTTTTAGCAATAGGTAAAGATAGTAATGATATCTGGGTCAGGTCATCTTGCCTGTCGAGTCGTCGATGGGATCGTAAGACGGCTCCTCGTTCTCAACCTCGGTAGTAACCTCATTCTCGTACTCAGTCTCGGCTTCCGGCTCTACTCCACACAAGAACACACGAGGCACGAAATCAAACAAGGTGCAATGCACAATCTATAGGATGCACGTATGATGCACTTAGGATGCAACACAGATACACTTAGGATGCATAACATGTCAAAGTAGGAAGCACACCAGAACAACACAAGAACAAGACAATATGCTCAAGCAAGTAGGATGCAAGACAAGTCTATTTAGGATGCAAAACATGGCAAGGTAGGAAGCACAGAGAAACAAATCCGGTAAATGAGGCCGGAAAACTACTTAAGACAAATCCGGTAAGTCCTCATATGCATAGTTTGAAATTAGTCCAGATCTGAACAAACCTTAAGTTAAAGTTGATAAATAGCAAGTTAAAATTCATCATGCCGATCTACACGAAATTCTAGTCAAGTTTCATATAAAGTTTGTTTAGAACGGAGCTACGGTCTAGAAGATATGGTCAAAACAAGATAAGCATGGCAACGGTGCAAGATGCACCCAAACATCAAGCCAACATACTCCAAACATGTAAAGAAGATGATATTATGAATCTACATGCAAAAACACACAAGTTTCATTTAGGGCACGCTCCAAACGGAGCAACGGATCAATACATACACTCGAAACAAGAAACAATGCAAAGCTGAGATTAACAGCCACATAGCAACTTGGAAGCAAGATATATATTCTCTATAGCACTCAAACATGGTGAAAAGAAGCATGGACATGAAGTAGACATATCCTACAACAAACAACTCCATTGGAGCATCTCCATAGGAGGCATGGATCAATAGCAACAAGCTACAACATTTTGATCATGACATTAAAAACCTGATAGTAATATTTTATAGCAACTTGGGAGCAAGAATTAAATAAGCTACAGCAAGCCATATGAGCAAGTGAGGATATGGCTGGATAGACAACAACATGTACATCAAGGAATAATCAATGGCCACCCCAAAACTAACATGGATTTGCCTAGGGCATCAAGCAAACATAGCATCAGGATATGACAGATTCCAGGCTTAGTGAAATTTCACTAAGTGTTAAAACAGTTAAGTTGGCATGGCATGTTTGCGAGCATGTTTAAATCATCTTAAGGCATAACATGGCAAATGGTTTGCACCACAGCGAAGATCACATGATGGAGATTCTAAAACATCTAGGCATTTGACAAGGGAACAAACACACCAATAGCAACGAGCTCTTAAAATTAGCATCTCATAACATGTTACAAAACTTAACAGCCACATGCACTTTTGCAACGAAGATTAACATGGAAAAATGAATCCTAACATGCATGCTACAACACCCAACATGTAGAGCATCTCATGATGAACATTTTGACATCTCATTTGCTTCATTTGGATAAACATGCACCAAGTTATCACATCTCAAACATGGCATGAAAATAACAAGTAGCAGCAGTTTATGTCATGTAGCACTCTTGTCACGAAGATTAACACATCTAGATGGACTCAAACAAGCATGACACAATGGAACAAAACGTAGTACACATCACCACGATCATTTTGACATATCATATGCACAAATCGGACATACACACAAAAAGATATAGCCATGACAAAATGTCGTCAGACAACAAAAGATTACAAGACTTAGAGGAAAAAAAGGTCAACCTCCAGATCGGATCGGGTTGGACAGCGGATCGGAACCTGTTAGGGTTCGCCCGCAGGGGCGGATCGGGATCGGCCTCGCCCGGTCGGGCTGGAGGCGGCGGCGGCGCCGGCCGGCGACGACGGCGGCGGGGCCGGCCGAGGAGGCGCCGAAGGACGGCGGCAGCTCCGGAGGGCGGCGGATATCGGCGCTGGCGAGGCTGGCCGGAGGCGAGCCGGGCGGCGTCCTCGGTGCATAGAGGCGGCGGGGTCGTCGGAGATCGGTGGCGGGGCCGGGGCGCCGGCGGGAGGCGGATGCGGCGGCGCGAGCTCGCCGGCGCAGAGGCGGTGACGCGGAGGGGCGCAGCCCGGATGGCGGCAGCGGTGGGCCCGCGTTGGGCCTCGCGGGCCGGCGCGGTGGGACGGCGGTGATGGACAGGTGGCGGGCGGCGATAGGTCCGGCGCGTCCGGGCGGACGTGTCCGGCGGCGGCGGTGGCGGTGGACTAGGGTTTTTTGGACGAAAAAGACATGGGGGGACATTTTTATGGGCACAAGGAGCTAGGAGAGTCCAATTGAGGAGCGGTTTTCGGCCATGCGATCACAATTCAACAACCGAGATGATGGGAAGGGTTGTGCTGGGTTGGTGGGCTGTTGTGGAGGGGGTCTTGCGCCTCAAAGAAGAGGTTCTTTTAGCCCACTAGGTTAATCGTTGGAGTACCAAACGAACTCCAAACGCGACGAAACTTGACAGGCGGCCTACACGTACCAAAACAACATTGCACGACAAGTCTCACGTCATTTTGGAAACGTTACATGGCCACACATGAAAGAAGGACTCGGGGATGCCACAGGCACGTGTGAGAGCATCGGAACTCGAAACGGACAACGAGAAGAGACGAGTGGGACCGGATGCAAGTGACAACACGAATGCAATGCAATGCACATGACAACATGACATGGATGAAATGCACACACGCACATGACAAAAAGAAGAAACCCGAAATGAAGAAGAGCCCGGATAGGAATTGATGAAGCCAAAGTTTATATATTGCCAAATTGGGAAAGTGTTACATCTGGGGCATTACAAGGCGAGCGCCAGCGGGCACAGTACATCAGTTTCCTCTTTGGTGCTAAGGAAGCGGGCTCACATGCAAAGTCCTGAGGAATCTGCCAAAGGTTTCCATTCCAGTGCAACAAGACCAAGACCGCTGGGACGGCAGGACAGAGTTCATCCCCGAGCCCACCATGGCGTCAGGATCAGAGGCTTTGCAGGCAAAGACCACCTTTAGTTAGGATAAGATTTACTAGTTGTCCCCCTTCAAAATTGGCCGTTGTGGGATCCCTTCCTGCCAATCATTTCGGGGAAGAGGACCAAGGCCACTATATAAGTAGGATATCCACCACCCACAAGGGGATAGGATCCATTCCACCCTGACGAGCTCGCTAGCTCGTGCGAGCCCAAGAACACCTCTCCTGCGGAGGTCGTTCACCCATTGTACTAGTTCATCCACAGCCCATCTCGAGACTAATCCACCACACTACTGGAGCAGGGCCACTCACCGCTAGGTGGCCTGAACCAATATAAACTGCCTCGTGTCTCTTTTACATTCCAGTTCATCATGCTAGTTGGTGAGACGGCGATAGATAGATAGGCGAGGTTGAGATCTTCGCACGCATCCCAGAGTTCGAACCTAATAGGGTTTTGCGGAGACCAAAATCTGATAGGAGTACTACGTAATTAATAATGTAAATAATGTCCCAGTTGTGCATATATGATTGGAGATGGAGATGGAGATGGAGATGGAAGTACTATTAAGTATTTTACGTAAACACTGATATGCATATGTATGTGTGTGTGCGCACACACACACTCACATAGTGATGACTCTCGCGAATACTCATACACATTATCGATGTCTCGTTCTCCCTACACACACAAACTTAGTTCCGGCTCATTTTGTTCCTAGGATAGGAATATCATACGAGTGCGAAACAATATGAAGTGAGATAAATGGAGTACTACGTACAAGAAGAAATGTACACGCCCTCACTCTTCCTCCAACATCCCCGCAAAAACATGATATGTCTCAAGCGTCTCTATAATTTTTTATTGTTCCATGCTGTTATATTATCATTCTTGGATGTTTTACAATCATTTTATAGTCATTTTATATCATTTTGTGGTACTAACCTATTGACATAGTGCCAAGTGCCAGTTGCTGTTTTCTGCATGTTTTTTACATCGCAGGGGATCAATATCAAACGGAGTCCAAACGCAGCGAAACTTTTGTGGATTTTTTTAGACTAGAAGACACCCAATGGGCCAAGGCAGCACCTAGGGGGTGCTCCGAGGGGAGCACAACCCACCAGGGTGCGGTAGGAGGTCCAGGCGCGCCCAGGTGGGTTATGCCCACCTCGGGTGCCCCCTGGACCGCCTCTTTGCTCTATAAATACCCCAATACTCCAGAAATCCTAGGGGAGTCGACGGAATTTCGATACAGCCGCCGCAGAGTCAAGAACCACCAGAACCAATATAGACACCATCACGGAGGGGTTCACCACTTCCATTAGTGCCTCTCCGATGATGCGTGAGTAGTTCCTTGTAGACCTACGGGTTCGTAGTCAGTAGCTAGATGGCTTCATCTCTCTCTTTTGATTATCAATACAATGGTCTCTTGGAGATCCATATAATGTAACTCTTTTGGAGTGTGTTTGTTGGGATCCGATGAACTCTGAGTTTACGATCAAATCTATCTTGTTATATCCATGAAAGTTATTTGAGTCTTCTTTTGGTCTCTTATATGCATGATTGCTGATAGCCTTGTATTTCTTCTTTGATATTGGGTTTTGTTTGGCCAACTTGATCTCTTTATCTTGCCATCAGAAGAGGTGCTTTGTAGTGGGATTGATCATACGGTGCCTAGTCCCAGTGACAGAAGGGGTACCGACACGTATGTATCGTTTCTACTAAGGATAAAATGATGGGGTCTATTTCTACATAAATAGATCTTGTCTACATCATGTCATCGTTCTTATTGTATTACTACGTTTGTCCATGAACTTAATACACTAGATGCATGCTGGATAGTGGTCGATGTGTGGAGTAATAGTAGTAGATGCAGGCAGGAGTCGGTCTACTAATCTTGGACGTGATGCCTATATAATGATCATTGTCTGTATATCATCATGATTACTTGAAGTTCTATAAATTGCCCAACAGTAATTGTTTTCCCACCGTTTGCTATTTTCTTGAGAGAAGCCACTAGTGAAATCTACGGCCCCCGAGTCTCCTTCTCATATTATTTGCCTTTGCAATCTATTTTCCTTTGCTTTTATTTTCAGAACTATTAAACCAAAAACCTAAAAATACCTTGCTTCAATTTATCTTATTTGGCGTTCAATCTATCAATATTTATATCTCTATCATGTCCGTTACCCAAAAGGGATTGACAACCCCTTTTACACGTCGGGTTGTGAGTATTTGTTATTTGGGTGCAGGTGTTGTTTACGTTGTGTTACTTGGTTCTCCTACTGGTTCTATAACCTTGGTTTCATCACTAAGGGAAATACCTACCGCTGCTATACTACATCAACCCTTCCTCTCTGGGGAAAAATCGACGTACCTCTAGCAGCCATCAAAAGGAATTTATTGGCGCCATTGCTGAGGAGCACCTTCAACATATACCAGGTTCCTAATCACAAATCTCATGTCCTCGCAATTTACATTATTTTCCATTTTCCTCTCGTTTCCATCTCCGCCACTTCACAAAAATTTGTTGTTTTTATTCACCCTCTTTTTCGTTTGTCGTTTTCTCGTCAGATCTGTTTTCATTTGCCCTTATGTCTTACTTGGTTACTTTGCTTGGTTGTTTGGTATAACTGGGTATTTTATTGGAAATAGTAAGGAAAGCATTTATGGATCCTCATCCACTTGCCAATCTTTTTAAAGGATCCCACTATGTTGAACCAATTGCTAGTGAATTGGGAGCACTAGATTGTCTTTATGAAGTTTTTTCTTGAGATTCATGAATCTGATAATTATGATGAAGTGATAAAGATGAAATTTAAGAAGTGATTCATGATATCTCCTTCTATGAAAAGCATTGTTGCAATGGTGTTATAATAAATTCTATTAATGTCAATTATGCTAGTAATATGCAAAACCCCAAGCTTGGGGATGCTAATTTTGATATGTCCTCTACTTATTGCAATGATTATGATTGGGGTGATTCTTGTTACGATCTTGAAAATTTATCTAAGTCGCACGATGAATATGTTTGCGATAACATTGTAAGTGTGTTTGGAGAGGTCATGACTTTATTTGATGTTAGTACCACTATCTTGGAAGATTATAAGACTTTTGCGCCTGTGGATCATGAAAAGAAAAATGTATACGATTGCTATATTGTTGAATTTGAGTATGATCCTACATGTAATTATTATGAGAGAGGAAAATATGGTTCTAGAAAATTTCATGTTACTAAATCACCTCTCGTTATATTGAGATCTTCAATGTTTTATTCCTCTCCTTGGCATGTGCTAGACATTTCTTGTCTTGATAATTTGTTCGCTTATAAAATTCCTATGCATAGGAAGTATGCTAGACTTAAATGTGTTTTCCACATATTTAATGATGCTCTCTTTGTGCTTCAATTCTTGTCCTTCTTGTGAGCGTCATTGAAATTCCAAGCCTATCTTAATGGCTATGAAGAAAGAGCTTGTTGGGAGGCAACCCAACGAATAAAATAAATTTTGGCTTTTTATTTTCTATTCTTGTGAGAAAAAACTTTAATATCTCTGTTGAGATGTGTTTTTGTGGTTTTAATAAAGGTTTGTGCGAAGCAAAGCCTTAGGAACACGTTGGGTGTTAGTAGATTTGTTCTTGCTGAAATATAGAAACTTTTGCGCTCACGAGAAAATTCTCATTTTTAACTGTAGAGTGATTTTTGGTTGATACTTTTTGCAAAAGATTAATATACAAATTGCCCATGTGTCCCTATTTTTTAAGATTTTTAGAGTTACAAAAGTATTCAAAACTTCCAGATTACTACAGACTGTTCTGTTTTTGACAGATTCTGTTTTTATTGTGTTATGTGCTTGTTTTGATGATTCTATGGTTTTCTTTGATGAGTTTTTGCCACAGAAAATTTGGAATACAGTAGATATAATACAAATACAAAATATGAATTGGTTTAATACAACACTTATAGTAGTGATTTGTTTTCTTATACTAACGGATCTCCCGAAAGTTTTGTTGGAGTTTTATGTGATTGAAGCTTTCAAGTTTGGGGTTATCCTACGATGGATGAAGGAATAAGGAGTAAGACAAAGCCTAAGATTGGAGATGCCCCGGCATCCCAAGCTATTATCCAAAGAGAAGGAAGCAACTAAGCTTGGGGATGCGCCCGAGTGGCATCCCCTCTTTCTTCTAACGACCATCGGTATTTCACTCGAAACTATATTTTTATTCGTCACATGATATGTGTTTTCTTCGGAGCGTCTTGTAAGATTTGAGTCTTTGCTTATTTTGTTTTCTTTATAAGTCATCAATCCTTGCTGTACACATCTATTTTAGAGAGCAAAAATTATGACATGACTTGTTAGAATAGCTCTCTATGCTTCACTTAAATATTTATGAGCTAAGGATTTTCTCTAGTGCTTCACATATATCTTTTTGAGCACGGTGTGCTTTAATACTTTTGAAGAAATACTCTCTTGCTTCATTTAGATTTATTTTAGAGTTAGTAAACTTTTGAAGAAATTCTCTCTTGCTTCACTTAGATAATTTTGAGAGAAAGAAAAAATTTATGCTCATGATCTTCACTTATATTTGTTTGAGCTTATCAAAAGGAACACATGAAAATTAGTCCCAAAGTGATAGATATCCAAGAATGATATAACAAAAACTTTCATGATGATCATTGGACAAAATAAACTTGATTCCTTGTAATAGTTTTGAGACATGAAGATGTGGTATTCGTGTTAAGGTTTGTGATTCCCTATGCAAGCACGAAAGTCAATAATTATGCAATGAAATTATATCCTACTTGTGGTGCATTATTCGGTGTTATTTATGCTCAACGTTCGCTTATGAGATTATTCGCATCATGGTTGGCCGCTTCCCAGTCTTTTGCTAGCCTTCATTTTGCACTAAGTATGATCTCTACTTGTGCATCCAAAATCATTTATCATGGTTTAGCCACATGTGTCCACCATACCTACCTATATGCGGTATCTCCTTGCCGTTCTAAGCAAATTTGTATGTGCCATCTCTAATTTTCAAAATAAATTTCCCTTTTGTGAGCCCGGACCGCTCGCGAGACGGTGAGGGGTGGCCAATATTTTCCATGCTAGATGTGTTATTCACACAATGAGTGTTTACTCACTTGTCATTGCATGAGAGTAAGGAAAATTTATTAGGGATGCCCAGTCCCGAAATGAAAAACAAATTTACTTTATGTTGTCAAATAATAAATTCCTCGGAAAGTGTTGGTATGGAAGGCAACTGTGGATTCGGCTAGCCATGGCTTGTGAAAGTTTGGTGGAAATGGAATAAACTTTATTTTATGTTTGGGAACCGCCTATCATATATCTAGCATTGGAAGTGTTGGGAACCTCAAGTTGTTCTTGTTGGTGGGAAAAGTATACCTCCCAACAAAATTATCTCTCAATTTAAGCTTGGAGCTCTGGCACCTCTACAAATCCCTACTTCCCTCTATGAACGACCTTTCTTTTACTTATGCAATTTTTATTTTTGAATTTGAGTCTCCATCTTTTCTTGCAAGCACCAACTAGGAAACAATATGATTGTACTTGAGCATTGGGTGTAACTAATATGCGAGTGTGTTTCATGAATGGATCGATGGTTGAGCGTGATGGGCTAGGGATAACTTATTTTCGCATTGATATTTTGAAAGACAAGGTTGCTTATTGATATGTTTGAGTATTTAAATCTAATGTCAAAACTAGGCTATTGCTTTGAACCATATAAAAGTCCCAATGTCCATGCTATAAAGAAAAGAATGTGATATGACATGGTAGGCAGCATTCCACATAAAAAATTCTGTTTTTATCACTTACCTACTCGAGGACGAGCAGGAGTTAAGCTTGGGGATGGTGATATGTCTCCAATGTATCTATAATTTTTTATTGTTCCATGTTGTTATATTATCATTCTTGTATGTTTTACAATCATTATATAATCATTTTATATCATTTTTTGGTACTAACCTATTGACATAGTGCCAAGTGCCCCTTGTTGTGTTCTGCATGTTTTTACAGGGAAAACAATATCAAACGGAGTCCAAATGCAGAGAAACTTTTTGTGGATTTTTTTGGACCAGAAGACACCCAATGGGTCAAGGCAGCACCTGGGAGGTGCTCCGAGGGGAGCACAACACACCAGGGCGCGCCAGGAGGCCCAGGCGCGCCCTGGTGGGTTGTTCCCACCTCGGGTGCCCCCCTGACCGCCTCTTTGCTCTACAAATACCCCAATATTCCAGAAACCCTAGGGGGGTCGACGTAATTTCGATCCAGCCACCATAGAGTCCAGAACCACCATATCCAATCTAGACACCATCACGAAGGGGTTCACCACTTCCATTGGTGCCTCTCCGATGATGCGTGAGTAGTTCCTTGTAGAGCTACGGGTCCGTAGTCAGTAGCTAGATGGATTCATCTCTCTCTTTTGATTATCAATAAAATGGTCTCTTGGAGATCCATATGATGTAACTCTTTTCGGTATGTTTGTTGGGAACCGATGAACTTCGAGTTTATGATCAGGTCTATCTTTTTATATCCATGAAAATTATTTGAGTCTTCTTTTGATCTCTTATATGCATGATTGCTTATAGCCTAGTATTTCTTCTCCGATATTGGGTTTTGTTTGGCCAACTTTATCTCTTTATCTTGCCATGGGACGATGTTCTTTCTAGTGGGTTCCATCTTACGGTGCTTGATCCCAGTGACAGAACGGGAACCGACACGTATGTATCGTTGCTACTAAGGATAACACAATGGGGTCTATTTCTACATAAATAGATCTTTTCTACATCATTTCATCATTCTTATTGCATTACTACGTTTCTCCATGAACTTAATACACTAGATACATGCTGGATAGCGGTCGATGTGTGGAGTAATAGTAGTAGATGCTGGCAGGAGTCGGTTTACTAATCTTGGATGTGATGCCTATATAATGATCATTGCCTGGATATCATCATGATTATTTGAAGTTCTGTCTATTGCCCAACAGTAATTGTTTTCCCATCGTTTGCTATTTTCTTGAGAGAATCCACTAGTGAAATCTATGGACCCCGGGTCTCTTTCTCATATTATTTGCCTTTGCAATCTATTTTCCTTTCCTTTTTTCAGATCTATGAAACCAAAAACACAAAAATACCTTGATGCAATTTATCTTATTTGGCGTTCAATCTATCAATATTTGTATCTCTATTACTTCCGTTACCCGAAAGGGATTGACAGCCCCTTTTACACGTGGGTTGCGAGTATTTGTTATTTTTGTGCAGGTGTTGTTTACTTTGTGTTGGTTGGTTCTCCTACTGGTTCGATAAACTTGGTTTCTTCATTGAGGGAAATACCTATCACTGCTATACTTCATCATCCCTTCCTCTTTGGGGAAAAAACCGACGTAGCTCTAGCAGCCATCGGTGCACGATGGAGCACATTTGTACACGAAGAGGCATTACGTACATAATAATTTGACCCTTTAATTTGTTCACTTAATAATGGAGGGTCGGGGACCACACGGGACCGATACAAAGTGTGACCTCGAAGCGGGGGCATGTTATTGATCGAGTTTTCTTTCTTTTTTTTGAACAAAAAATCGAGTTTTCTTTCTTGGTACGTTAAAAAAAGATTTTTCCACCAGTTTTCGTTACTTTTTTCTGGGAATGTGCGTATTCTATTTAAAACCGCTATTATAGAAAGATGTTTTTACTCCATTATATATATGGCTCTTCTTTGATAGGGTTTCTCGCGTCTTGCTCTCTCTATCCTCTTAATCTCTCTCCTCACCGATGGTCATAGATCCGGCCGGATCCCGTCCGCTGCGGGAGGTGAGGATGTCCTGCACTGACGTTGTCACCATCGGCAATGGAGGAAGCCGATGCGCACTGTCCTCTCTGAGTCGGCACCGGCGCGGACGAAAGTCCCCCGCACCCTTGTTCGCTGCCATCGTGTGGGCAGATCTCGCCCGCCCGCCTGAGCCACGTCTCGCCCACCTAAGGTATATCTTCCTTTATATTTCATGCTTCATTGTGCTGGTCCAGCTCCCCAGGTTACTCCATTCATGTTTTCTTCTATACCACTACTCCCCAACTCCCCATGTATTATAGCTAGGATTCTTCGGTTGGTCCAACATCACCTGCTCTAAAAGTTGTCCTGGTTTATGCCTTGGTGTTGGTATACATGTTTTTTCGACAATAGAACATGGTTTTTTTGACCGAAAACTGTGGGGGAACCCCCCACGGCACAAAGAGCCCTTTATTGAAAAGAATAACAAAAGTACATGGGGATTACAAGGGGTAATCAAACCAACAACAAAGAGAAGAAACTAGGAAACTACAAAGAGAAACTAGGAAGAAACTAGGGAAAGATTACCAACAACTCAAGGGGGGAGGAATGAGATCCATCTCAGAAGGTATTCTTTGTAAGCAGCCTTGATCATGTATTGCATCAAGGAGATATCATGCAGAAAGCAGCTTCTCCACTTATTAAAACTTGCCCTCTCATGCCTAAACACATTGGCATTTCTGATAATCCAAATATTCCAGCAAGCAATGAAAACTACCTCTGTGAAGAAAGGTTTACCAAAACTCTTCCTAGTCTTTAAGACTGTCTCAACCAATGAGTTACTAAGAGCCCAGCAGATTTGGAGATAATTCCACACCCTGACACTGAAATTACAGTTGAAGAATAGGTGATCTCTGTCTTCTCTTGAATGAATGGGACACATCACACATGAAATCCCATCCTCCAGATGCCAATGCCTCCTCTCTACCATGTCTTTTGTGTTTAGCCTATCCATGATAAGCATCCAAGCAAACACTTTGATTTTGTTGGTGCAAGAGGACTTACAGATCCAAGAAGTCAGTGGATTAAAGGTTTCTGAGGCAAATCTATAGAGGTAGAAAAGTTTTGTCTTGTACCCTTTATTTGTGTTCTGCCAGAGCCAAACATCATTGGATTCAGGGGATCTAGAACAAGCCTCCAACATATCCTGCATCTGGGTCAATTCATGATGAGCTTGTATAGACAGAGGCAAATGAAAGTGAAGATAGATATCCTGCAGGCTAATCATTTCATTCGCTATCACCCAGTGATCTTTGACATATGAAAATAGTCTGGGGAATCTAAGTTCCATTGTCACTTTGTCAGATCCAATCTGCCAAATATCAGACCAGAATAGGGTAGTGTCTCTAGCATTCACTTGAACATAAGAGCACTTCCTGAAAGTGCCCATTACCTTACAGACATCCTTCCACCAAAAAGAGCCACAATCTGAGGTGCCCTGAGGAACTCTACCATGGTAGTATGTGTCCCAAATTAAAGAAACCCAAGGCAAGTCTTTCCTGTTAAGGAAGTTACTGGCATGCTTCATGAGCAGAGCAACATTTTGCACTCCAAGGTTCAGGATACCCAGTCCCCCTTTATGTTTAGGTCTACAATAGTACATGGTGGTTGTGTGTCATTGTCCATACGCTCCTATTGGTTCTCCTAATATATAAAACTATCACTGGTAAAATGAAGCAATGCCCATGTTAAAGTGGCGTCCCTTTGAAGTAATGTTGCTGCCAACCTAGAGGCATCAATAAATGCTTCTGTCATGCGTTAGTTTCTTTTTTCTGCTTTAGTTTACATCAAGATAATCATGATGATTCTATTATTTTTGTGTACATTTCATTAATTCTTATTGACAATTAAGACTCCGCTGTTAATCTTATTCCACTACCAAAACAAAGTAACAACACTAAGTAAATATCATTTTTATATTTTTGCACACAGCGATGCATATCTCCATACAAGGGCGTGTTTTCCTTAATTTTAGTAGAACTGCACAAAATTAGATGTCCACTATTGTTTATCCTCACTGTCTTCTGCCAAGTGGTTCTTCCTTTCTCGAGCTTGATTATGGAGAAGAAAAAAACCATAGTGGGGATTATAAAACTTCATTGGTGCTTGACCTAAACTTGATGCCAAATCGATGATGCATCACCATGATGACCTATCGATGCTCATGGTTGCGTCTCATGGTCGCATGTGCTGGTGAAGCTAATCGATGATCAATGCAGAAAGGGATGTCTTCCATCAGTGCCCTTTTCTTGTTACCACAAAGACGATATCCTTCATCAGTTTATCTTGCAGCAGTCGTTTAAGTTGGTGCAATTCTATCACACAATTCGATATGACCAAAATGTTTCCTTGAAGAAGCATCAGTGTTGGTACTAAGAGCACAAGTTTTGTATTGATTTCTAAGCCTTCTCACAACTTTGTCTTCAACTCCCCTCTAACTTTATTTGTCCAGCTTTTAACTAAATATGTTGTCAGACTTTGATTAAAAATATTGTGTGGACAAAAAACCCGGATGGAGGTAGTACCCCTCCGTTTTTATTTACTCTGCATATATTAGATTTGACTAAAGTCAAACTTTGTAAAGTTCGACCAAGTTTTGGCCAAACACAGCAAACCATAATTATCGAAAGAGGGCAAACTATACATAAAAAGTAATTGAAATTAAATTTCTTTATTTGTACACACTCTCACACCTTTCCTATAATTTTGCGTGTGTGTGGTTGTTCACATAACGGAGGGTAGTGTACCACACATGAACGACACGAAGTGCGACTAGGACGCGTGGATCGTTAGTTGATCATAGTTTTCTTCACTAGTACGTTAAATAAAGAGTTTCGTTTCATACACAATTTAAAGCGATTGTTATGGAGAGAAAAAGAAAACCACTCCACTTGATTAGTACTATATAAGCTGGAGCCTCGGCGCTTGTTCGCTAGGGTTTGCACTTTTCACACTCTCGCTGCACTACATACATATATATATACACGCCGAAGGATTAGCGTTCCTTTGCTACGGTTTGCTCCATTCACAATCTCTCACCCTCTTCATCAGATCTAAACAAGACTGTGTTGGCCTCTCTCCCCCCCCCCCTCACAGTTGGTGAAGGAGCCGTCGGAGTCCCGTCGCACCAGGAAGGGGAAGAGGTGCAGCGTTCACTCTATCGCCTTCGACGAGGGAGGCAATCCACTACCGGCTGTGATGTTCACTTTCACCCAGCGCCTGTGTGAGAGGGCCTCTGACCCCTTCTTCCTCGCTACCATACAGAGTGTGGGCAGATTCGGCTTCCCGCCGCACGCCTAGCCACATCCCGATGACCCTAAGGTATAACTTTCTATGAAACTGTCGTTGCTCTAGCTGCATGTAGATCTTTTTCGTGTGTGTGCCGTGGAATCTAGGTCTTGGTTCAAAGATGAAAGAAGGGCGGGTGGGGTGGAGCATGGATCTACGTGGTTCAATGAGGAAAGGAGGGAAAGTAGTATAGACTGGCTATCCAGCCACTTTGTTGGTCGAAAAGGGAAAAGGGGGGGGTAACCTAGTACACACATATATATGGAACAATATCTTTGTTGAAAAATGAAAGAAACTGGGGGGTCTGGTAGTTTGTGCAGCACTTGATTTGCTGCCCTCACATAGGAAAAAGGTTCATAGAAAACAAATATGGGACAAACGCAGATATGCTACTTGGCAACGTACTCTGCATCACCCATTTATACGTGTGGACGCACATGGTGCTGGCATGTCCCATGTCCCATAAAACTATTTTGATGTTGATAATCTAAGAATGCGGTTGGAAAACGGAAGCAATGGCACTGTTAAAAGTAAATTACATTTTTAACAAATGTTGTTTTAATAGAATGTCTCTGTTAATATGAATCAATGCAACCGTTTTAGAAACGCTACTGACCTACTTTGTTTTCCATCAAGATAAGGTAGATGCTTCTTTTTGTCGCCGTATGTTTCTGTTGGGGAACGTAGCAGAATTCAAAAAAATTCTTCGCTTTCACCAAGATCCACCTAAGGAGACATCTAGAAACGAGCATATGAGAGTGCATCTACATACCGTTTTGTAGATCGCGAGCGGAAGCTTTCGAAGAAGCGTGGATGAAGTAGTCGTACTCTTCTCGTTCTTCGTCACCGATGATCTAGCGCCAAACGGACGGCACCTCCGTGTTCAACACACATCCGGTACAGCAACGTCACCTCCTTCTTGATCCAGCAAGGGGGGAGGAGAGGTCGTCGGAGATCCAGCAGCACGACGGCGTGGTTGTGGATGCAGTGGAGAATCCTGCAGGGCTTCGCCGGCGCCCTGCGGAGGGAGTATGAGGTGTGACGGGAGGGGGAGAGGCGCCAGAGACTTTGGTGCGGTTGCCCTCTCCCCCCCCACATATATATATAGGGGGCCAGGGGGGTGCGCCAGCCCCTGCAGATGGGATCTGCAAGGGGGGGGCGGCGGCCTGGGGGGTGTCTTGCCCCCCAAGGCAAGGGGGGCGCCCCCTCCCCTTAGGGTTTCAACCCTAGGCACATGGGGAGGGGGGCCCATGTGGTGCGCCAGCCCACCAGGGGCTGGCCACTTCCCCCACGCAGCCTAGGGGCCCCACCAGGATGGGTGGCCCCACCCGGTGGATCCCCGGGACCACTCTGGTGGTCCCGGGACACTCCCGGTGACCCCCGGAGATCACCCGATGGCCGAAACTGGACTTCCTATATATCATTCTTTACCTTCGGACCATTCCGGAACTCCTCGTGACGTCCGGGATCTCATCCGGGACTCCGAACAACTTTCGGGTTTCCACGTGCATGTATCTCTACGACCCTAGCGTTACCGTACCTTAAGTGTGTAGACCCTATGGGTTCGGGAGACACGTAGACATGACCGAGACCACTCTCCGGTCAATAACCAACAGCGGGATCTGCATACCCATGTTGGTTCCCACGTGTTCCTCGATGATCTTCATCGGATGAACCACCGTGTCAAGGATTCACTCAATCCCGTATGTTATTCCCTTTGTCCATCGGTACGGTACTTGCCCGAGATTCGATCGTCGGTATTCCCGATACCTTGTTCAATCTCGTTATGGCAAGTCTCTTTACTCGTTCCGTAATCCATCATCCCGTGACTAACTCCTAAGTCACCTTGAGCTCATTTATGATGATGTCTTACCGAGTGGGCCCAGAGGTACCTCTCCGTCATACGGAGTGACAATATCCTAGTCTCGGTTCGCACCAACTCAACAGACACTTTCTGTGATACCTGATGCATACCTTTATAGCCACCCAGTTACGTTGTGACGTTTGGCACACCCAAAGTATTCCTACGGTATCCGGGAGTTGTACAACCTCATGGTCCCAGGAATAAATACTTGACACCGAAAAGCTTATGCATTACGAACTATACGATCTCGTGCTATGCTTAGGATTGGGTCTTGTCCATCACATCATTCTCCTAATGATGTGATCCCGTTATCACTGACATCACATGTCCATGATCAGGAAACCGTGATCATCTGTTGATCAATGAGCTGGTAACTAGAGGCTTACCAGGGACTCATTGTGGTCTATATATTCACACATGTATCACTGTTTCCGTACAATACAATTCAAGCATGAATAACAGACGATTATCATGAACAAGGAAATATAATAATAATACTTTTATTATTGCCTCTAGGGCATATTTCCAACAGTCTCCCACTTGCACTAGAGTCAATAATCTAGTTACATTGTGATGAATCGAACACCCATAGAGTTCTGGTGTTGATCATGTTTTGCCCGTGGAAGGGGTTTAGTCAATGGGTCTGCAACATTCAGATCCGTATGCACTTTACAAATATCTATGTCTCCATCCTGAACATAATTCCGGATGGAGTTGAAACGGCGCTTGATGTGCTTGGTCTTCTTGTGAAACCTGGGCTCCTTGGTAATGGCAATAGCTCCAGTGTTGTCACAGAAGAGAGTCATCGAGCTTGACGCGCTTGGAATGACTCCTAGGTCGGTGATGAACTCCTTCATCCAGACTCCTTCCTGTGCTGCTTCGGAAGCAGCTATGTACTCCGCTTCACATGTAGATGCTGCCACGACGCTTTGCTTGCAACTGCACCAGCTGACTGCCCCTCCGTTCAAAATATACACGTATCCGGTTTGAGACTTAGAGTCATCCAGATCTGTGTCGAAGCTAGCATCGACGTAACCCTTTATGACGAGCTCTTCGTCACCTCCATAAACGAGAAACATATCCTTAGTCCTTTTCAGGTACTTCAGGATGTTCTTGACCGTTGTCCAGTGTTCCACACCGGGATCACTTTGGTACCTCCCTACCAAACTTATGGCAAGGTTCACATCAGGTCTGGTACACATCATGGCATACATGATAGAACCTATGGCCGAGGCATAGGGAATGACACTCATCTTTTCTCTATCTTCTGCCGTGGTCGGCAACTGAGCCTTGCTCAATCTCATACCTTGCAAAACAGGCAAGAACCCTTTTTTGGACTGATCCATATTGAACTTCTTCAATATCTTGTCAAGGTATGTACTTTGTGAAAGACCAATGAGGCGTCTTGATCTATCTCTATAGATTTTGATGCCTAATATGTAAGCAGCTTCTCCAAGGTCCTTCATTGAAAAACTTTTATTCAAGTAGGCCTTTACATTTTCCAAGAATTCTATATCATTTCCCATCAGCAATATGTCATCCACATATAATATGAGAAATGCCACAGAGCTCCCACTCACTTTCTTGTAGATACAGGCTTCTCCATAAGTCTGTATAAAGCCAAACGCTTTGATCACATCATTAAAGCGAATATTCCAACTCTGAGATGCTTGCACCAGCCCGTAAATCGAGCGCTGGAGCTTGCATACCTTGTTAGCGTTCTCTGGATCGACAAAACCTTCCGGCTGCATCATATACAACTCTTCCTTGAGGAAGCCATTAAGGAATGCTGTTTTGACGTCCATTTGCCATATCTCATAATCATAGAATACGGCAATAGCTAACATGATTCTGACTGACTTCAGCATCGCTACGGGAGAGAAAGTCTCGTCGTAGTCAATCCCTTGAACTTGTCGATAACCCTTAGCGACAAGCCGAGCCTTATAGATGGTCACATTACCATCCGCGTCTGTCTTCTTCTTAAATATCCATTTGTTTTCTATGGCGTGCCTATCATCAGGCAAGTCCACCAAAGTCCATACTTTGTTTTCATACATGGATTCTATCTCGGATTTCATGGCTCCAAGCCATTTATTGGAATCCGGGCCCGCCATCGCTTCTTCATAGTTCGAAGGTTCACCGTTGTCTAAAAACATGATTTCCAGGACAGGGTTGCCGTACCACTCTGGTGCGGAACGTGCCCTCGTGGACCTTCGAAGTTCAGTAGTAACTTGATCTGTTTCTTCATGATTATTATCATCAACTTCCTCCCTTGTCAGTGCAGGCACGTCAGGAACAATTTCCTGCGCTGCGCTACTTTCAGGAGGGGTGACTGTCACCTCATCAAGTTCTACTTTCCTCCCACTCACTTCTTTCGAGAGAAACTCTTTCTCCAGAAAGCATCCATTCTTGGCAACAAAGACTTTGCCTTCGGATCTGTGGTAGAAGGTGTACCCAATCGTTTCCTTTGGGTATCCTATGAAGACGCATTTTTCCGATTTGGGTTCGAGCTTTTCAGGTTGAAGTTTCTTGACATAAGCATCGCAACCCCAAACTTTTAGAAACGACAGCTTTGGTTTCTTGCCAAACCAAAGTTCATACGGAGTCGTCTCAACGGATTTCGACGGAGCCCTATTTAAAGTGAATGCGGTAGTCTCTAAAGCATAACCCCAAAAAGTTAGCGGTAAATCGGTGAGGGACATCATAGATCGCACCATGTCCAACAGAGTACGATTTCGACGTTCGGACACACCGTTACGTTGAGGTGTTCCGGGCGGTGTCAATTGTGAAACAATTCCACAGTTCCTAAGGTGTGTGCCAAATTCATGACTTAAATATTCACCCCCACGATCTGATCGTAAGAACTTTATTTTTCTGTCACGTTGATTCTCAACCTCATTCTGAAATTCCTTGAACTTTTCAAAGGTCTCAGACTTGTGTTTCATCAAATAGATATACCCGTATCTACTCAAGTCATCTGTGAGGGTGAGAACATAACGATAGCCTCCGCGAGCCTCAACACTCATTGGACCGCACACATCGGTATGTATGATTTCCAATAAGTTGGTTGCTCGCTCCATTGTTCCGGAGAACGGAGTCTTGGTCATCTTGCCCACTAGGCATGGTTCGCACGTGTCAAATGATTCATAATCAAGAGACTCTAGAAGTCCATCTGAATGGAGCTTCTTCATACGTTTGACACCAATATGACCAAGGCGGCAATGCCACAAGTATGTGGGACTATCATTATCAACTTTACATCTTTTGGCATCTACACTATGAATATGTGTATCATCACGTTCGAGATTCATCAAAAATAAACCATTGACCAGCGGGGCATGACCATAAAACATATCTCTCAAATAAATAGAACAACCATTATTCTCCGATTTGAAAGAGTAGCCATCTCGCATAAGACGAGATCCAGATACAATGTTCATGCTCAAAGCTGGTACTAAATAACAATTATTAAGGTTTAAAACTAATCCCGAGGGTAGATGTAGAGGCAGCGTGCCGACGGCGATCACATCGACCTTGGAACCATTCCCGATGCGCATCGTCACCTCATCCTTCGCCAGTCTCCGCTTATTCAGCAGCTCCTTTGACGTTGCCGGCCTTCTTGTCTGCTAAGTATTTGGGGCAGTTCCGCTTCCAGTGACCCGTTCCCTTGCAATAAAAGCACTCTGTCTCAGGCATGGGTCCATACTTTGGCTTCTTCCCGGCAACAGGCTTACCGGGCGCGGCAACTCCCTTGCCGTCCTTCTTGAAGTTCTTCTTACCCTTGCCTTTCTTGAACTTAGTGGTTTTATTGACCATCAACACTTGATGTTCTTTCTTGATGTCCACCTCCGCTGATTTCAGCATTGAATACACCTCGGGAATGGACTTCTCCATCCCCTGCATATTGAAGTTTAACACGAAGCTCTTGAAGCTTGGTGGGAGCGACTGGAGGATTCTGTCAACGACCGCTTCATCTGGGAGATTCATTCCCAGCTGAGACAAGCGGTTGTGCAATCCAGAAATCTTGAGGATGTGCTCACTGACAGAACTGTTTTCCTCCATCTTACAGCTGTAGAATGCGTCGGAGACGTCATATCTCTCGACTCAGGCATGAGCTTGGAAAACCATTTTCAGCTCTTCGAACATCTCATATGCTCCGTGGTTCTCAAAACGTTTTTGGAGCCCCGACTCTAAGTTGTAAAGCATGCCGCACTGAACCAGGGAGTAATCATCACTACGCGACTGCCAGACGTTCAAAACGTCTTGGGTCGCATCGGGACCGGGTGCATCACCTAGCGGTGCTTCAAGGACATATGATCTCTTGGCAGCTATGAGGATAATCCTCAGGTTACGGACCCAATCCGTATAGTTGCTACCATCGTCTTTCAGCTTGGTTTTCTCTAGGAACGCGTTGCAGTTGAGGGAAACTTGAGCGTGGGCCATTTGATCTACAAGAGATATTGTAAAGAATTTAGACTAAGTTCATGATAATTAAGTTCATCATAATCAAATTTTAATGAACGCCCACTCAGAGTGACATCTCTCTAGTTATCTAAGTGATACACGATCCGAATCGACTAGCCCGTGTCCGATCATCACGTGAGACGGACTAGTCATCAACGGTGAACATCTTCATGTTGATCGTATCTTCTATATGACTCGTGTTCGACCTTTCGGTCTTCCGTGTTCCGAGGCCATGTCTGTACATGCTAGGCTCGTCAAGTGAACCCTAAGTGTATTGCGTGTGTAAATCTGGCTTACACCCGTTGTATGCGAACGTTAGAACCTATCACACCCGATCATCACGTGGTGCTTCAGAACAACGAACTTTAGCAACGGTGCACAGTTTGGGGGAACACAATTCTTAAAATTTTAGTGAGAGATCATCTTATTTACTACCGTCGTTCTAAGTAAACAAGATGCATAAACAAGATAAACATCACATGCAATCAATTAAAGTGACATGATATGGCCAATATCATCTTGCTCCTTGGATCTTCATCTTCGGGGCACTATGATCATCTTGTCACCGGCTCGACACCATGATCTCCATCATCATGATCTTCATCATCGTGTCTTGAAGAAGTCGTCACGCCAACTATTACTTCTACTACTTTGGCTAACGTTTAGCAATAAAGTAAAGTAATTACATGGCGTTTATTCAGTGACACGCAGGTCATACAATAATTAAGACAACTCCTATGGCTCCTGTCGGTTGTCAAGTTCATCGACATGCAAGTCGTGATTCCCTATTACAAGAACATGATCAATCTCATACATCACATATATCATTCATCACATCTTCTTTGGCCATACCACGTCACATAGCACATGCTGCAAAAGCAAGTTAGACGTCCTCTAATTGTTGTTGCAAGTTTTATGTGGCTTCTATAGGTTTTCTAGCAAGAACGTTTCTTACCTACGCAAAAACCACAAGGTGATTTGTCAATTTCTATTTACCCTTCATAAGGACCCTGTTCATCGAATCCGATCCGACTAAAGTAGGAGAGACAGACACCCGCCAGCCATCTTATGCAACTAGTGCATGTCTGTCTGTGGAACCAGTCTCACGTAAGCGTACGTGTAAAGTCGGTCCGGGCCGCTTCATCCCACAATACCGCCGAATCAACACTAGACTAGTAACGGCAAGAAAATTGAGCAAACTCAAACGCCCACAACTACTTTGTGTTCTACTCGTGCAAGATGCTACGCATAAGACCTAGCTCAGATGCCACTGTTGGGGAACGTATCAGAATTAAAAAAAATTCTATGCTTTCACGAAGATCCAACTAAGGAGACATCTAGCAACGAGCATATGAGAGTGCATCTACATACCGTTTTGTAGATCGCGAGCGGAAGCTTTCGAAGAAGCGTGGATGAAGTAGCCGTACTCTTCTCGTTCTTCGTAACCGATGATCTAGCGCCGAACGGACGGCACCTCCGTGTTCAACACACGTCCGGTACAGCAACGTCACCTCCTTCTTGATCTAGCAAGGGGGGAGGAGAGGTCGTCGGAGATCCAGCAGCACGACGACGTGGTGGTGGATGCAGTGGAGAATCCTGCAGGGCTTCGCCGGCGCCCTGCGGAGGGAGTATGAGGTGTGACGGGAGGGGGAGAGGCGCCAGAGACTTGGGTGCGGCTGCCCTCTCCCCCCCCCCC
>LR738713.1:226014036-226030465 GCA_902687465.1 Secale cereale | reverse complement strand
GCCCCTGTAGATGGGATCTGCAAGGGGGGGGGGCGGCGGCCTGGGGGGGAGTCTTGCCCCCCAAGGCAAGGGGGGCGCCCCCTCCCCCTAGGGTTTCAACCCTAGGCGCATGGGGAGGGGAGCCCATGTGGTGCGCCAGCCCACCAGGGGCTGGCCACTTCCCCCACGCAGCCTAGGGGCCCCACCGGGATGGGTGGCCCCACCCGGTGGACCCCCGGGACCCCTCCGGTGGTCCCGGGACACTCCGGGTGACCCCCAGAGATCACCGATGGCCGAAACTGGACTTCCTATATATCATTCTTTACCTCCGGACCATTTCGGAACTCCTCGTGATGTCCGGGATCTCATCCGGGACTCCGAACAACTTTCGGGTTTCCACGTGCATGTATCTCTACGACCCTAGCGTTATCGTACCTTAAGTGTGTAGACCCTACGGGTTCGGGAGACACGTAGACATGACCGAGACCACTCTCCGGTCAATAACCAACAGCGGGATCTGGATACCCATGTTGGTTCCCACGTGTTCCTCGATGATCTTCATCGGATGAACCACCGTGTCAAGGATTCACTCAATCCCGTATGTTATTCCCTTTGTCCATCGGTACGGTACTTCCCCGAGATTCGATCGTCGGTATTCCCGATACCTTGTTCAATCTCGTTATGGCAAGTCTCCTTACTCGTTTCGTAATCCATCATCCCGTGACTAACTCCTTAGTCACCTTGAGCTCATTTATGATGATGTCTTACCGAGTGGGCCCAGAGGTACCTCTCCGTCATACGGAGTGACAATATCCCAGTCTCGGTTCGTACCAACTCAACAGACACTTTCGGTGATACCCGATGCGTACCTTTATAGCCACCCAGTTACGTTGTGACGTTTGGCACACCCAAAGTATTCCTACGTTATCCGGGATTTGTACAACCTCATGGTCCAAGGAATAAATACTTGACACCGAAAAGCTTATGCATTACGAACTATACGATCTCGTGCTATGCTTAGGATTGGGTCTTGTCCATCACATCATTCTCCTAATGATGTGATCCCGTTATCACTGACATCACATGTCCATGATCAGGCAACCGTGATCATCTGTTGTTCAACGAGCTGGTAACTAGAGGCTTACCAGGGACTCATTGTGGTCTATATATTCACACATGTATCGCTGTTTCCGTACAATACAATTCAAGCATGAATAACAGACGATTATCATGAACAAGGAAATATAATAATAATACTTTTATTAGTGCCTCTAGGGCATATTTCCAACAGTTTCATCCTCCTTTATTGGCCAGTAATTGTTTCCTTTTTTGCCTCTGTTAAAACAGGGGTATCTATTCAACTTGTTGCTATTGCGAACTTAAATGTCACACCAGTGACTTTGCTTGATTTATTTGAACTACACAAAACGAGATTGGATTTCATATTCGTGTTGGCAGATTCGTAGGTGATCTTGACTGTGTCATGAAAGGTCAGTACCAGCCTTCATCCAAATGATCGTGTAGTGTGATTTGAGATGTTGAGCTACTTGTATTGATACTGTTTTAAAATAAATGTTAAATTGAAGCTATTGAATTGTTGTATTTTCCCATTAAGTGAACAAAAATGATGCTTGTTGCTTTGTTACAACAAACTCTACATCACCCCCTTTATAAGTAGATGGAAGAACATGGTGCCCACTCTCCCCTGGAACTGTTTATGCTTTTTGTTAATCTAATGCCACCTATAAAGTTAAGCAATGTCACTCTCACAATTAACTCTTGAATCTTAGTTCAAAACTGCAACACTTGTTAGGGATCGACGGGAGTACCATTTTTGTTAGGGATCGGCCGGAGTACATGTTTAGGAAATGTATTGTTGAGATAATGTCTCTGTTATTACATATCAGTTATAGTGTTTTACAAATGGTACTATCCTGCTTTGTAGTTCTTTCTACATGTTTAACCAAGGTATTGTTAATATAATGTCTGTGTTAAAATATGAATCAGTTGCATTGTTTTTAGGAATCGTACTTTTCTGCTTTGTCGTTCTTTATACATGTTGAAACAAGGTATTGTTAAGATAATGTCTCAGTTAATATGAATGAATGACATTGTTCGAGAATTGCTACTCTCCAGGTTTGTTTCCCATTAAGATAAGGTAGATGTTTTTTCTTCTGGGAGTATAAGTCATCAACCGTTATTTCTCAGTAATTGTTTCCTTTATACCTATTTTTGCATACAGGGATTTCAAAACTTCTGCTCGGTTCTATTTTGACTTTGATTTTAGTTGAACTGCACAAAAGGAGCCAATGTGCTTAAAGCAAACTGTTGCATTATTGGGCCCAGTTGGTGTTTCCACTTTGTAGAAAGAAGCAGTCACTTTTTGCGCTACATTACACAAAGAATGATCGATAAGCTTTACAAAGTATTATTAGAGGTCATGACATGACTAGTCTGCAAAGAGCATGGGAAACTCAGCAACAGTGGAGTGCAAAATTCACTCCACAAGGAAAGGTATGACCAAGTCAGTTGCCGACGCAGCTGTAACAAACGAGGTCAGTATCGGCCTTCATCCACATGATTGTGCTTTGTTATCTTGTGCTACTTATATTGTTGTATTGTTTTGAATAAATGTTTAATTGAAGCTGTTGTATTGCAATCTTTTCCTGTTAAGATAATGAAGATGATTATAGTTCTAAGCGTATATTTAATCAACTAGTACCACTATTGTATTCGTCACGCTTTTCTGCATTTATGTAGACGGGGATGCTCAGCTTGATTTCAGTGGAACTACACAAAATGTTCAGATGGTTCGTGTCCTCCATAATACTTCCATACGCACAATACATCAAATGGTTCTCAAATCATTCATCGTCACCTTAAGCCACCGGACTATCTACTTGAATGGAGCTGCCAACGTGTTCAACGCCTTGCAACATATAAATACGAAATCCACCCTGCTACGCAGGACATTGTTTGATTTCAGTGGAACTTCACAAAAAGATACGTTCATTAATCCGGCTCCATGTGCCATTTCAATGCGCAAACTGATGACAAACCCTGCTCGTTCCACAATCATAGGCATTACATATTTTGAATGGGAAAAGCTTGTCAAAGTTTAATCATTGATGTTAGCAAGAAGACATTAGTTTAACATATTGGAATCGGAAAACCTTGTCAAATTCTGCTCATTGATGTTAGCTAGAAGACGTGCATTTGATATTTTGGAGTGGGACGCCCTTTGCTGTGAGCAGCATCGATCGTTTTTTCCTATTCCTGTGTTCAGTTCAGAAGTAAATATTTACTTTGCTGAGATATATAGTCACATGAATGTTGACTTATGTAAGGTATTTTAAGAGTTTTTTTAATCTTGTCTATGAAATGCCAGGCCTTGTGAGTTTGATTGCAAAGTTGAGCTTGGAATGTTGTGGCATGCGGCATCACGAGCTGTTCACCGTGCCTCCTGAGAATAATGCTTCATATTGTTTTGCATGTTGATCTAATGCCAGTGATTAGTATGTTAAGAAGGTCATCCTCTTCTATTGTTTTTATTCTCAAGAAGTTCATCGTCTTATGTTTCATTCATAGCCTATAAAACAACTTGGGTAGGTTAGAGGTTAAACGATATGATCTTCCGACCAACTCATCATCTTAGGTCATCATTGAATCGTTGTTTTCCAACAAAAACAGCTTGTAAATGAAAGCAAATGATCTTGGGTGAACTGCTTGGTTGGTCAGTTTCGACTGGTAAAATATACACAGGTCTCTCAAATTACACGCGTAACTTGCCTGGTTTGTTTACAGACCTCATGTCGTCGGTTTCATTACACCTGTATTTTACGTGTTGTTTCCGGTGAATTGAGAGCTATATCTTAATACAAGTGTGAAACAATCGAGAGCTCCCAAGCGCGGCCTTACCGTTTCTTGTCGGCTCTGTCTCTTGAAGGTGCGCATAGGTGTCCGATGATCCTGGCTTCTTGAATGAGCAGCGGGCGTTGTATCAGACCATCAGTAGGGCCCGTGAGGCCCTCTCCATCATCCTTCGAGTTGTTGCGCTCGCCGTGGCACCGAGTGTTGTCACTTGTCAACATGGTCAATGAACATGAGAAATCAGGAGATGACATTACTTGGAGAGGATGACATTAGGGACCCACCAGGGCCATAGATGTACGCACGCAAGTCCCTCCTTGTGATATACAACTATTTTTTGCTTCCTCCTTGTTTCCTGACATCACGGTTCCACACCATTGGCAACCTATATAGTCAATAAACGAGAGAATTGCACAAGGAGTGGCCGATAGCTGGGACCCAGCGGATCGAGCAATGTTTGTTTTTTGAGGTGTAAGCAGAGATTTTCTTGAGCGATGTTTTTGTTGTGGCCTGTGTAGCCCAGGCTATTATTTTATGTCGACCAAATATCCAACCCAGACATTATTCTTTCAAGGTGAAAATGGCTAGCCCAGCTATACTTTGTTTGCGGAATACCCAACCCAGGTAAACTTGTTAATATCCACCCCGCTGGGTTGTAAATCTTTCCTATGAGGGATGCATTAGGCCTAACAAGAAAATGGGATTTAATTAAGAAATAATAAATGGGATGTAATTGTAAAAACTAGGCTGTAAATATATAAAAAACACACCAAACAGGTAATTAGTTTCAATTTTTATTTTGAATTTAAAATTTTTAATTTCAGTACTTATTGCGCGCGCAATATTTCGTTAGATTTTTACCTAATACAAATTCATTTTGAAATTATATTTAATCTGACCCGAAATTTTGGGATAAAAATATATCGGATCCCATCAAAATGTGGAATTTTTATTGAATTTTGTTTTGAGCGGTTGGTTGAAATTATTAAACGTTGTCTTGGCTAGAAAATGGGTTGTGATTTTAACAAGCTGTAAATGTGTTGTAGTAAATTCCATTAGAATTCAAAAATGGGTTGTACATTATTACAAATCGCAAATGGGCTATATGTTCTCTGCCACAGATGTGATGTGACGCGTACGGAATGCTTGAAGACCTACTAAGGCGTACGGAAGGCATTGTCAACTTATACTCAAGACACGATTCTAGCAGCAGTGGCCGTTGGATGTCCATCCAACAGATGTAGTGCTTCTTCAGTCTCGCATATTCTTGTTTCAGCCGCCCAAACCATCGCTAGTGGTACCACCTGCTACTACCTCCCATGGTTGGTTGTGCTGCCGCATAGGCTTCACCGGCCCACCCTACTCCCAAACACCATCCAGGCCATTCCTCTACTCACCAACACCTCATGTTCTTCTCCGGCGACGGCAACCTCACACCGCAGCCGAACTAGTGTGTCGGATCTTGAGTTCGGGCAAACCCTTGAGGTTCAAACACTGGGGTGAACACGAAGATCTCTCCTTCCTGCCCTAGTTCGCTCTCGCACCGATTCCTATGCCTAGCTCGTCAAACCCGAAGAACAAGAGACACAAGGATTTATACTGGTTTGGGCCACCGTTGTGGTGTAATACCCTACTCCAGTGTGGTATGGTGGATTGCCTTATCGGCTGAGGATGAATAAGTACACGGGAAGAATAGCCTCCTGAGGAGAGGTGTTCTTGTGCTCGGTGAGCTAGTGGGTGTAATGGTGGTCTCAAAGATCCTCCGTCTAAGGTTGGGTCAGCTCAAGATGAGATGCCCCATATGGTGGTGGCTAGGTCCTATTTATAGTGGCCTTGGTCCTCTTCCCAAATATTGAGCAGGAAGGATCCCACAACAGCCAAGTTTGAAGGGGGACAACTGGTACAAGGTATCGTGACAAAAGGTGGTCTTCGCCTGCCAAAGGCTCTGGCGATGACGTCGTAGTGGGCTCTGTGGTGACCTTCGGCCTGCCGTCCTGCTGGTCTTGGTCTCATTGCACCGATATGGAAACCTTTGCCTGGCGCCTCGGGACTCCTCGCCCGCGCTTGCCCATTTAGAAGCAAAGTGGAAACTGGCTTCCTGCGCCCGCTGGCGCCCGCCTAGCCTTGGTCGTCATGGCTCACGTCATGCGGACCTCGCGAGGTGTCCCTTGCCTTGATATCTCGGCTCCTCAGGAGCCAGCCTAATGAGGCCGCCCCTAGGGAGGGCTTGCGTCGTCCGCCTCGCGAGGCTTGGCCCCTCGCGAGGGTCTTGAGTGGTTTGCTGACAAAGATGGGACGTACCAGGCCACTGGATGAGCCTCGCTCAGGGCCGCAGGCAGGCAAGTCTGGGTACCCCCGTTCCTAGAACACCGACAGTAGCCCCTAGGCCCAAGGCGCGCTCGGACTTGGTTTCACGGTGAAGCCAAGGGTCAAGTGTGGAGCGCCACTGGCCCCAAAAGCATGCGGCCTTGATTGACATGTGGCGATTAACAGGATGTGGGTGTCTCCGCTTCCTAATGCCGCCTCGACAACCGCATGACTGACAAAAGGCAGGTGCGCGCTACAGTGCCTTCATTGATCGCCTTCGACTTGCTCCAAATCCCCTTTCTTGCTCCTCTCCCCCAAAGACTCCAGATCTGCGCCATCTCCCCTCCGAGTTCGCAACCGATGGCGTCTGGTAAGGCAAAGGCCGCCGCTCTGCCCGCTTGGTATGAGCCGGCCCTGTGCGCGCCCAGCATCTCGGAGAAGAACCTTGCTGCCGTGCTCCTGATGACGGCAGAGGACACCAATGAGAAGGGGAAGACCACGCTCCAGGCCACCTACGCTGAGCCGGAGGACTCAAAGAGCACTTTCTATCCCCTCTTCATGAGTAGTGTTGTCGTGGGGCTGGTTCCCCCTTTCTCTGATTTCTTCTACGCCATTCTTAGCCACTACAAGCTGCATGCCCTTCATCTTCATCTCAATTCCGTCATCCTCCTGTCGATCTTCACCTTCTATTGTGAGGCATTTATTGGGGTGATGTCATCCGTGGCACTGCTTCGCCACTTCTTCTACCTCTGAAACAAGGGCAAGCTTTGTTCAGGGTATGCCAACTTCGTCGCGGCCAACGGGACCAACGCGATCTCGAAAGCCGGGAAGAAGGCTGAGAATTTCAGGAGCAAGTGGGTCATTGTGGATGCCAAGTGCTCTCATCCTCGGTGGAGGATGCCGATAGGTGGCTCAGTGCGAAGCTCACCGACCCTCGGGCGCAGCAGGTGCTGGAGAACATGACCGCCGACTTGAAGCCCGACGACCCAAAAGCGGCGAAGTTGATGGGGGCCATGATCGCCAAGGAATTCCTAGCACGCCACGTAGCTCCACTTCAGGCGCACTCACACCCCTTGTGGAGGCTCAGGGACGAGGGGGCGACCTCCGTCTGCGCCCCAACGCCCTGTCTGACGAGGAGCTGGGAGCGGCTCTCCGCCTCTTGGTTGGGGATAACCAGGGGTATCTGCCTGATACCCACGTCCCCCTGTACCGCCGCCCGGATGGGGTGAAGGTGGCGGCCTCCATGCCCACCTTTGACGGATGTGGGCTTGTGGCACCGGCGCCCACCGAGGCCCCGATGGTGACGGTTCCGGTGGAGCTCTCTTAGGTGACTCTGGTGGGGGGGAGGACTTAGAGCCGACCGTGGAGGAGGGCGGGGAGACCTCCCCCCACGCAAGGTTGATCTCCTCCGCGCCTTGCGTGATGACATCGATGTCGACGACCACCCGGTGAAGGAGGCCACTCCCCCTGTCGGGATCACCACGAGGTCCAAGGTCACCCCCTCGAAGAAGCCGCCAGCTGGGGTCCCGACGAAGAGCAGATCGACACTGATCTCCCGAGGCGACGCTCCGGCTCTTTGATACGTCCATTTTGCATCATGCTTATATGTTGATATTTATTGCACTATGGGCTGTTCTTACATGTTTTGTCACAATACTTATGCCTTTTCTCTCTTATTTTAGAAGGTTCACATGAAGAGGGAGAATGTCGGCAGCTGGAATTCTGGCCTGGAAAAGGAGCAAACTCTGGAAACCTATTATGCACAACTCCAAAAGCCCTAAAACTCAACAGAACATCGTTTTGAAAAATATAAAAAATATCTGGCGAAAGAAATCCACGAGGGGGGCCACCGGCTGCCCACGAGGGTGGGGGGCGCGCCTCCCTTCCCAAGGCGCGCCCCCTGCCTCGTGGGCCAGCTGGCAGACCCCCGATGCCCATCTTCTCCTATATGAGGTGTTTTGACCTAGAAAAAAATCATAAGGAGGCTTTCGGGACCAGACGACGCCATCTCGAGGTGGAACCGAGGCGGAAACGAATCTAGGGCTCCGGCAGAGCTGTTCTGCCGGGGATACTTCCCTCTGAGAGGGGGAAATCGTCACTGCCGTCATCACCAACAACTCTCCCATCTTGGGGAGGGCTATCTTTATCAACATCTTCACCATCACCATCTCCTCTCAAACCCTAGTTCATCTCTTGTATCCAATCTTTGTACCCAAACCTCAGATTGGTACTGGTGGGTTGCTAGTAGTGTTGATTACCCCTTGTAGTTGATGCTAGTTGGTTTATTTGGTGGAAGATCATATGTTCAGATCCATTATGCATATTAATACCCTCTAATCGTGAACAATATTATGTCATGTGAGTAGTTACTTTTGTTCCTGAGGACATGGGAGAGGTCTTGCCATTAGTAGTCATGTGAGTTTGGTCTTCGTTCGATATTTTGATGAGATGTATGTTGTCTCTCCTCTAGTGGTGTCATGTGAACGTCGACTACATGACACTTCACCATTATTTGGGCCTAGAGGAAGACATTGGGAATTAATAAGTAGATGATGGGTTGCTAGAGTGACAGAAGCTTAAACCTTAGTTTATGCGTTGCTTCGTAAGGGGCTAATTTGGATCCATATGTTTCAGGCTATGGTTAGATTTACCTTAATACTTCTTTTGTAGTTGCAGATGCTTGCATTAGAGGTTAATCATAAGTGGGAGGCTTGTCCAAGTAAGGGCAGCACCCAAGCACCGGTCCACCCACATACCAAATTATCAAAGTACCGAACGCGAATCAGATGATCGTGATGAAAACTAGCTTGACGATAATTCCCATGTGTCCTCGGGAGCACTTTACCTTATATAAGAGTTTGTCCAGGCTTGTCCTTTGCTACAAAAAGGATTGGGCCACCTTGTTGGACCTTATTTACTTTTACCTTTTGTCACTTGCTACTAATTACCTTATCACAAAACTATCTGTTACCTATAATTTCAGTGCTTGCAGAAAATACCTTACCGAAAACTGCCTATCATTTCCTTTTGCTCCTCATTGGGTTCGACACTCTTACTTATCGAAAGGACTACGATAGATCCCCTACACTTGTGGGTCAGCACTCTTACGCCGCCTGGTGCCGCCGCCGGGCCAGCGGCCGTGGCCTCATCTATTCTTGGGGCTCGCGCCCCTGCGCCGCAGGCTGCGAGGCCGCTGGGCTCCGTGGTTCTAAAGAGGCCGCAGGGTTACGTCGCCGTGGACCAGTAAGTACCTTGGCCTAATTTTGTCTTCACTCTTGATTCTGTTGCTGATTCGTGATGTTTTCCCATGTACTGCCAGGCTAGTGCTGTCAGTGAAGAAGAAGAAGGAGGGGCGACCGCATCATAGACCCAGCGGCCTGGCTACGCCCTCACCGACGCAGACGGGCGATGAGGCGCCCCTGCTTCTCTTGCTCGGTCGTCCTTGCGAGGCTCGATGGACCAACCTCGGGAGAGGATGGCCTCCTTGGTCAAGCTGGCCCTGGAGGCACCCATATCCAGCTCGCCTGCGGGTGTCGCCAGGGCTTAGGAGGTCTTGAACATGCCGCAGCCTCCTCCTCTGGCCGGGCCGCTACCTCGCGGCCCTTCCGCCTCGTCCGACACCCTGGAGGAGGCTCATTCCATGCTGACGCGGATCTGGAATGACCTCCAAGGCGTTGAACATTGTCTGGTGGCAGGGCGCTTGGAGTTGGTCTCGGGCTGGCTAAACTTCGATGCGTCTGTCAGGGCGGTGCTGGGCCGGGTCGTGGCGGCTTCCCAAGAGGACAAGCGGGCCACCGACCAAGCTGCAGCCACCCGCGTGGCGGCACTGAAGGATGCATAGGCCGTCAAGGAGTGCTGCCGGTCGATGGAGGCCGAGCTGGAGACCATGTGCAGCAAGCGCGCGGCAGAGGAGGAGAAGACAAAAGCCCGAGAAGACGTCGTAGATAGTCGTGACACCCGGTTGAAGCAGTTGGCGAGGGCGTAGGCTACAGAACACAGCCGCCTCGAGAATCTGGAGTGGGAGATGGAAGAAGAGAAGGCCAGCTGAAGACCAAGGCGAAGTTTTTGGCCGAGGATCGCGCGGCCTTCAAGTCCCTTGAGGAGAGGTCCAGCCAAGCGCTGGGGGCACTCTACGAGAAGGGTTTGGAGAAACCACTGGCGACAGACGACAAAGGCCCCGCCCAGCTGCTTCCCTATCTTGTTATGGCGCTCGAGGGTGTCGTCAATGAGATCAGCCCCATGGTGGAGGGGGAATCTCGCACGCTTTCCTCCTCAGCCCTGACGCGCGTCTTCAGCCACCTGCATCTTCGGGACCCCAACACCGACCTTGGTGCACTGCTCGAGCATGTAGATGAAGAGCGCTGCGAGGCTGCCGCTGAAGCCGTTAAGGGCCAGGTGGAGGCCTTCTTGAAGAAGTTCCTCGCCATTGACCCCGCACCTCCAACCGACAGTGTCGCCGATCCCGTGGCCAAGGCCAACGGTGCAGGCCATGGCAATGCCACCGATGGTAAGGCGCTTCCTGACGATGGCGCCTAAGGCTGAAGAAGGGGCCTGCTAGTGGACGGCGGTGCTCCTCCCTATTTTTACTTTCCTGCGAACTTGCCTACGACATGCGACATGCCTCGAGGAGGCGTTAAAACTTATATTCGGTGTTTGAAGAACAATTTGGCTTGTAATAATTGCTAGCTATTCGCTGTTCCCTCCCTATTTGCTTTGTTGTTCTTCGTCGACAGAGCCCGGTATCGCATATATCTCAGCCACCGTTGTCTCATCCGGATCGCCAGGACGAGGTCAGGGGGTGAGAGGCTGGCTCCTGGGAGTCACGATGCCCAGGAGTCCTCCTTGCCGTGCAAACAACTTCTACGAAGGAAACACAAAACCAGGCTTTAGCGTTCTGCGTCGGCAGGGCCCGGCCACACGTGTACCTCAGCCGCTGTTGACTCGTCCGGATCGCCAGGACGAGGCCAGGGGGTGAGGGGCTACGCCTCCAGTTAGGCTCCTGAGTCGCGATGCTCAGGAGTCCCCCTTGACGTATGAACAGCCTTTGGGGAGGAAATGCAAGAACAGGCCTTAGTGTTCTACGTCGGCAGAGCCCGGCCCCGCGCGTACCTCAGCCGCCGTTGGGTTGTCCGGATCACCAGGACGACACTAAGGGGTGAGGGGCTACGTGACCAGTCAGGCCCTTGGATCATGATGCCCAAGGGTCCCCCTTGACGTATGAACAGACCTCATACATGTCCTCGTCGGGCTTTTGGTCGGGAGGGTTGCGCGACGACCAGGTCCAGGGGACCTGGAGCGGCGTACGGCAGACGTGACCTGAGCATAGCCCCCGTGCCTAGCCCCCTCGCACTACTCTCCCGAGGGGAAAGCAGCGCGGTGAGGCTACTCACCGAGCCCGGTAGCTCCCCCAGGTTAAAGCAGCCGTGAGGCCACGTCCTGTTGTTTATCACCAGCACGGAGCATGGAGCTACCATTCTTGCATGGGCATAGCCGCTCCTCGACCGTGTCGACTACCAGCGCGGAGCATGGTGCTTCTACTGGCACGTTGGAGGGGACTCCCTACTGCGGAGAGCCCCCGGGGCGTGTACAGCCCTGCCCTGACACATGGCTTACATGGCAGGGCTAGTGTCACACCCTGCATTTTGTAACATGTTATTTGTATCTTTGAAGCATGAAAATTTGGACCAGCAAAAATTTTTAGCATCATTTGGCTTTTATTTGGAATTGAGTTTTCTTCATGTGCTTTTTCATGTGCTCATTAAAGTCAACTATGATCTCTTGTAGATTTCATCTCCATACCCAAAACTTCTGCCCAATGATCATGCCAAGTGTTATATAACAGTATAGTATTTTCTTACAAAATTAATTTGGCCAAAAAGTATTTTATAAATTTAGTTTTCCAAAACCCCCCTGAATTGAGATTTGCACTGCAAGTACTTGATTTAGGGTGAGAAAATTATTTCAAAAGGTTTATTTGATACCTAGTAGTCATAGGACTCCCAGAAACCACAAAGGTATAATTTTAAAAGTTATTTTCCTATTTTATTTAAAAGCTTTTTCTTAAGGCCAGAAATGGTCTTTAATAGGGGAAAATTATTTAACTATTTCAAAAATATTTGCCAAAATTCAGAGAGACTCACAGGACATATATTGTCCATATATAAGAGTTTCAACACTTGGTCATGTTCAAAATAATGGGCTAAACCCTCTAAAACCCTTTCTGGATATTTCAAGCTTTTGAAATATTTACAAACGAAATTTTCTCCAAAAATTCCAGGGAAATTCTATCATGTCATATATGACATATTTGATGATCTTGCCAAGTCCCATGCCTTGGGAAGCAAGAAAACATCCTCAAACCCCTTCATAACCATTCTGTCCATATTTGAAGTTTGAGCAACTTTACATTGCCAAACTTGTCCAAATGCTCTCAAACTTGGTGCACATGCTAGAATGACCTAATAAGGAATCTATCCCAAATGGCACAAGAATTTGAATAGAGCAACTTGATCTGATCACCTCAAAACCCTTTCTGTTCAAATGCAAATTTGAACAACTTTACATTACCAACTTTTTATCTGGAGCTTCAAACTTTGTGGGCATGATCAATACCCCAAATAATGATGCTACACCAAGTGGTGCATCAAGGGGAGATGATTAGCTTGACTCAATCAAGATGAAACTGTTTCTGTTGATTTCTAGGGTTCACCAAAGTTACATTGGCTAGTTTCTTCAAATGTGCCCAAGTTTGGTGAAGCACCCTATTTTCTCATGTCTTTCAACCCTGTTAAGTGCCATGTCAAGTGGAGATCATTTACTTGATCAAACACTGATCAAACACCTTCTGCAGAATTGCTAAAACCTCCAACTTGATCACTTTTACTTTTCTCCATGGCCTCAACTTCTTACCACATGATCATTGAGTTACTAGCTACCACCAGTAACTTCCCCAGCACCCCAGCTCCATGATTGAGGGGTGAAAGCCCTGTTTTACCTTGCTGGACAGCAAGCTTTCACCAATTCACCAGCACCCTCCCTCTCTCTCTGCATCTCTAGGGCATCCAAGGCCTCATGCCAATTCTTTACACTCCCCCTGACCTTCTAGACGCTGCTGGACACATTGGTTTTGACCAGGACGGCGAGAGCGCGGCGATGCCAGCCAAACGCGCGCTCTGGAGCGCGTAACAGTGCAGACAAGAAATGTGGCTTCGGCCAATCGCTGACCCCGACAGCCTCGGGCCTCCCCCTCGCGCCAGTCGAGGCCTCTCGATGTCCGCAACCTCCCCGGCGCTGTCCCCCCTCCTCCTGCGCCCACAAGTGGCCGACGTCGCACGCGCGCTGGCCGTCCGCGACGGCCACTCTGCTGCTTCACACGCGTGCACGCTCCTGACGCTCCCCCGCTCCTCCTCTCACCTCTACTGGACGTGGAGATCGTCCAGGAACTCCACGGACTCACTCCCTTGGCCTCCCGTGCGCTGTAGCCTCGAGCCGGGGCTCGCCGGCGCACTGGACCACGGGCCTCCGTCGAGCTCCTATAAATAGCCCCTCCCGAGCCTCCCCAACAGCATCAGCAGCTCCACCACACTCCACTGAGTCCCCCAGCATCACCCACTCCTCCCCAGGACGTCCCAGTGCTCGGGATCGACCGGAGCTCCGCCGCGTCGGGCCGCCGGCGATCTCGTGGTACGGGTCTTCCCTGCCCCTCCTTCCACCCGATTCAGAACCGCCGTGCTCCACTGATCCTTTCCCCCTTGTTTCCCCCTCCGTTTGCAGTCGGAAACAGCCGCAACAACCACCTCCCGACGAGCCTCCGCCGTCCCAACTCGCCGCCGGCGAACCGGACCTCCCTGGCGTGCCGCACCACCACCACAGCAACCGCGACACGACGCTGAGTCCATCCCTGGCCTCCGTTGCCGTCGCCGTGGCCAGAAAACTCGCCGGTGAGCTCGCCGTCGCCGTGGCCGCAAGGTTGGAGATGATAGGCGGGCCCCGCCTATCATCCCCACACCTCTCTCCCCCTCCTCTCTGTCACTGACCCACGGGCCCCGCCCGTCAGGTTTAAAAACCCGACGTGCGCGCGCAGGATCCCGTGCGGCTGGGCTGGACCGCCTGGGCCGTGCACTGTGGCCCCCTCTGGCCCAGTGCACAGGACCTTTTTCCTTTTTCTTTTTCTGTAAACATTTTAAACATTTCTACAGAAAATAATAATGGTCCAAATTAAATAATTCCAACTCCTAAAATCTTGTAATATTCCAACCTATTTAATGGTACTACTTTCACTCAAATCCATGAACTTTTCTATACTGTTCAAATTTAAATTCAAATTTGGGCAGTAATACTCCTGTTCTAAAATCAATATATTCCATTCTGTTACTCCAAAACTCCAACTAAGATTTTTCCCCACCTTAGAAATTCCTCTAGTATTTTAAAAAATGAGTTGACATTTTTCTGAGCACTTTGATTTTTCTGTTTTGTTTGTATTCTTATTTTTCGGTGGTTATTATGCGACGTATAGATCCCATATTTGACGAAGTTGCTGTGGAAGAAGAAGGAGAAGGACTTGAAGACTTTGAAGACCAAGTCAATCCAGGCAAGCAGCCCTTTGACCATGATACACTTGTTCCTCGGAACCCGTTTGTTTCCGATGCATGATATTAGGGTTACGATGGTAACCTAGTTGATTCCACCACATGATGCATGCTTTATTGATGATCTCACTATGTGCTAGATGACATGCAATAGTTAGTCATGATGCTTATATGATGCATGTGTGATTTGAACCCTCGTAGTTGAAATCTTTGCATGAACCCATCGGGTGCCCCTAATGCCCGAGGGTGATGATGTGTTAGGTCATCACTTGAGAAAGAAGTGATGTGCCGGTAATATCATGTGCATGGTGGAATGATGGATTAGATTTATGTGTGACTACCGTTCCAACCAAACATGTGCAACCACACTACCCCTTATGGGACGGGGCTTTATTGAATACTTAGGTCGATACTAGCATGGTGCCCGCATTACTAGTGACGGGAAGACTTGAGGTCTTTCCTGGGACGGGGTCGTGCTTGGATAGACGGCCATGACTGTTTTTACAGGGCACCGGACACACCGTTGGTCCCTTCGGGTACGCGTGACATTGAAATTAGGGCAAGTCCTGTGATCTATTGTTTGTACCCGAGGGCCGTGTACCAACGAGTGGACTCTATGTTAGTGTCATCTAAGGAAAGGTAATGACCGGGTGCTTACCCCGGGTACTTGAGGTACCGCGGGTCGTGGATGACACGGAAGTTCCCCGGATCTTGTGGGTAAAGTGTGCAACCTCTGCAGAGTGTCAAACTATTCGAATAGTCATGTCCACAGTCATGGATAGTTGGGTGGTGCTACTTAAACTATGTCCAGAATTTTACTTCCTCGGTGATTATATGTGTGTGATGAGTCAAGGTGGTGACTTGACTCGATGAGTTGAATCATATTCATGTTGATATCGGTAACCTGTCTTCGAGGTTACGCGAGGTTATTGATGCATAAACTTGATGGTAGAATATTTGTTCTAGCCTTGCTAGATTGATCATTATTATTCAATTGCACTGCTACTTTGAACCACATCATGGGTTGCTTGCGAGTACATTCAAAGTACTCATTGGCTTGCCACTGGTTATTTAATTGGCCAGGCATGGAAGAACAGGATTATGAGGAAGAGTTCTTTGGAGACGAACATGCGAACTAGGACGCTATCCCAGTCAAAATGCCTGTAGGGTTAAGGCAGATGGCATGGGTTCTACCCGTTATCGAAGACTTCCGCTATTTAAGTTATTTGCTATTCAGCCCGTGAGGCTCTATCTATGTAAGACTTGGCCATAATGGCCTTAATTCGTGTAAGACTATTTGTATGGATGTAAGACTCTTGTTATTCAGCTTTTGTGTGTTCAGTGAGCATTGATCTCTGGGATCACTATACACGTGCATTCGGTGATCTCGACTTCTAAGTCGGGGTCCCCATAGAGCTGGTATCAGAGCCATCCTGACTGTAGGAAGCCTTAGTTAGCATGGGCGTTAGTTAGATGAGACCCTTTTTCAAAAACCTTCTGAACCTCTCTTCTTTTCTAAACCTGAGATTTCATCAGCTTATTAACCCCTCCTATTCCACCTTTGTAGATGGCCGCTGTACCCGAAGAGCACCTGACCACTTGGTTTCCCTTACTTCTCGAGGATAGCCTCCAGGAGTGTCAGTTCCACCGAGCACCCATCCTCACCTACCTTGAGCATTGGGTGA
>LR738713.1:225980298-226014026 GCA_902687465.1 Secale cereale | reverse complement strand
AGTTATTTGCTATTCAGCCCGTGAGGCTCTATCTATGTAAGACTTGGCCATAATGGCCTTAATTCGTGTAAGACTATTTGTATGGATGTAAGACTCTTGTTATTCAGCTTTTGTGTGTTCAGTGAGCATTGATCTCTGGGATCACTGTACACGTGCATTCGGTGATCTCGACTTCTAAGTCGGGGTCCCCATAGAGCTGGTATCAGAGCCATCCTGACTGTAGGAAGCCTTAGTTAGCATGGGCGTTAGTTAGATGAGACCCTTTTTCAAAAACCTTCTGAACCTCTCTTCTTTTCTAAACCTGAGATTTCATCAGCTTATTAACCCCTCCTATTCCACCTTTGTAGATGGCCGCTGTACCCGAAGAGCACCTGACCACTTGGTTTCCCTTACTTCTCGAGGATAGCCTCCAGGAGTGTCAGTTCCACCGAGCACCCATCCTCACCTACCTTGAGCATTGGGTGAACGATACTGAGGTGGAGTACCATGTGGAAATGATCGTGAAGGCAAACGATCCTCCCACAAGTTGGTTCTTCGAGGGACCCCAGATGGTAACACTACCACTCGCTGTCGAGGCTGCTGCACTCAAGGCATTAACCCATCTCCGCGAGCTTCTTCCGGAGATGGCAGCCAAGATGGCAACTCGCTTCTTACCTTACCGGAAGGAAGGTGACGAAGAAAGCAGCGCACTAGCCCCTTCACTGAAGGAAGGACTCTCTCTTCGGTTCCAGACCTACTTCAGTCTGTGTGCCGATAGTTTGGCACAAGACTTGGCCTCGGAATCAATGAAGCTTCGAGAAGAACTTCACAAGACCAAGGCACTTCTTCGTCGAGCTCAAGAGAAGGCAAATAGGATCAAGAAGAAAGGAGCACCATCTGGACAATCCGCTATCGCATATCGAGGCGGAAGGCCCTCCGAGGATGTATCTTCCAAGGGTGAAGAACCACCTCGGCGACGCCGGATGACGGCAAGGGAATATCGCAAGCTTTTCCCTGCACCACCGACGAAGCACCATCGTATCCAACTCCTCCACTCCCCCACTCCCTCAAGTGACAAGGGAGCCCAGACAGATGAAGACAAGGAGGAAGACCCAGAAGAGCCAGAATACGCGATCGAGCATTCCGCCGCTTAGGCATTACTCGCTTCTCGGATATGCCAGTTGTAACCTCTACGGTAGGATAGGTCGTGTAACCCCTATGCGCAGTCGAGTCCTTGTATGGTTCATATGAAACCATCTAGTGTTTGCTTTTGTTGTGTCTGGATGTGAGTCGTAATCTTCCTTCGGGAATATGTAAACGACTACATCACCCATTTGGATTTTAATGAATGTGTTTTGGCCTTACGGCCCTTGCATGATTTGATTTAGTGTCACACCCACCCCCTTACTAGGCACCCATCTATCTTGCTTTCCCTCTTCCAAGTCATGAGACCTTTTACCGCTCCAACAGGATGCCTGTTGTAACTCGTACTGGTACCTCTACCCAGCAGCCCGAAGCCGGAGCATCCTCTCAGCCAGAGGCAGGCCACGACCAAACCAACGACCAAGCTCCACCACCACCTCCTCCAAGCATGGACATGGCTCAGCTTCTCCAAGCTTTCCGAGAGGAACGCCAAGCCAACACTGCAGCTCTTCAGCTGATTGCTCAAGCTGTCACCAACAACCGCCAGCCGGCGGGGAATGGCAACGGACGTTCCACGTTGGTAGAGTTCAAGAAGCATGCACCGCCAACCTTCATTGAGACTGTTGAACCCCTGGATGCAGACGACTGGGTCCGTTCCGTTGAGGAGATACTGGAACTAGTCGGATGCACCGAAGACCGCGAGAAGGTGGCTTATGCAGCCCACTGCCTCGGGGGAACTACAAGAGCTTGGTGGGATGGATTCAAGGTCATGCATGCTGAACAAGACATCACTTGGGTTAACTTCAAGGCAAAATTCCGCAAGGCCCACATTCCTTCCGGAATCATGGCTATCAAAAAGCGTGAGTTCCGAGCCCTGAAGCAAGGAAGTGGCATTGTCAAGGAGTACATGCAGAAGTTCAGTGTTCTGTCAAGGTACGCCCCTGAAGATGTCAGCACTGATGCTGCCAAAAGGGAGCGCTTCATGGAAGGCCTTAATCAGACTCTGCAATACTCGCTTGTCGTGTGCGACTGCCCGTCTTTCCCTGACCTGGTGAACAAGGCACTCATGCTTGAAGACAAGCGGCGTGCTTTGGAAGACACTCGCAAGCGCAAGTTGGTCAGTAAGGGAAGTTCCAGCAACCAGAAGCCTCGTCCGTGGCAGTCAGCCCCGGCCAAGCCAACCTATCAGCAGCCAAGAGCTCCTGCACCTCGTGCCAATCCTCAGCCTCAGTAGTATGCCAACCCCAGGCCAGCTTTCAACCCCAATACCAGTGGTGGCAACAAGATCAATCCAAACCAAGTCACTTGCTTTGGATGTGGTCAGCCCGGACACATCTCAAGGGTGTGCCCCAACAAGAAGCCTGATGCCCCGCGCTCCAATGCGCAGAACCAGGGACAAGGCCGTGGAATGCCACCAAGGAACCCAGCTCCTCGCAATCCACCGAACTATGGGAAGGGGCGTGTGAATCACGTCACTACTGAAGAAGCCCAGGAAGACCCGGACGTCGTGCTGGGTACGTTCCTTGTCAACTCAGCACCTGCAACTGTCTTATTTGATTCTGGAGCAACGCATTCATTTGTCACTCAAAGATTTGCATTAAAAAGTGGCATGACCCCTACACCCCTGAATAACCCTATGGTGGTACAAACCCCTGGAGCCGAGATGAGAGCCAAGATAGGCTGTAAAGGAGTCAGTATTACCATTAACGGTGTAGACTTCCTAGCAGACCTTATCGTCCTGAGATCGCAAGGCTTGGATGTGAACCTAGGCATGAATTGGCTCAGCAAGCACCAAGGCTTGTTAGACTGTGCCAATCGGACAGTCACTGTGACCAATGACCAAGGAGTCGAAGTCAAGTTTGCTCCCAACTCCTCTTCCGCTCAAGACACTAAAGTCAACTGTCTGTCTGAAGTTGGGCTAGATCAAGTACCGGTGGTATGTGAGTATCCTGATGTCTTTCCGGATGAACTACCGGAAATGCCCCCTGACCGTGACATTGAGTTCATTATCGAGCTCGTGCCCGGAGCAGGACCCATCTATAAGAAGCCTTATAGAATGGGGACGGAAGAATTAGCCGAGTTGAAGAAGCAGCTAGAAGAGCAGCTAAGGAAGGGATTTATCCGCCCAAGTGCCTCCCCTTGGGGATCTCCTGTTCTGTTTGTGGCAAAGAGGGATGGTACCATCCGCTTATGCATTGACTATCGTTCCCTCAATGAAGTTACAATCAAGAACAAGTACCCACTTCCCAAGATCGAAGATCTGTTTGATCAGCTCAGCGGAGCCAAGGTATTCTCCAAGATCGACCTCAGATCTGGGTATTACCAGCTGAAGATCAGACCCCAAGATATTCCGAAGACGGCATTCGTAACCAGATATGGCCTGTACGAGTGCACGGTCATGTCTTTTGGGTTAACCAATGCCCCAGCTTACTTCATGTATCTCATGAATAAAGTCTTCATGGATTATTTGGACAAGTTTGTTCTTGTCTTCATTGATGACGTTCTTGTGTTCTCGAAGTCGGAGGAAGAGCACGAGCAGCATCTGAGGATGGTCCTAGACAAGCTTCGTGAGCACCAACTGTATGCCAAATTCATCAAGTGTGAGTTCTGGCTGCATAAAGTTGGATTCTTAGGTCATGTCTTGACCGAGGAAGGATTATCTGTTGATCCTGCAAAAATCGAAGCTGTGACCAATGGCAATCTCCAACGACCGTCAAGGAAGCCAGAAGCTTCCTCGGACTAGCGGGCTATTACCGCAAGTTCGTGGAAGGATTCTCTAGCATTGCACGACCAATGACTCAGCTCCTCAAAAAGGACAAGAAGTTCGAGTGGACGCCAAAATGCGAAGAGAGCTTCCAAGAGCTCAAGAAGAGATTGACCACCGCCCCAGTTCTGGCAACACCTGATATCCACAAGGAGTTCGTGATATATTGTGATGCCTCTCAGACCGGATTGGGAAGCGTTCTGATGCAAGAAGGCCGCGTCATAGCATACCTCTCCAGGCAGCTACGACCCCATGAGGAGAACTACGCTACTCACGATCTTGAGCTAGCGGCAGTAGTTCATGCCTTGAAGACATGGCGGCATTACCTCCTAGGGAAATGGTGTGAGATCTACACAGACCACAAAAGTCTGAAGTTTATTTTCACCCAAAAGGAATTGAACATGAGGCAACGGAGATGGTTGGAACTCATCAAAGACTATGACCTCAGTGTTCAGTATCACCCTGGGAAGGCTAACGTGGTGGCCGATGCCTTAAGCAGGAAGGCTTGCTCTTTGAATGCCGTTATTCAAGAAAGGCAGCCAGCCTTGTTTAAGGAGATCAAACAATTCAATTTGGAATTGGTTACCCCTGGATTTCTGGATCATTTGGAAGTCAGACCAACCCCGATGGACGACGTCAAGAAGGCACAAGATGGACATGCAAGCATCGAAGGTATCAAGAAGAAGATGAAGCTGGGCAAGGCCCCAGGATTCTCCGAAGACGAGCACGGGATTGTTTGGTACAAAGGTCGCCTCTGCGTACCAAACAACACCGAGCTGAAGACGCTGATTCTGCTAGAAGCCCACGACACTCGGTATTCCATCCACCCCGGAGAAACCAAGATGTACCAAGACTTGAAGGCACGATTCTGGTGGCACGGGATGAAGAGAGAGGTTGCAACCTATGTTGCAAAGTGTGACGTGTGCCAAAGGGTCAAGGCTGAATATCAGCGACCTGCTGGATTGCTTCAACCACTCAAGGTTCCTGAGTGGAAGTGGGATAAAATCGGAATGGACTTCATCACTGGATTACCAAGGTCGAATAGAGGACATGACTCCATCTGGGTCATAGTTGATCATTTGACCAAGGTGGCCCACTTCATTCCTGTCAAGACCACTTATGATGGCAACCGGCTGGCAGCTCTCTACATCGACCGAATTGTAAGTCTTCACGGCGTTCCCAAGGAGATTGTGTCCGATCGAGGAACCCAGTTCACCTCTAGGTTCTGGAAGAAGTTCCAAGAAGCCCTGGGAACCAAGTTGTCTTTCAGCACAACTTTCCACCCACAGACCGGAGGTCAAACAGAGCGAGTCAATCAGATTCTCGGAGACATGCTCCGAGCTTGTGTCCTGGCGTATGGAGCCAAGTGGGAAGACTGTCTCCCTTTTGCCGAGTTCTCCTATAACAACAGTTACCAGTCAAGCCTTCAGATGGCACCATTTGAGGTGTTGTACGGACGCAGATGTCGCACACCCCTCAACTGGTCAGAGACTGGAGAAGGACTAGTCTTTGGACCGGATAATCTCCGCGCAGCAGAAGAGCAAGTCCAACTAGTCGGAGAGCGATTAAAGGCAGCCAAGTCAAGGCAGAAGAGTTATGCTGACACTCGACGTCGGAACATGAGTTTCCATGTCGGGGACCATGTGTACCTGCGGGTAACTCCTCTGAAGGGAACCAAGCATTTCCATGTCAAGGGGAAGCTTGCACCAAGGTTCATTGGACCCTTTGAGATCACTGCACGACGAGGAGAAGTGGCTTATCAGTTGGAACTACCACCTGAGCTATCCGATGTGCACAATGTATTCCATGTGTCACAACTCCGGAAATGTCTCCAAGTTCCAGACAAGCCCAATCTCTACAAGGATGTGGATCACCAAGCCATTGATCTGCAGCCTGATTTGACCTACCGCGAGAAGCCCATTCGTATTCTGGATGAAGCAGAACGACGTACGCGAAGCCGTACCATCAAGTACTTCAAGGTCCAGTGGAGCAACCACACCGAAGCAGAAGCAACCTGGGAACGAGAAGACTATCTTAGATCCGAGTTTCCCGACCTCTTTTAAGCCCTAGTTTAGGAATCTCGGGGACGAGATTCTTGTAAGGGGGGTAGGTCTGTCACACCCTGCATTTTGTAACATGTTATTTGTATCTTTGAAGCATGAAAATTTGGACCAGCAAAATTTTTTAGCATCATTTGGCTTTTATTTGGAATTGAGTTTTCTTCATGTGCTTTTTCATGTGCTCATTAAAGTCAACTATGATCTCTTGTAGATTTCATCTCCATACCCAAAACTTCTGCCCAATGATCATGCCAAGTGTTATATAACAGTATAGTATTTTCTTACAAAATTAATTTGGCCAAAAAGTATTTTATAAATTTAGTTTTCCAAAAACCCCCTGAATTGAGATTTGCACTGCAAGTACTTGATTTAGGGTGGGAAAATTATTTCAAAAGGTTTATTTGATACCTAGTAGTCATAGGACTCCCAGAAACCACAAAGGTATAATTTTAAAAGTTATCTTCCTATTTTATTTGAAAGCTTTTTCTTATGGCCAGAAATGGTCTTTAATAGGGGAAAATTATTTAACTATTTCAAAAATATTTGCCAAAATTCAGAGAGACTCAGAGGACATATATTGTCCATATATAAGAGTTTCAACACTTGGTCATGTTCAAAATAATGGGCTAAACCCTCTAAAACCCTTTCTGGATATTTCAAGCTTTTGAAATATTTACAAAGGAAATTTCCTCCAAAAATTCCAGGGAAATTCAATCATGTCATATATGACATATTTGATGATCTTGCCAAGTCCCATGCCTTGGGAAGCAAGAAAACATCCTCAAACCCCTTCATAACCATTCTGTCCATATTTGAAGTTTGAGCAACTTTACATTGCGAAACTTGTCCAAATGCTCTCAAACTTGGTACACATGCTAGAATGACCTAATAAGGCATCTAGCCCAAATGGCACAAGAATTTGAATAGAGCAACTTGATCTGATCACCTCAAAACCCTTTTTGTTCAAATGCAAATTTGAACAACTTTACATTACCAACTTTTTATTTGGAGCTTCAAACTTTGTGGGCATGATCAATACCCCAAATAATGATGCTACACCAAGTGGTGCATCAAGAGGAGATGATTAGCTTGACTCAATCAAGATGAAACGGTTTCTGTTGATTTCTAGGGTTCACCAAAGTTACATTGGCTAGTTTCTTCAAATGAGCCCAAGTTTGGTGAAGCACCCTATTTTCTCATGTCTTTCAACCCTGTTAAGTGCCATATCAAGTGGAGTTCATTTACTTGACCAAACACTGATCAAACACCTTCTGCAGAATTGCTAAAACCTCCAACTTGATCACTTTTACTTTTCTCCATGGCCTCAACTTCTTACCACATGATCATTGAGTTACTAGCTACCACCAGTAACTTCCCCAGCACCCCAGCTCCATGATTGAGGGGTGAAAGCCATGTTTTACCTTGCTGGACAACAAGCTTTCACCAATTCACCAGCACCCTCCCTCTCTCTCTGCATCTCCAGGGCATCCAAGGCCTCAGGCCAATTCTTTACTCTCCCCCTGACCTTCTAGACGCTGCTGGACACGTTGGTTTTGACCAGGACGGCAAGAGCGCGGCGATGCCAGCCAAACACACGCTCTGGAGCGCGTAACAGTGCAGACAAGCAATGTGGCTTCGGCCAATCGCTGACCCCGACAGCCTCAGGCCTCCCCCTCGCGCCAGTCGAGGCCTCTCGACGTCCGCAACCTCCCCGGCGCTGTCCCCCCTCCTCTTGCGCCCTCCAGTGGCCGACGTCGCACGCGCGCTGGCCGCCCGCGACGGCCACTCTGCTGCTTCACACGCGCGCACGCTCCTCACGCTCCCCCGCTCCTCCTCTCACCTCTACTGGACGTGGAGATCGTCCAGGAACTCCACAGACTCACTCCCTTGGCCTCCCGTGCGCTGTAGCCTCGAGCCGGGGCTCGCCGGCGCACTGGACCATGGGCCTCCGTCGAGCTCCTATAAATAGCCCCTCCCGAGCCTCTCCAACAGCATCAGCAGCTCCACCACACTCCACTGAGTCCCCCAGCATCACCCACTCCTCCCCAGGACGTCCCAGTGCTCGGGATCGACCGGAGCTCCGCCACGTCGGGCCGCTGGCGATCTCGTGGTACGGGCCTTCCCTGCCCCTCCTTCAACCCGATTCAGAACCGCCGTGCTCCACTGATCCTTTCCCCCTTGTTTCCCCCTCCGTTTGCAGTCGGAAACAGCCGCATCAACCACCTCCCGACGAGCCTCCGTCGTCCCACCTCGGCGCCGGCGAACCGGACCTCCCCGACGTGCCGCACCACCACCACAGCAACCGCGACACGACGCTGAGTCCATCCCTGGCCTCCCTTGCCGTCGCCGTGGCCGGAAAACTCGCCGGTGAGCTCGCCGTCGTCGTGGCCGCAAGGTTGGAGATGACAGGCGGGCCCCGCCTGTCATCCCCACACCTCTCTCCCCATCCTCTCTGTCATTGACCCACGGGCCCCGCCCGTCAGGTTTAAAAACCTGACGTGCGCCCGCAGGCTCCCGTGCGGCTGGGCTGGACCGCCTGGGCCGTGCACTGTGGCCCCCTCTGGCCCAGTGCACAGGACCTTTTTCCTTTTTCTTTTTCTGTAAACGTTTTAAACATTTCTACAGAAAAGAATAATGGTCCAAATTAAATAATTCCAACTCCTAAAATCTTGTAATATTCCAACCTATTTAATGGTACTACTTTCACTCAAATCCATGAAACTTTTCTGTACTGTTCAAATTTAAATTCAAATTTGGGCAGTAATACTCCTGTTCTAAAATCAATATATTCCATTCTGTTACTCCAAAACTCCAACTAAGATTTTTCCCCACCTTAGAAATTCCTCTAGTATTTTACAAAAATGAGTTGACATTTTTCTGAGCACTTTGATTTTTCTGTTTTGTTTGTATTCTTATTTTTCCGTGCTTATTATGCAACGTATAGATCCCGTATTTGACGAAGTTGCTATGGAAGAAGAAGGAGAAGGACTTGAAGACTTTGAAGACCAAGTCAATCCAGGCAAGCAGCCCTTTGACCATGATACACTTGTTCCTCGGAACCCGTTTGTTTCCGATGCATGATATTAGGGTTACAATGGTAACCTAGTTGATTCCACCACATCATGCATGCTTTATTGATGATCTCACTATGTGCTAGATGACATGCAATAGTTGGTCATGATGCTTATATGATGCATGTGTGATTTGAACCCTTGTAGTTGAAATCTTTGCATGAACCCATCGGGTGCCCCTAATGCCCGAGGGTGATGATGTGTTAGGTCATCACTTGAGAAAGAAGTGATGTGCCGGTAATATCATGTGCATGGTGGAATGATGGATTAGATTTATGTGTGACTACCGTCCCAACCAAACATGTGCAACCACACTACCCCTTATGGGACGGGGCTTTATTGATTACTTAGGTCGATACTAGCATGGTGCCCGCATTACTAGTGACGGGAAGACTTGAGGTCTTTCCTGGGACGGGGTCGTGCTTGGATAGACGGCCATGACTGTTTTTACAGGGCACCGGACACACCGTTGGTCCCTTCGGGTACGCGTGACATTGAAATTAGGGCAAGTCCCGTGATCTATTGTTTGTACCCGAGGGCCGTGTACCAACGAGTGGACTCTATGTTAGTGTCATCTAAGGAAAGGTAATGACCGGGTGCTTACCCCGGGTACTTGAGGTACCGCGGGTCATGGATGACACGGAAGTTCCCCGGATCTTGTGGGTAAAGTGTGCAACCTCTGCAGAGTGTCAAACTATTCGAATAGCCGTGTCCACGGTCATGGACAGTTGGGTGGTGCTACTTAAACTATGCCCAGAATTTTACTTCCTCGGTGATTATATGTGTGTGATGAGTCAAGGTGGTGACTTGACTCGATGAGTTGAATCATATTCATGTTGATATCGGTAACCAGTCTTCGAGGTTACGCGAGGTTATTGATGCATGAACTTGATGGTAGAATATTTGTTCTAGCCTTGCTAGATTGATCATTATTATTCAATTGCACTGTTACTTTGAACCACATCATGGGTTGCTTGCGAGTACATTCAAAGTACTCATTGGCTTGCCACTGGTTATTTAATTGGCCAGGCATGGAAGAACAGGATTATGAGGAAGAGTTCTTTGGAGACGAACATGCGAACTAGGACGCTATCCCAGTCAGAATGCCTGTAGGGTTAAGGCAGATGGCATGGGTTCTACCCGTTATCGAAGACTTCCGCTATTTAAGTTATTTGCTATTCAGCCCGTGAGGCTCTATCTATGTAAGACTTGGCCATAATGGCCTTAATTCGTGTAAGACTATTTGTATGGATGTAAGACTCTTGTTATTCAGCTTCTGTGTGTTCAGTGAGCATTGATCTCTGGGATCACTGTACACGTGCATTCGGTAATCTCGACTTCTAAGTCGGGGTCCCCACAGCTAGACGAGGTGTATTTAGGCACCCGTGAACCAGCACTAGACTTACGGGGCCCTACCTCAAGGCGGTTTGCGCCTGGTCTTGATTGAGAGCGCCTGAGATGATCCTACGAGGTGGTTAGGCAACATGCACCGAGTGAATCCCTCGAGGTTGCCACATGAGAAGGCCAGACACCGACGACCCCAGGAGGTGACATGAACGGGGCCGGCCCGCCAGACAGAGCTCAGCCGTTGGGTTTATTGAGGCTGCAGGCACGGACCTGAGCACAGACGTCGTGCCTAGTCTTCTCATGTGGATATCCTATGGAAAGACAACCGGCATGCAGCTCCTATAGCGACGAGGCACCGTGTCGTGCTCCCTTACCTACCTGTTCACACTCAGCTCGTGCAAGGGCGAGGCACCAAGGACCATGGGAGGTGACGTACATGGGGCTGGCCCGCGAGCCAAAGCTCAGCTGCTTGGATTTGGCGACGTTGCAGGGACGGACCCGAGCACAGACACCGTGCATGTCCTTAATCATGAGGCGGGCGTAGGCAGCTCAGTGAGGGCGTACAACGTTCATGGCATCGAACTACCGATCAGACAGGTAAGTAATTTTAAAGCTGCTAATTGGAAAGGTAAAGCTAGTTCTGGTAAGATGCAAGAACAATACATGCCACCGGGACGGACCCGGGCGGCCTGGGGATGATGCAGTCCAATGTGCGCCCCCAACAAGGTAAATTAAAGATGCAAGAAGGATACATGCCATAGATGCAAGCCCGTGCGACCTGGGAATAATGCAGCCCGAGGGGTGCTCCCAGCTGAACAAAAAAGGAAAATGTCACGTGGCAAAGTTGCTGAAGTGGTGCTGATGTAGCTGAAGATGCTCGATGTAGGTTCCGAGGCTCCGGAGGTTCCGAGAATTCACGAAGAACGAGGCCACCTCCGCCAAGATCTCCTGATGCCTGGCCTCGCGAGTCACCAGGACTTCCCGCATGTGGCGCTGGTGCAGGGCCGCCTAGTTCGGCAAGCCGAACGGCATGCGAACGTACCTATGAGGGGGACCCTCGCACGGGCCCACCTGAGATGGCCATTAGAGCTCCTGAGACGCGATCATGTTGAGTCCTAGGACGTTGACGTTGACGCGCAGCCCGTCGCCCGAGCCTGGGACGACAGCTGCACTCCGAGGTGCCGGGCGGCGCTCGCCCCGCATTGCCCTTGCCACCTGCAAGTCTTTAATGGTCTTGCTGATGAACTCCTGAGCACTTGGTGCCTCACACCTTGAGGCCTCCGGAGGGAAACATGCGGCGAAGCACGCCTCCACATGGTGCCCGAGCGCCTCCCTCGAGACATTGGCTAGGTTGAGGCCCTCCAGAGGAGAGCCATCGAGCCCAGCCTGAGGGGAGCGCCGGGCGTGCCTTCCTATGCGAGGGAGGGAGGCCCCATCCCTGGGCACAGGTCCTGAGGTGGTAACGCTGCTCTCCTGAGGCCCCTGGTGCAGTAGCTGCTTCTTCTTCTTGGGGACGGCCTCAGGAGGGTAGATGGCGCCATCATTGTCTGGATCCTCGACTGTCGCAGCCTGGTAAGCGCGCTCGAGTGAGCACACCGCATCCTTTTCTTCGCAGGCAACCGTGATGACGTTGCCGCTTCCTGGCATCTTGAGGACGTTGTAGCCGTGGTGAGTCACTGCAATGAACTTGGCTAGGGCTGGGTACCCGAGGATTGCGTTGTAGGGACGATGAATGTGGGCGACATCGAAGTCGATGAGCTCGGTGCAGCAGTTGTCACGCATGCCAAAGGTGACTGGCAGGCGGACCTTCCCTATCTGGGTAGTGGAGCCGTCAGCCACTCCTGATAAGGGCTTGGTAGGCTGTAGCTGATCATATGGCACTTGGAGGCTATCGAACGTTTCGACGGACAGGACATTGAGCCCTGCACCACCGTCGATGAGGGTCTTGGTGACTTGAACTGATGACGGGTGAACAGAGCATCGGGAGGGCGCCGGCAGTCGCCGCGCACTTGAGCTGGTCTGCTGAGCTGAAGGTGATGGCGCACTTGGACCACCTGAGTGGGCACGTGGCTTCGAGCTCGGGGAGAGCCGCGTTTACTTCTCGGGCGAACTGCTTGAAGAGGCGCTGAGAGGCTGGGGCCTGCGCACCGCCCAAGATGAAGGCGATGGTGCGAGGCTCCTGGAAGCACCTAGCCCCCTCGGGATGGTCATCGTTCCTCCTTGGTGGTGGCAGCGGAGGGAGGCTGGCCTTGCCCTGAGGACGGTCCAGGCACCCTCGCGAGGCTGATCGTGCCGGCGGTCCTCATGAGACTGATCACACCACTCCTGACAAGGGCCGCGGTCGTCCCAGCGCCCCCCGATCCGCCTTCCTCCATGGCCGTAGCCCCATTCGCCGTGCTTGGGGCGTCGGTCGACACGCCCTTCGTGGATAGCCCTGAGCACTTGACAGTCGTTGGTGTCGTGGCTATGCACGTTGTGGAAGGCGCATAATGGACGGCTGCTCTTGGATGACTCCTGGTGGTCGCGGCTACGCTTCATCTCTGGTTTGGCCGCGAGCACGGCCATCCCTTTGCGCTTCACGTCCTTGCCCTTGGCCTTCTTGTCTTCAGATTCAACGGTGGGGAGATCGACGAGGGAGAGGCACCCCTCCTCAGCTCTGGCACACTTGGTCGCGAGGTTGAACAGCTCCAGGGTCGTGCACAAATCTTCGTGGATGGCGAGCTCCTCCTTCATCTTGACATCGCGGACGCCATTGGAGAATGTTGAGATGATGGCCTCGTCCGTGACCTTGGGGACCTTGACGCGGACGCTGTTGAAGCACTGGATGAACTTCTGCAGAGTTTCTCCTGATTGTTGCTTGATTCGCGGCAGGTCACCTTTGGCCGGGGGGGCGGTCGCGGGTGCACTGGAAATTGGCAATGAACCGCTCGCGCATCCCACCCCAGGACGAGATCGATCCCGCGGGCAGGTTCAGAAGCCACGAGTGCGCGCCATCCTTGAGAGCCATGGGGAACCAGTTCGCCATGATCTTCTCGTCGCCGTTGGATGCCTTGATGCTCAGCTCGTAGAGCTGCAGGAACTCAGCAGGGTCGGGGTGCTGTCGTAGCGTGGAGGCAGGTCTGGCTTGAACTTCCCAGGCCAGTTGACATTGTGCAGCTCGGGGGAGAGGGCCTTGCAGCCTGCTGTTGATACCGGAGCTTGTTGCGGAGGCGGAGCTTGGTCTTGGTCCCCGCGCACAACCATGGCAGGGGGCGCACGGTCTCGACGTGGCGGTGGAGGGAGTGATGGCGCTCCTCCTCGAGGCCACTTGATCTCTTGGCAGCTTCCTTCTTCATGCAAGGGCGCCCCGCGTGGGGGGTCGCGCCACGGGGCCACGTGCCTTGGGTCGTGGATGACGCCTTGTTGCGGAGGTGGTGGAGGTGCTTCATGGGCCACTTCACTTGCAGAGGGAGGCGGGCGAGGTAGCGAGAGGGATGGAGTAGGAGAGCCCCCAGCGGCGCTGACGAGCACGGTGATGCGGTCGAGCCAGTCTTCATAGAAGTCGTCAACGTGGCGGTAACGCAGGAGCTCGCGTGCCAAGAGCAACGCAGCCTACTCGTCCGCGACGAGTCTGCCAGAGTCTGCGACAGGGTGGCGATGCGTCAGTCCCGTCGCACGGAGGAGTGCAGGGACGAGGCATGTTGCTTGTGCCTCGTCGGGCCGGTGGCGGCGTTGGCAGCAGGCGATGGCGAGCGGTGGGGAGGTCCGCCGACGGGAGCCATTTGGGCGACACGGGCAGCAAGGGCGACCCGATGCTCATCACGGACTCAGCGAGCGTCGGCCATGGAACCGGCGAAATGATAGAGCATGGATTGACGGAAGGGAAGCTTCGGCGTACCCCTACCTAGCGCGCCAAATGTCGGATCTGGGGTCCCGACAAACCCTTGAGGTTCAAACAATGAGGTGCGCACGAAGATCTCTCCTTCCCGCCCTAGTTCTCTCTCGCACCGATTCCTATGCCTAGCTCGTCAAACCCAAAGAACAAGAGACACAAGCATTTATACTGGTTTGCGCCACCATTGTGGTGTAAAACCCTACTCAAGTGTGGTGTGGTGGATTGCCTTGTAGGCTGAGGATGAACAAGTACACGGGAAGAACAGCCTCCTGAGGAGAGGTGTTCTTGTGCTCGATGAGCTAGTGGGTGTAATGGTGGTCTCAATGATCCTCCGTCTAAGGATGGGTCAGCTCAAGATGAGATGCCCCATATGGTGGTGGCTAGGTCCTATTTATAGTGGCCTTGGTCCTCTTCCCAAATATTGAGCGGGAAGGGATCCCACAACAGCCAAGTTTGAAGGGGGACAACTAGTACAAGCTATCCTAACAAAAGGTGGTCTTTGCCAGCCAATGGCTCTGGCGGTGACGTTGTAGTGGGCTCCATGGTGACCTTCTCCCTGCCGTCCTGCTGGTCTTGGTCTCATTGCACCAATATGAAACCTTTGCCTGATGCCTCGGGACTCCTCGTTTACGCTTGCCCCTTTAGCACCAAAGAGGAAACTCGCTTCCTGTGCCCACTGGCGCCCGCCTAGCCTTGGTCTTCATGGCTCACGTCATGCGGACCTCACGAGGTGTCCCTTGCCTTGATATCTCCACTCCTCAGGAGCCAGCCTAGTGAGGCCGCCGCTGGGAGGTCTTGCGTCGTTCGCCTCCCGATGCCTGGCCCCTCGTGAGTGTCTTGAGCGGTTTGTTGACGAAGATGGGCCGTACGAGGCCACTAGATGATCCACGCTCTAGGCTACATGCAGGCAAGTCTGGGTATCCCCGTTCCCAGAATGCCGACATAGTGAACCCTCATACTCCCCTCCTCGTGGGCATCCCTTGTTGTGTCTTCGTCGGCTCCGGGTCATTCCCTTCCTAGGACTCGCCATCGTTCATTGCGTTGGTTCTCTCGGCACGGCGTGCTCAACTTTATCAACAAACGACAGCCATCATAAGAGGCATGTACGTGGAGTGGCTGACACTAGGGACCCACATGGCCCATGGCCACACGCAGCAAGTGCCCCTGTATTATGCGAAAACAAATGATTTCTCCCTTTGACAAGTTTGACCCACCAGCTACATCTTCGCACGCAAGGAAGTGCTACCTTATTACGCGGGAATTTTTTTATTGCCCCTACAAGGTGGGACCCACTAGATTTGGAGGCTCACTTGTGGGCCTACTAAGTTAACGCGTACGCAAGGCTTTCTCAACTTAGTCAATAAACGATTCTACCTGCACTAAACATTGGATGTTAATATAATGGCCAAGATGCGACTTCAACCTCTAGTCTTCTTGGTCCAACCGCCCAAACCTGCGCCCGCCATACCGCCTGCTCCAGCCTCCCGTGGTCGGCTGTATTGCCGTGCAGGCCTCATCGCCCGACCATACTACCATTGGCCAGGCCTTCCCTTTACTCACCCACACCACCTGTTATTCTCCGGCTACGGCAGCCTTACACCACAGCCAAACCAGTGAACCCTCGTACTCCCATCCGCGTGGGCATCCACCTGCCTCGTCTTCCCTGGCTCAGCATCGTCCCCTTCCTAGGCCTCGTCGTTGTCCGCTGCCTGGGTGTTATCCGCACGGCGTGGTCAACATGGTCAACAAACGACAGCCATCAGAAGAGTAGTGTACGCGGTGAGGCTGATAGATGGACCCACCAGCTACATCTTCGCACGCAAGGAAGTGCCACCATATTAGGCATGAAAAAAATGAATCCCCCCTGACAGCTTGGACCCACCATCAATAACTTCGCATGTAAGGAATTGCCTCCTTATCCTCCCTGACGGCTGGGACCCACCTGGTCGAATCGTACATAGCGTTGTCATTCTGGCCGCGAACGTCTATGTACATAATGGTCGATCGGTCTCTCTGCAATGATGAACCGTGGCCGAGCAAGCAGGGCATGTGTAGTAGTAGAGCCCCCTACGTAGCAGTTCAGGCAGTCCCTTCTAAACCATGTACATGTATGTACAATCATATGCCAAAAAATACGGCCACGTACGTACATACAGGCGGGGTCTCGAACGCCTAGCTACTCGCGCATACGTATGGCCAGGGCATGTTTACATGGAGAGGCAATTGACGACAGCAATGGTGTCATGTTCATCAGTAGCCAACCGTCTGGGTCGAAACGGAGAATCAACGTCATGTTCATCGGGAGCGAAGCCACTGGGTCGGAACGCGTCGTGTTCAACGGGAGCCAACTGGCTTGGACAGAACAGCCGGAATGGGGTCTGGCGTACCACAAAATGGAGGAAAACGGCCTTTTGTTCGATCGCGTACGGTCGAAATGGGGTCATGTTCATCAGGAAGGCTCTGGCGTACCGCAGAATGGAGGAAACAGACTTGTGTTCGAGCTCCTACGGTCAAAATGGGGTGTTGTTGATCGGGGGGGGGGGGTGGCAAACCGCTAAACGGAGGAAACCGACTTGTGTTGGAGTGCTATGGTCAAAACAGGGGTCATGTTCATCGGGAGGGGTGTGGCATACCGCAAAACGGAACTCCATAGGCTAATGTTCATCCACTGTCTACTGCCTCGCTCCAGCCTCCGTGGGGGTACTGTTCATGCACCGTCGACTTCCTCCAGCCTCCACCTGCTACTGTTCATCCACCATCGACTTCCTCCTACCTCCACTAGCTACTGTTCATCCACGGGGCCATGTTCATACAGCCTCCACCGGCTACTGTTCAACCAGCCCTCCACATGGGGTCCTTTTCAACCAACCCTCCACAGGGTCCTGTTCATCCACCCCCAACTAGCTCGGGTGTGTGGCGGCCTCCTCTCGGTCGGGGTCATGTTCATCTAGCGGCAACGACCTCTACTACCACGGGTCATGTTCATCCAATCCCCACCGGTGGCTGTTCATCCAGCCCCCAACAACGGTCACTGTTCATCAAGAGGCAGCAGCAGGTTCGATCGGCTTCAGTTAGCAGAAGTAGCAAAGGAATGTCAACTTTAGATCCCACATAGACGGAGAATATTCAATCTTATGAATTTTTTGATAAAAGTTGGTTTGGAGAGGTCATGACTTTAGTTAATGTTAATCCCAGTATTTTAGAAGAGTGTCAACTTCGCATGCATGTGGATCGTGTTGAGAATATGTTATGTAATAGCTATACTGTTGAATATGTTATGTTACTAAATTACCTCTCGTTATGTTGAGATTGCTATTGTTTCTTTCTTCTTCCTTGCATATGTTAGATATTGTTTCTCTTGCTAATTTTTTTTACTATAAAATGCCTATGCATAGGAAGTATGTTAGACTTAGATTGGTTTGTCACGTGTTTTATGATGCTCTCTTTGTCCTTCAATTCTTATCTTTCATGCGAGCATCATTGAATTATCAATGCCTAGCTAAGGGCGTTAAACGATAGTGCTTGTTGGGAGGCAACCCAATTTTATTTTTGTTATTTACTTTTTGCTTATGTTTAGTAATAAATAATTCATATAGCTTCTTTTTAGATGTGGTTTTATGTTTTAATTAGTGTTTGTGCCAAGTAGAACCTTTGGGAAGACTTGGGTGAAGTCTTTGCGATCATGCTATAAAAAATAGAAACTTTTGGGCTCACGAGATTAGCTGCCATTTTTTATTGGAGAGTGCTTTTAGGTTGATTATTTTTGCAGATGATTAATAGACAAATTCCTCACGTCCACCAATTTATTTCACAATTTTTAGAGTTACATAAGTATTCGGAAGTTACAGATTGTTACAGACTGTTCTGTTTTTGATAGATTATGTTTTTCGTGTGTTGTTTGCTTATTTTAATGAATCTATGAGTAGTATCGGGGGGTATGAACCATAGAGAAGTTGGGATACAATAGGTTTAACACCAATATAAATAGAGAATTAGTTCATTACAGTACCTTAAAGTGGTGGTTTATTTTCTTGTACTAAAGGAGCTCACGAGATTTTCTGTTAAGTTTTGTGTTGTCAAGTTTTCAAGTTTTTGGGTAAAGATTTGATGGATTTTGGAATAAGGAGTTGCCAGAGCCTAAGCTTGGGGATGCCCAAGGCACCCAAAGGTAAAATTCAAGGACAACCAAAAGCCTAAGCTTGGGGATGTCCCGGAAGGCATCCCCTCTTTCGTCTTTGTCTATCGGTAACTTTACTTGAGGCTATATTTTTATTCACCACATGATATGTGTTTTGCTTGGAGCGTCTTGTATGATTCGAGTATTTTCTTTTTACCATACCACAATCATCCTGGCTGTACACACCTTTTGGGACAGACACAAATGAATCGAAATTTATTAGAATACTCTACATGCTTCACGAATATCTTTTGAGCTAGATAATTTTTCTCTAGTGCTTCACTTATATCTTTTTAGAGCATGGTGGTGGTTTTATTTTGTAGAAATTATTGATCTCTCATGATTCACTTATATTATTTCGAGAGTCTTTTATAACAACATTGTAATTTGCTTTGGCTATAAAATTAGTCCTAATATGATGGGCATTCAGGATGGGTATAATAAAAACTTTCATATAAAGTGTGTCGAATAATATGAGAAGTTTGATGCTAGATGATTGTTTTGAGATATGAGGATGGTGATATTAGAGTCATAATAGTTGAGTAATTATGAATTTGAGAAATACTTGTGTTGAGGTTTGCGTGTCCAGTAGCATGCTCGTATGGTAACTGTTGTGTAACAAATTTGAAGCATGAAGTATTTCTGTGACTGTCTTCCTTTGTCTGGAGGTCGGGATTGGGCGATGGTTAACTCCTACCAAGCCTTCCCCTAGGAGCATGCGTGTACTGCTTGGTTTTTGATGACTTGTAGATTTTTGCAATAAGTATATGAGTTCTTTATGACTAATGTTGAGTCCATGGATTATACGGACTCTCCCCCTTCCATCGTTGCTAGCCTCTCTAGTACCACGCAACTTTCGTCGGTACCATATACCCACCATATACCTTCCTCAAAATAGACACCATACCTACCTATTATGGCATTTCCATAGCCATTCCGAGATATATTGGCATGCAACTTTACACCATTCCATTTATTATGACATGTTCCATCATTGTCATATTGCCTTGCATGATCATGTAGTTGACATCGTATTTGTGGCAAGGCCACCATTCATAATTTTTTCATACATGTCCCTCTTGATTCATTGCACATCCTGGTACACTGCCGGAGGCATTCATATAGAGTCATATATTAGTTCTAGTATCGAGTTGTAAGTAAATAGAAGTGTGATGATCATCAGTATTAGAACATTATCCCATGTGAGGTTATCAAAAATAAAATAGGCCAATGAAGCCCAAAAAAAGGCCAAAGAAGCCAACCAAAAAAATAGGCCAAAGAGCCCAAAATAAAAAAAAGGAAATAAAAAAATGAGAGAAAAAGAGAGAACGGATAATGTTACTATCTTTTTCCACACTTCTGCTTCATAATAGCACCATGCTTTTCAACATAGAGAGTCTCCTTTGTTTTCACTTTCATATTACTAGTGGGAATTTTTCATTATAGAACTTGGCCTGTATATTCCTCAAATGCCCTAGGTCTTCATGAGCAAGCTAGTTGGATGCACACCCACTTAGTTTCTTTTGTTGAGCTTTCATACATTTATAGCTCAAGTGCATCCGTTGCATGGCAATCCCTACTCACTCACATTGATATCTATTGATGGGCATCACCATAGCCCATTAATATGCCTAGTTGATGTGAGACCATCTTCCTCTTTTTGTCTTCTCCACAACCACCATTATATTCCACCTATATGATATGTCCATGGCTCACGCTCATATATTGCGCGAAAGTTGAAAAAGTTTGAGAATACTAAAGTATGAAACAATTGCTGGCTGAAACCGGGGTTGTGCATGATTTGAATATTTTTTGTGACGAAGATGGAGCATAGCCAAACTATATGATTTTGTAGGGATGAGCTTTCTTTGCCTATGTTATTTTGAGAAGACATAATTGCTTTGTTAGTATGCTTGAAGTATTATTATTATTTGTATGTCAATATTAATCTTTTGTCTTGAATCTTTTGGATCCGAAAATTCATGCCACAATAAAGAAAATTGCATTGATAAATATGTTAGGTAGCATTCCACATCAAAAATTCTGTTTTTATCATTTACCTACTCGAGGACGAGCATGAATTAAGCTTGGGGATGCTTGATATGTCTCCAACGTATCTATATTTTTTGATTTTTCCATGCTATTATATTATTTCTTTTGGATATTTAATGGGCATTAATATGCTCTTTTATATTATTTTTGGAACTAACCTATTAACCGAAGGCACAGTGCCAATTCCTGTTTTTTTGCCTATTTCAGTGTTTTGCAGAAAAGGAATACCAAACGGAGTCCAAACGGAATGAAACCTTCGGGAGGATCTTTCTTGGACCGAAAGCAAACCAGGAGACTTGGAGTTGAGGTCAGGAAAGCCACGAGGCAGCCACGAGGTAGGAGGGCGCACACCCCACCCTCGTGGGCCCCTCGTAGCTCCACCGACGTACTTCTTTTGCCTATATATACTCTTATACCCTAGAAATGTCAGGGGTAGCCATGAAACCACTTTTCCATCGCCGCAACCTTCTATACCCATGAGATCCCATCTTGGGGCCTTTTCCGGCGCTCCGCCGGAGGGGGAATCGATCACTAAGGGCTTCTACATCAACACCATAGCTTCTCCGATGATGTGTGCGTAGTTTACCACAGACCTATGGGTCCATAGTTATTAGCTAGCTGGCTTCTTTTCTCTTTTTGATTCTCAATACAAAGTTCTCCTTGATGTTCTTGGAGATCTATTTGATGTAATATTCTTTTGCGGTGTGTTTGCCGAGATCCGATGAATTGTGGATTTATGATCAAGTTTATCTATGAATAAACTATTTGGTTCTTCTCTAAATTCTTATTTGCATTATTTGATATCTTTGCAAGTCTCTTCGAATTATCGGTTTAGTTTGGCCTACTAGATTGATCTTTCTTGCAATGGGAGAAGTTCTTAGCTTTGGGTTCAATCTTGCGGTGTCCTTTCCTAGTGACAGCAGGAGCAGCAAGGCACGTATTGTATTGTTGCCATCGAGGATAAAAAAGATGAGTTTTATATCATATTGATTGAGTTTATCCCTCTAAATCATGTCATCTTGCTTAATGTGTTACTCTGTTACTATGAACTTAATACTCTAGATGCGTGATGGATAGCGGTCGATGTGTGGAGTAATAGTAGTAGATGTAGAATCGTTTCGGTCTACTTGACATGGACATGATGCCTATATTCATGATCATTGCCTAGATATTCTCATAACTATGCGCTTTTCTATCAATTGCTCGGTATTAATTTGTTCACCCACCGTAATTTATGCTATCTTGAGAGAAGCCACTAGTGAAACCTATGGCCCTCGTGTCTATTTTCTATCATATAAGTTTACGATCTACAAGTCTAGTTTCATATTTATATTATTTTTCAATCTTTACTTTCCAATCTATACAACAATAATACCAAAAATATTTATCTTATTATCTTTATCAGATCTCACTTTTGCGAGTGGACGTGAAGGGATTGACAACCCCTTTATCGCGTTGGTTGCAAGGTTCTTGATTGTTTGTGCAGGTACTAGGTGACTTGCGTGTTATTTCCTACTGGATTGATACCTTAGTTCTCAAAAACTGAGGGAAATACTTACGATACTTTGATGCATCACCCTTTCCTCTTCAAGGGGAAACCAACGCATTCTCAAGAGGTAGCAGGGAGGCTGACAGTGCATTCTTGAAAAGAGGTGCATTTCTTACAGCAGTCCACGAGCATGACTGTCTCATCATAAGTGATTCATGAGGGATACACAAGAACATTAGTTTGGTGAAAGAACATGGTTAATAGACAGATGTTGTAGTATGCACCAAAAATAGGAAGGCATGGCATATTCAAAGGTATAATGTGTAAGCTAAGAAGATGCAATTTAACCAAATTTGAAGCAATACAAGCTAGACACCCAGCTAGAGTGGTGTGCATGATCATCGAGGACCTGAGAGCCTGGCGGGAGGCAGGCTGCTTCGCCACCATAGTAGCTTTTTAATTGGCTTGCAGGTGATGCCTGTCTGTGCTAGGCTTGTCACTGGCTCGGCCAGTGCCTTGACTAGCTATTCGGCCTTTGGTGCTCTGTGGTCTTTTACTCTTTCCATCTGCTAGACACCATATGCAACATTCTACCACATACGACACCGTGAAGTTAAAGCAAGCACCTGGGATGGTGGTTCATGGCGAGCAAGATCATCAACTCCAGAGCTAAGTTACTATTTCCATCTGCTGATACTTCACCCTTTAAAGTGTTGAAACGTGTCTTGCCTACCCGTGAACAAAGCTAGAGCTACTTCTCTCTTTTCTTTCGTGTTTTTATCAACAGTTTGGCAGAGGCTGAAATACCCATGAATAAAAAAACAATAGTGAGAGTATGGGTGAAGTGTGTGCATAACTAGTGCATTGTAAATGTAGCAGATAGCAGGTGGATTAAAAATAAATGGCAGGAGACATATGATAGCTCTACAATATTGCATGGCAAAAGAAACTAGATTCTAGGATTTTGTAATATGAGCACAGGGATGGCTGGGAAATACAAGTACTCCTCCAACACACCACCACATGTGGTCCAATAAAAATAACACTCGACTAAAAATAATAGGTCAGTCGATTTATTTCTGTCCCGTCCAATCTACGACGAACGGGTAGATGGCCTTCGCCTACCTCCCTCCAGTCATTGTTGACGATCTTTCTCGAACTGCGAGCGACCACTGGCCCAGACCCCTGCCTCAGCCGCACCGCCCTCCCCTCGACCTCACACAACCGTCGTCAGCTCCTAGGCCCCACACACCCCTAAGATAGACACCGAGGTGTTGCTTCCCCGGTGTAACAGGTATACTAGCGCCTGCACAGGTGGTGCTTCCTTTAATTGGGAATTAACTGACCAGGAATTGAAATACAGGGGGCGATAGACCTCTAGCTAAGGTGAAATAGTATATCAGGGAAAACCTTGTGCATCACGAGTTACTAGGAACATCTAGTATCAGGAAGAAGGTGCAGTAAGAAGCGGTCAACTAGTGTTTTCTGTGGGATGAATATCGCGCAAGTAGACACATAAGATTTGCACTAATAAGGGAAGAGGAGTACCAGTTCCGGTTGCTAGTGTTGTGTCCTCCTGATTTCGCGGTGATGTTCTTTTTTTACCGGGGGGGGCGATGTTGTGGAGGACGGTGGAGCCTTGGACGAACCCACGGCCAAATTATTGACTATGTTGCGGTGGCCGTCTGTCGGCGGAGGGTAAGCAGATCTGAGGTGGCGAAGGACGGCGTAGCGGGAACAGCTCCGGTGTGGTGGACAGTGGCGACTTTGGAGCGGCAACGATGAGGCGCAGGACGGCATGGTTGAACTGGCTTGGGTATGGCGCACGCCGATATCTTTTAGGCAACTCGGCCTCGGCTTCAACTAATAGCCATGGAGGGCATTGCGGTTGCGGTTGCGGTGGACGACGGCGTCGGGGTATCGGCTACGGTGTGATGGAGGAAGGCGGCGGTAGATGGGTGGGATGGGCTGGCGGACGAAGGACGCTCGGGTTTTGTGGTTGGTGAAGAGGTGGCTTTGGTGCCCATGGAGTATGAATGGGGATTCAGACAGGGGGCGGGGGGCTAAGGGGGAACCATGTTTTGGTCTGGGACACGCTTTTTTGAAATTTTGGGAAAGTAGAAACTTTGCCTCCTCTTAAATTTCGGACCTACTACGGGTCGGGGATAGGACGGTAATCTCAGGTGTCCAAAATAGTGGCCGGGAGCGAGTTCGGCCGAGCACATGTGTGTTTAGACGGCCACGGTGTATGAAGGTTTTTTGGATGCAGTTGCGTGGCATCTAGATGAAGTTACAGACCTACCCCGGTTTAGACCTTTGGACGTCGGGCTGGTAGGCTTCACGGGTCAGAGTTAGAAAAGCAATTTCCTTCTACCAAACATTGGTCTAAAGCGGTTTTGGGCGAGTAGAGGCTCTTTTGGCGCTTCGTTCAAAATTTTGAAGCATTCACGTTTAGAGTACTCTTGAACTTTGAGGATTGACCTAAATAGACAGTGTTAAATTTGACCTTGTATGTTTAAAAACCTCATTAAATTATGTGCTTCTTTTTGAAATTTTGACTCTTAAAAATCCTATAACTAAGATTATTTTGGTATGGAGGAGGTAAATTTGAATCTATTTTGTAGACAACTATATATGCTATTATGTACAAAAGCAAAGCAAAGATTGGTGCCCCCTTAATTTAGGTATGATTTACAAATGCAATGATCTCGACTTCAAATATTTGAACGGACTTCATGTTGAATTCAATTATGTTTAAACCACCTTAAGTTGAATTAAAATGTATGCTAGTTTCTATATAGCTACTTAGAATGTTCATCGTGTAAAATTTTGTATGTTGAATGTGCTTTACAAACACAACATGAACCATACTCACGTTTATATTCGAATTGCTAAAGTGATGTATTGTATGTACTTCAAAAGACTGACTCTATGGATCAATTATGTCGAACAATAACATAGGCATGCTCAAATTCGATAGAATATGGATGCCTGATGGATCAATGATAGTTCCTTAGGTTAATTGCAAATATCATAAACCCATTCTAATATTTGGATACAATTTATATTTTTAATAAATGTTGTAACATCCCGATTCTCGGAATGTTTAAAAAAAGTTTTCCAAAATCCAGGACGAGAAAATTTCGTTTGTTTTATTTGTTAACAAAGGTTAAATTGGACATTTATAATTTGGAGGATTTAATTTGAACTAAAGCCAACTTAAATTAAATTGAGTTTTGTATTTTTCTTTTCTTTTAGTTGGGTTTTATTTTCTGTATGCAACATATTTAAATGTGCTAGTCTGGAATTTCTTGGGTTTCACTTCGTTTATTATTTGTTTTAGCTTCTTTTCCTTTTCTATATTTTCTAAGAGTAAATAAATTATTTTCCCTCTCTCGAACTCTCGAACAAATTCTTAGATCCAACCTATCTCCCTCTTTTCTCATAGTATATTTTTGGATGTGCACCAAATGAGCCAAGCCATATCTCTCATTTGTTTTATTTCGTATCTGAGCTTTATCCTATTTCTTCACGCGAGTACAACCTACTTTTTTCAACTGAGTAGGCCTAGCCAATCTATTTTATTCTTCTCTTCTTTTTCTCTCTAACATTTTTCCTCATGGGCCTAGCTGAACTGGCCCAACTCTCCCACCTAGTGAGCACCTCCTCTCCTTCCTGTACGTTCACAAGTCAGAGAAGAAGAAATTTTTTCAAAAAAAAAAACAAGTCACAGAAGAAGAAACATGCAGCCAAGACTCTCCTCCTCCTCTTAATTCCCATCAATCCCATCGGTTTCCAAAACTGAAGCCGTCGTATTCAGCGCCTCCATCTTCTCTTCCATTCACCTAGCACCTCTGCCCTCACCCTTCCTCTTTTTATACAGAAACTCTTTCTCCAAAGTATGGTGCTCCATGGATACCGATGCTTGATCCCATTGACATAGGCCATCCCCATCCAAACCCTCGTGCCTGAAGATCATCATCCATGCCTCGAATCCATTCAGGGAAGAAGGAACACATTCCGTCGACCATATGCGATCAGTTCTGCATGTCCGTCCACACTGTTCTTCGAGTTCTTCATGCCGTTGTGTCAAACTCGGTGAGCCTATATGAAATTCCTTTTGCATGCGTACCCATCATCATCTACTCTATCTCGTAGACATCATCATTCGACTCATCTATGTCGTTGCTCGCGCCAATGCATAAACGGATTTCATCGACATGTCCACGTACTTTTAGTTCCTCGGATGATATTTTGTTCAACATATGATTTGTTCCTCATGATCATAGTAACCCCATGGTGGAGTTAGATCGCTAGGTTCATCACTAGGATTTTAGTTTAATTTTTCTTATAGTCGTTCTCGCCCAATATTGAATGGTAGTTTGTTCATCAGTTAATTTTTTGTATTAATATGTTATTGTTTATATGTTTGCGAAATGCCTAGGAGTGCATCCTATTGGTCATAATTTTTGTGTGTGACAAATGACTTTTAGATTTATTTGTTTATCGATTATAGTTATGTGATTTGTTCTTTCGTGTGGTAGGTGGTCCTATGATATAGTTATGTACAAGTTTGTGTGATTTATTATCATGGGTACAAGTTTGTGTTGGTTGATATTTTTTATATGTTCATGACATGCCTAGATGTCGCACCTAATTATTTCATAATTTCAGGAGTTGGATGTGGCTGATTAGATTTATTTTAATGATTTATTTGATTTACCTATTATAGTTTTGTACGTTGTCTCGTCTTGTTATTTATTTTTTGCATCATGTAGTCATGTCTTGTGCATGCGTATAAATTCTTATGAATGTTCACCATGCATATAATTCCATAGAATTGTTCTAGGATTCCCTTTGTTTGTCGCATCATGAATTACATCATATCTTGAGTTTTGTTTACCATGGAGATATCTTAGATATAGTTTACATATTCATGTCCATCCATGTTGCATGTTTATTTATTTGTTTGAAATCATGCTGTCGGCGTCCTGGGAACCATGGTACCCAGACTTGCCTGCCTGCGGTCCGTGACGCGCTCCTACTACGGCCTGTTACGGCCCAGCTGATCGACCAGCTACTCAAGACCCTCGCGAGGGGGCTAAGACTCGCGAGGAGAACGACAGGAAGACCCTCTCAGGAGCTGCCTCGGCTAGGCTGCTCCGGAGGGGCGGAGAACTAAAAGCCAAGCCTGCCTCAGGAGGAGGCAGTGACGCACCGTGCCAGCGGGTGCCAGCGCGTGCCAGCAGCGCAGTTGCCGTTTTGGTGCAAAGGAGACAACGCAGGTGAACGTTGCCGAGGGGCGAGACAAAGGTTTACCCTTCAGTGCATCAAGACCGAAGACCGCAAGGACGACAGGGAGGAAGTCACCACCGAGCCCACCAACGCGTCATCGTCTGATCTCTTTGCAGGCGAAGACCACTTTTGTCAGGATAGGGACGTCCTTGTGTTCTGGCTCAAAATGGCCGTTGTGGGATCCCTTCCCGCCAAAACATGTCGGGGGAAGAGGACCCTGGCCGCCTATATAAGTAGCTAGGGTTTCCACTGTGGAGGGGGGACGAACCGTATCGCAAACATTCCACCTTCACACCAAGGAGCAAGAACACTTGCCTCCTGACCCTCCTGAGCTCTCCTCCCGAGCACAGGAACCACTGTACTTGTTCATACTCAAGCCCTCTCGAGGCTAATCCACCAAAGCAGGAAGTAGGGTTTTACACTGCAAGGTGGCCTGAACCTGGGTAAACTTATGTGTGCTTTACTTGTTGCTTGCTCGAATCTCTTCATTGGACGAGGGCGAGGCTCTAGGTAGCCGTGAGTGGGAGAGATCTTCATTCACGCCCCTGTGTTCGAACTTCTTGGGTTTGCGGAGTCAGTAATCCAACATTTGGCGCGCCAGGTAGGGGGCGTGTCGAAATCTCGCCTCTCCGACGACCTCATCCCGCTCTCGTTCGTTGACCTCGCTTCGTAGCCATGGTGGACACACGCCGAGCGCGCACCGCCCGCCATGCCTCCAACATCGCTCAGACGACGCTCGCGGGCAACGGTGCACCGCTCCGCCCCATCTCGCCAGTCGCCAACGCCGCCACCGACCCGGCCGTCCAAGAGCAACAGGACTCGTCGCTGCCGCTGTCAGTGCGGCGCGATGGCCGCACGGCGATGCCATCACCCTCGCCGGCCGCGCAGTCGTCCTTGCTGATCCGCCGCGGGCCGGTCTACCAGCAGCCCGCGCTACTGATGGCGCGGGAGCTCCTACGCTACCGCCCGGCAAACGACCTCTACAACGAATGGCTCCACCGCATCACTGAGCTCGTCAACGCCGCCGGGAAGGTACCTGCACCAACTCACTCCTCCCGTCCTCCATCGCTCATGGCGGGGAACGAAGGCCACGGTGTCCCTGATCCACCTCCACTGTACGGCGCCGGCCATGGGCTCAGATGCGAGGCTCCGCGGCGCGAGCAGCCCCGCCGGGCCCCTGCGTGCGACGAGGAGAGTTGCCAGGTGATTAAGCATCCCCAGGCAGAAGCTCGCGGGCCCCCCGTCCCGCAGCACCAGAACCGCGCACCACATGAGGTGGTGGCGCCTGTACGCCAGGAACCAGCACCGCAGGCGCAGGGGGTGCCTGCAATCATGAGCGTGGCTGGTTGTCGCGCCCTAGCTCCAAAGCTGCGGCGCCTCGTCTGGCCCGAAAAGTTCAAGCCGGATCTGCCTCCGCGCTATGATGGCACCGCCGACCCCGCAGAGTTCCTCCATCTCTACGAGCTGAGCATCGACGCGTCCAACAGCATCGAGCAGGTCATGGCGAACTGGTTCCCCATGGCCCTCAAGGACGGCGCCTTCTCCTGGCTCCTGAACCTCCCCGTGGGATCCATCTCCTCCTGGGGGAAGCTTCATAAGCGTTTCGTCACCAACTTCCAGGGTACCCACGACCGAGCCCCGGCGGTCGCGGATCTGCGCCGCGTGAAGCAACAACCTAGGGAGACCCTATAGAAGTTCATCCAGCGTTTCAACACCGTGCGCCTCAAGATCCCCAGGGTCTCGGACGAGGCCATCATCTCGGCGTGCTCCGACGGTGTCCACAATGTCAGGATGAAGGAGGAGATCGCCATCCACGAGGACCTGTGCTTGGCCCTCGAGATGTTCAACCTCGCGACAAAGTGCGCCAGGGCAGAGGAAGGCCGCCTCTCTCTCCTGGAGCTGCCTGAAGCGGAGGCTGACGACAAGAAGGTGAAGGCCAAGGAAGCAAAGCGCAAGGGACCCACCGTGCTGGCTGCGGATCCAGAAGTGAAGCATGGCTGCGGCTATAACGACCCCCCAGGGACAACCGTCCGTACTGCGTCTTCCACGATGTTCACAACCACAACACCAACGACTGCCAAGAACTCAGGACGATGTGTGACGGGCGTGTCGGGCAGCGTCCTGAGCGCGACAACCGCGGCTACACGGAGGGGGCCGTGGTGGAGGATGCTAGGATGGCAGGAACTCGCACCAAGGATGCCGTGACCTACCTCATGAAGACCGCTGGTAGGAGCAGCCTCGTGACGCCCCCTAGCGCGACCAGCCTCGTGAAGGTCGCCCTCATGGCAACGCGGACCTGCCTCCCTTGCCACCACCGCCTAGAAGGAACAACAACGACCGCCAGGGTGACGAAGCAGGGTGCTTTCAGGAGCCACGTGCGGTAGCATGCATCCTGGGAGGAGCCCACACTCCGGCTTCCCACCGCATCTTCAAGCAGCTCGCTCGTGAGGTGGACGCGGCGCTCCCCAGGCATGACGCCGCGCGCAACCTCAAGTGGACCAAGCAGGTCATCGCCTTCGACCCCAAGGACCAGCTCAAGTGCACCGCAGCCCCAGTCACTCTCCCGATGCTCTGCACTCCGACCATCAGCAACATCCTCATGACGAAGACCCTCATCGACAGTGGAGCAGGGCTCAACGTCCTCTCCGTCCAGACCTTCGGGACGCTCCAACTCCCCTACGATCAGCTGCACCCAACCAAGCCATTCTCCGGAGTCATAGATGGCTCCACACTCCCGAAGGGGTAGGTCCGCCTCCCCGTCACCTTCGATGATCGCGACAACTATCACACCGAGCTCATCGACTTCGACATCGCCAACATTCACCTCCCGTACAACGCCATACTAGGGTATCCGGCCCTCACTAAGTTCATGGCGGCGACCCATCACGGCTACAATGTCCTCAAGATGCCCAGGAGTGGCAGGGTCATCACGATCGCCTGCGACGAGAAGGAAGCAGTGCGTTCCCTGGAGCGCGCCTACCAGATTGCAGTGGTCGAGAGCTCCGACGGAGATGGATCCGTCTTCGCCCTGCAGACAGCCCCCAAGAATAAGAAGCACCTGCCCGCAAACGGACCTCAGGACGCAGGGGCTCCTAAAGGCACCGCCTCGGGTCCTGCGCCTGCTGACGAGGCGCCCTCCACCCTCGCATAGGGAGGCGCACCCGGCGCCCCTCTTAGGACGGGCTCGGGGGCTCTCCTCTGGAGTGCCTCTAGTGTGACCAGCGTCACGAGGAAGGTGTTCGGGCACCACCTGTAGGCGTGTCTCGACGTGCGTTTTTGTGAGCCCAGCGTGAGCCATACAGCGCTGGGGGCTCAGGACATTATCGACCAGGCTACCTAGGAACTTCAGTACGCAAGGATCATACGCAGTGGGCGCAACCGCACGACACCAAGCTCACCTACCCGCAACCCAAGCAACCAATTCCACGTCTGCATCGACATCGCAGGCCTCAACCGAGCCGCTTCTCTGGAGCCCTTCTGGCCCACGGCTGTCGTCTGGAGGAGGACTCTCCCCTGCAGTTACATTCGCACACTCTTGGGCTTCCGCAACGCAGCTGCCACGTTCCAGTACCTCATGCGGCGGGCTTTGGGGGCTTAGGAGGCTAAGTAGCATGCGGTCCTAACGGAGCAGGAGCCGGACCCCCATGACCACTTAGGGCCTCTGGAGCCCCTGGGCCTCAGGAGCCCGGCGATCCTGAGGAGTGACCCGCACGACGTGCGTCTTCAGCTACCCCAGCACTTCTTCGACGACAAGTATTAGGTGATGTCTCAGGTATTCAATCGAGGGCACCCCCCCGGGCTGCATCATCCTCGAGCTGTCGGGGGCTCACCCCCACAGCAGTCCTCGAGCTGTTGGGGGCTCACACCTACAACTGTCTCTTTTCCGCATAAATCAAGGCTAGTTGTTTCTCCCTACTTGCATTATCTAAATACTTGGCGTCCTCACCGCCACTAAGGTCATGATGCCGCATCAAGACAGAAAGGGAGGGATGGCTTGGGTCGGCCCTCGTCCCCTCATGCGCGACCCGTCGCGCATGAGACCGCCCTGGATTTCACCAGGGGCTCGCCGGCGGTGGGTGTGATGCGCGTGGGGAGGAGCCTCCTCTGCCTCCACTCAAGCACAAGACGCCGCGCCTCCCGACATGCCATCCCCCGGGCTGCGGAGGGAACGTCTGGAGGCTGTACTTCAGCCCATCCTACGGACGCCAGAAGGGCCCAAGACCGCGGCTCCGTCCCCCCGCTCGCGTAATCCCGTACCCTCTGGGCCCGGCCTTGATCAGGAGGGCTCAGGGGTCATTAGGAGCGTGAGTGGGGCGGTGTCCCCCTCGCACCTCAGGACGCCGTGCCTCCGGACGACATTAGCCCCCGGGGCGAAGCGTGCCCGGAGGTCACGTAAGCGGTGTGCCTAGTGCTCGGCACGAGGGCTATAGCCAAGGTCCCTCCCTCCCCACTATGTGAAGTGTCCCATCTCATGAACGCCGCCTTCTGGTGAGCTCATGGTGGGAGCTGTCGGCGTACTGGGAACCAGGGTACCCAGACTTGCCTGTCTGCGGGCCGCGAAGCGCTCCTACTACGGCCTGGTACGGTCCAGCTAATCGACCAGCTATCCAAGACCCTCGCGAGGAGGCTAAGCCTCGCGAGGAGAACGACGTCAAGACCTCCTCAGGAGCGGCCTCATCAAGGTGCTCCGGAGGGGCAGAGAATTCAAGGCCAAGACTGCTTCAGGAAGTGGTAGTGATGTCAGCAGTGACGCACCGTGCCAGCAGGTGCCAGCGCTCGTCAGCGGCGCAGTTACCATTTCGGTGCAAGGGGGACAGCGCAGCCGCAGGTTCCCGAGGAGCGGGGCAAAGGTTTCCCCATTGGTGCAACAAGATCGAAGACCGCAAGGACGACAAGGAGGATGTCACCGTCGAGTCCACCACCGCGTCACCGCCTGGTCCTTTTGCAAGCGAAGACTACTTTTGTCAGGGTAGGAAAGTCCTTGTGTTCCCGCTCAAAAATGACTGTTGTGGGATCCCTTCCCGCCTAAACATTTTGGGGGAAGAGGACCATGGCCGCCTATATAAGTAGCTAGGATTCCCATTGTGAAGGGGGGTCGATCCATACACTCTGCCACCACGCAAGTAGCAAGAACACTTGCCTCCTGACCCTCCTGAGCTCGCCTCTAGAGCTCAGGAACCACTGTACTAGGTCATATTCCAGCCCTCCCGAGGCTAATCCACCAAAGCAGGAAGTAGGGTCTTACACCACATGGTGGCCCGGACCTGGGTAAACTCTTGCGTGTTCTATCTATTGTTTGCTTGAATCTCTTCACCGACGAGGGTGAGGCGCTTGGTAGACGCAAGCGGGAGAGATCTTTGTTCACGCCCCTGTGTTCGAACTTCTTGGGTTTTGTGGAGCCCTAAATCCGACATTTGGCGCGCCAGGTAGGGGCGTGTCGAAATCTCGCCTCTCCGACGACCTCGTCGCGTTCTCGTCGTCGACCCCGCTCCACAGCCATGGTGGATACACGCCAAGCTCGCGCCGCCCGCCGCGCCACGAATGTCGCTCAGACGGTGCCCGTGGGCAACGACGCACCGCTCCGCCCCAACTCGTCGGTCGCCAACGCCGCCACCGACCCGGCCGTCCAGGAGCAGCAGGACTCGTTGCTGCCACCGTCCGTGCGGCGAAATGGCCGCACGGCAACGCCTTCAATATCGCTGGCCGCGGTGTCATCCTCGCTGGTCCGCCGCAGGCCGGTCTACCAGCAGCCTGCACTGCTGATGTCGCGGGAGCTCTTGCGCTACCGCTCGGCAGATGACCTTTACGACGAGTGGCTCCACCGCATCACCGAGCGTGTCAACGCTGCTGGACAAGTGCCTGCACCAATGCACTCCTCACGTCCTCCGTCGCCCCCGGCCGAGGACGAAGGCCACGGGGTCCCGGCTCCGCCTCCACTCCACCACGCCGGGCGGCCAGGAGGCCCGGCGCGAGGCTCCTCCACGTGAACAACCCCTCAGAGCCCATGTGCACGACGAGGAGAGCTGCCAGGTAATTCCGCATCACCATACAGGGCTCGTGGGCCCCCTGGCCCGCAGCGCCAAGACCGCGCGCCACAGGAGGTGGTGGCGCCAGCACCCCAAGAACCAGCACCGCAGGCGCAGGGGCGCCTATGATCATGAGCGTGGCTGGGTGTCGCGCCCTAGCTCCTGAGCTACGGCGCCTCATCTGGCCCGGCAAGTTCAAGCCAGACCTGCCTCCGCGCTATGACAGCACCACCGACCGCACGAAGTTCCTCCAACTCTACGAGCTGAGCATCGAGGCGTCCAACGGCACCGAGCAGGTCATGGCGAACTGGTTCCCCATGGCTCTCAAAGATGGCGCACGCTCCTGGCTCTTGAACCTCCCCGTGGGATCCATCTCCTGCTGGGAAGAGCTTCGTGAGCGTTTCGTCGTCGACTTCCAAGGCACCCGCGGTCAAGCCCCAAACGGATGGGT
>LR738713.1:225967390-225980288 GCA_902687465.1 Secale cereale | reverse complement strand
ACAGGAGGTGGTGGCGCCAGCACCCCAAGAACCAGCACCGCAGGCGCAGGGGCGCCTATGATCATGAGCGTGGCTGGGTGTCGCGCCCTAGCTCCTGAGCTACGGCGCCTCATCTGGCCCGGCAAGTTCAAGCCAGACCTGCCTCCGCGCTATGACAGCACCACCGACCGCACGAAGTTCCTCCAACTCTATGAGCTGAGCATCGAGGCGTCCAACGGCACCGAGCAGGTCATGGCGAACTGGTTCCCCATGGCTCTCAAAGATGGCGCACGCTCCTGGCTCTTGAACCTCCCCGTGGGATCCATCTCCTGCTGGGAAGAGCTTCGTGAGCGTTTCGTCGTCGACTTCCAAGGCACCCGCGGTCAAGCCCCAAACGGATGGGTAGTATACTTCGATGGCGCCTTCTCACACCTTGGTGCTGGGGCTGGCGCCGTGTTAGTATCTCCCACTCAGGATAAGTTGTACTACGCTGTGCAGCTCTGCTTCCAGCAAGGCGAGAAGGTCTCCAACAACATCGCAGAGTACGAGGGCCTAATTGCAGGGCTCAAGGCCGCTGCTGCGCTGGGGGTCAAGCGTCTCACCATCAGGGGCGATTCGCAACTCCTCGTCGACTTCTCCAACAAGAAATACAAGCCCAAGGACGAGCGCATGGAGGCATATCTGGAGGAGGTGCGTAAGATGGAGAAGCGATTACGAGGGATGGAGGTGCAGCGCGTACCAAGAGGCACCAACAAAGAACCGAACGATATCGCCAAACGAGCCTCCAGACGAGAGCCTCAGAGGCCGGGCGTCTTCAAGGAGAGACTGCTCAAACCGTCGGTAATGTCTCCCATTCTCGAGTAGGCATTCGTCGCGGAGCCCGAGGGTTGCTAGACCCAAGAACTCAAGATGTACCTGCAACACGATACCCTGCCGGACAAGGAAGAAGATGCAGAGCGCGTGGTCCGATAGGCCTCAGCTTACTGCATCCAAGACGGTGAACTCTACAGGAGGCGTCCCAACGACGTCTCGCTAAAATGCATCTCGAGGAGACAAGGGCGCGAGCTGCTGGCTGATATCCGCGGTGAGGACTACGGCCATCACTCGTCGTCCCGCACCCTCGTCGGCAAGGCCTTCCACAGCGGCTTCTACTGGCCCACGGCGCTCAAAGACGCCACCTAACTTGCGCGGGCTTGTGAGGCGTGCCAGTTTCACGCCAAGCAGATCCACCAGCCGGCGCAGGGCCTCGAGACGATCCCGCTCTCCTGGCCCTTCGCGGTCTTGGGGTTGGACATCGAGGGTCCATTTCCTCGGGCAGCAGGGGGCTACCGCTTCTTGTACGTCGCCATCGACAAATTCACCAAGTGGGCGGAGGTGGAGCCTGTTCGTGCGATCCTAGCCGGGTCGGCTGTCAAGTTCATCCAGGGCCTCGTGAGGCGATTCGGGGTCCCCAGCCACATCATCACGGATAACGGTTCACAGTTCACAAGTGATCTCTTCAGGTCATATTGTGCTAACTTTGGAACATAGATCTGCTACGCTTCGGTAGCTCACCCCAGGAGCAACGGCCAGGCCGAACGCGCCAACGCGGAAGTCTTGCGTGGCGTCAAGACGCGCAGCTTTAAGAAGAAGCTTGAGGCTTGTGGCAGGGGCTGGATCAACAAACTCCAGTCCGTGCTGTGGTTAATCCGAACCACTGCCACCAAACCTATGGGAGAAACCCCTTTCTTTCTCGTCTATGGGGCAAAGGCGGTCCTCCCTCACGAGGTCAAGCATCGCTCCCCACGGGTCTTGGCCTTCAATGAGGAATGCCAGGATGCCGCCTGGCGGATGGACCTCGTGCTCGGCGTGGAGCGTCGCCGCGGAGCTGCCCTCAGGGCGGCACGTTATCAGCAGGCACTGCAGCGTTACCACTGCCGTGGCGTCCGCGCAAGAACACTTGAAGTTGGTGACTTGGTCCTGAGGCGGGTCCTCTCCCGTGAGGGGTTGCACAAGCTCTCGCCCATGTGGGAGGGCCCGTTCTGAATCGCCCGTGTCTCTAGGCCTTGTGCTGCGCGCCTAGAGACGCAGGATGGGATACCTATCCAGAATTCCTGAAACATCGAACACCTCACGAGGTTCTATCCGTAATCAAGGCTTCGTGCCCGTGAAGGTCTCCGCCCGTGAGACTCTCACGTAATAATGAGTTGGGGCTGTACACGCCTTGGAGTCTCCTGTGCATTGCCTACGGGCCCATAGACGGGGCTCCCACCCACGCCCTAGTGGCAGTCCTTAGCTCCGCGCTGGGAAGAAGACGTAGTGTAGGGGTCGGACGCGACCTTTTTTCCTTTTTGCTTGGTGTTTGGCTGTCAGCCTTTTCTACTTCCTTGGCTATCAGCCCTTCCTCTACCCCATGCTATGAAGTTCTTGTGTTTCTCGTGCTTCCTCCATTTGGTTGAAAGTTTTGTTTGGGATCTTTCTCGCAAGTTTTAAGTTTAGCTGCGCCACTCACTCTCCTTCGCGCGCCTCGCGTGTGTGGGCTGGGGCACGGTCGATCACCGGCCCTCGTCTGCCGTGGCCCTGTGACCTCGCCTGGCCAAGCCTGCTCGGGCTCTGGCACCGGGCTTCTCAGTCCGCGCAACCTATCCTACTAAGCTGGCTCAGGCTTTGGTGCTCTAACCCGCGCTCGATGCTCTCAGCAGATCTCAGTGGCTCACCCTCACTTGGGGGCTGCACGAGCCCTTCATGTCCGCCCACCCCGTCACGACCCGATGGGGCTCATGATGTCGGAGTCAGGAGGACTCCGCCTTAGGACGACATGACGCATAAAAGCTAAGTGATTTCACCCAGGCAACAAAAATAGCATGACAGCGGGTTCTTGCTTCTTACATATATCACATCCCATTACACGCCTCCTCGAGGCAACTTGAAATTTTGATGCAGAAAGGGCATGAAGGAAAGGAGAGGAGAAGAAGTAGAGGCCGCTCCCGCTCAGTCGGAGTCTTCTAGTTCCTCCGGCTTCACCGAGCCACAGCGCCGCGGCAACCCCCTCCCTTTGCCGGGCCGAGCTCGGCGGCTTGGTGGTTCGTCGCGGCCACCACTGCTGGAGGAGCTGCTGCTGCCATAGAGGGGGGACCCACGGCTCCCCCCAGGACTGAGATCGTCTTCGGAGGAGGAGCTGCTCCTCCGGATGCCGTCCCCATCGTCCTCTTCGTCATCAACCTCAGGACAACACCCAAGGCGCCTCCCTTCCTCCGAGAAGACCCTGAAGAACAGTGTGGAGACGCCATCATACCTGAAGTGGAGCGCGCACCTCCCCTGCAGCCGGCGTGCGCGAGCAAACGACTGCCAGCCGCGCTCCAGGAACACATCGCCCGAGGGAGCCACATCAACCTCCACCCAGGATGCACCACTGCAGCAACCGTCAGCCTGCAGCCAAATGCTGCCAAGGCCTCCGGCCGGTAACACGTCGCCGAACAAGCGGGGAAGCCCGAGCCACGGGTCGTCGGGCTTCTCCGCCCACACCATGAACTCCGACGACACGTCGAAGGAATGGAGCTGCGGGCATGGAGGACGCGCGACCGACAGGCACCGTTGTGCGCCTCCTCTCCTTCGGCAGCCACGACCACCTTCACCACGGGAGGACGTCCGGCGCCTTTTACCAGCGACCGCAGCAGAACTCAGATGGCCGTGCCCGCCTCCCCGAGAAGTTGCTATAGGCGCAGCGGTATGCTTGCTCGGATGACCGCGGCCCCTCTTCGGCGGCAGTGGGACTGGATCCTTCGGGGCCTTCCCCTTCTCCGCGGCGGACGACTTCCTCGACGGCGCCACGGAGATCTCGCAACAAGAGAGAGAGCGAAGAACAAGCAAGGGGAAGACGGCGCTGGCTTGAAAAAGGCTCGGGGGCTCCCCCTCCCTAGTCCCATTTATAGGGTGGAGGGGCCCAACCGCCAGCCACTGGCGTCGCAGCCATAACGACCCCGTCGTCTGCGCCAAGGAGTTGTCAAGTCGCACGATCACCAAGACTGCGTGGGGAGCGGAGCCGCCACGTCCCATCCAACAGTCGCACGCCGGCCTGGCCCGCAGCCTTTTAGGGCCTGCGGCACTTCTTCCTCAACTAAGGCTTCGCCCCAAGCCAACTCCGCGCGCGCCTTGGGCCCGGGGGCTACTGTCGGCGTATTGGGAACCAGGGTACCCAGACTTGCCTGTCTGCGGGCCGCGACGCGCTCCTGCTGCGGCCTGGTACGGCCTAGCTGGTCCACCAGCTATCCAAGACCCTCGCGAGGAGGCTAAGCCTCGCGAGGAGAATGACATCAAGACCTCCTCAGGAGCGGCCACAACAAGGTGCTCCGGAGGGTGGAGAATTCAAGGCCAAGCCTGCCTCAGGAGGAGGCAGTGATGTTAGCAGTGACGCACCATGCCAGCGGGTGCCAGCGCTCGCCAGCGGTGCAGTTACCATTTGGGTTCAAGGGGACAGCGCAGCCGCAGGTTCCCGAGGAGTGGGGCAAATGTTTCTCCATTGGTGCAACAAGACCAAAGACCGCAAGGACGACAAGGAGGATGTCACCGTCGAGCGCACCACCGTATCACCGCCTGGTCCTTTTGCAGGCGAAGACTGCTTTTGTCAAGGTAGGAACATCCTTGTGTTCCCGCTCAAAAATGGCCTTTGTGGGATCCCTTCCCGCCTAAACATTTCAGGGAAGAGGACCGTGGCCGCCTATATAAGTAGCTAGGATTCCCACTGTGAAGGGGGGGTCGATCCATACACTCTGCCACCACGCAAGGAGCAAGAACACTTGCCTCCTGACCCTCCTGAGCTTGCCTCCCGAGCTCAGGAACCACTGTACTAGCTCATATTCTAGCCCTCCCGAGGCTAATCCACCAAAGCAGAAAGTAGGGTCTTACACCACACGGTGGCCCGAACCTGGGTAAACTCTTGCGTGTTCAATCTGTTGTTTGCTTGAATCTATTCACCGACGAGGGCGAGGCGCTAGGTAGCCGCGAGCGGGAGAGATCTTTGTTCACGCCCCTGTGTTCGAACTTCTTGGGTTTTGAAGAGCCCTAAATCCAACAGGAGCGGACTAGCATGGGGCGGGGCCCTCAAAGTGAAGGGGCGGGCACGTTAGAATATCTCCGCACGTCAGAAGATCACCAACTTTTTGAAGTTGGTGATTTGGTCCTGAGGCAAATCCTCTCCAGGGAGGGGTTACACCAGCTCTCGCCCATGTGGGAGGGCACGTGCAGAATCGCCCGTGTCTCTAGGCCTGGTGTTGTGGGCTTGGAGACGCAGGATGGGGTACCTATCCAGAATTCCTGGAACATTGAGCACCTCAGGAGGTTTTATCCGTAATGAAGGCTCTGTGCCCGTGAAGGTCTTTGCCCGTGACACTCTCACGTAATAATGAGTTGGGGCTGTACACGCCTCGGAGTCTTCTGAGCGTAGTCTGCGGGCCATCAGACGGGGCTCCCACCCACATCACAGTGGCAGTCCTTAGCTTCGCGCTGGGAAGAAGCCGTACTATAGGGGTCGGACGCGACCTTTTTCCTTTTTTGGCTTGGTGTTTGGCTGTCAGCCTTTTCTACTTCCTTGGCTATCAGCCCTTCCTCTACCCCATGCTATGAAGTTCTCGTGTTTCTTGCATTTGGTTGGGAGTCTTGTTTGGAGTTTTTCTCACCGGTTTTAAGTTTAACTTGTCAGGAAGAGGTTGCGCCGCTTGTTCTCATTCGCGTGCCTCGCGCGTGGGGGCTGGGACACGGTAGGTCTTGGCTCTCAGTTGCCGTGATCCCGTGACCTCACCTGGCCAAGCCTGCTCAGGCTCTGGCATCGGGCTTCTTAGTCCACCCGACCTATTCTGCCAGGCCTGCTCAGGCCTTGGCGCCTTAATCCACGCTCGGCACTCTCAAGCGAGCCCAAGCGCGCAAGCCCTCAGCAGTCCACAATGGCTCACTCATACTCAGGGGCTCCGCAGGTCAATGCCCCCCGAACTCAGCTATCCTCATGGCCTATCGGGGGCTCATGACGCCAACGAGTCAGGACCACTTCGCCTCAAGATGTTGCAACTCATATGCTAAGTAATCTCATCCAGACCAAAAACATAATAGCAAGTTCTCGCTTCGTACATATGTTGTAGTGCATTACACGCCTTCTCGAGGCAACCTAAAACTTTGACACAGGAAGGAAATGAAGAAAAAGAAGAAGCCGAGGTCGACCTGCCAAGCCGCAGCTCCGCTGAGCCACGGCTCAGCACACCTGCGCCCACTCAGTCGGAGTCTTCCAACTCCTCCCGCTTCACTGAGGCACAGCGGCGCGACGACCCTCCCCCCTCGCTGAGCCGAGCTCGGCGGCACGGTGGCTCATTATAGCTGTCGCTGCTGGAGGAGCTACTGCTGCCCCAGAAGGGGGACCCACGGTGCCCACCAAGGCCAAGCTCGTCTCCAGAGGAAGAGCTGCTCCTCCGGATGCTGTCGCCACCCTCCTCGCATCGTCAGCCTCAGGACAGCACCCAAGGCGCCTCCCTTCCTCCGAGAAGACCCTGACGAACAGCGTTGAGGCACCGCCGTACCTGAAGTGGAGCATGCACCTCCCTTGCAGCCGGCGCACGTGAGCAAACGACTGCCAGCCGCGCTCCAGGAACACGTCACCTGAGGGGGCAACGTCAACCTCCACCCAGGAAGCAACACTGCAGCATCCATCGGTCTGCAGCCTGAGGCCGCTGGGGCCTCCGGCTGGCAGCACATTGCCGAACGACTGGGGGAGCCGGAGCAACAAGCCGCTAGGCTTCTCCCCCACACCACGAACTCCGACGACACATCGAAGGAGTGGAGCTGTTGGTGCGGAGGACGCACAACCGCCAGATGGTGTCCCACGCCCCCTCGCCCACTGCGGCCACGACCACCTCCGCCACGCAAAGAGGCGTCGTGCCTACCGCCGGCGACCGTGTTGGAACCCGGAAGGCCGCGCCCACTTCCTCGAGGAGCCGCCACGGGCATAGCGGCATACTTGCGGGGCGGCCACGGCCCCTCTTCGGTGGCGGCGAGGCCAACTCCTTTGAGGCCTTCCCTTTCTCCGCGGTGGACAACCTCCTCAGTGGCACCATGGAGACCTCGCAGAGAGAAGAAGAATAGGGAGCGAACAAGAAAGCAGATGGCGCTGGCTTGAAGATGGCTTGGGGGCTCCCCCCTAGTCCCATTTCTAGGGCGGAGGAGCCCAACCGCCAGTCACTGGCGTCACAGCCATAGTAACCCCGTCATCCACGCCGGGGAGTTGTCAAGTCGCACGGTCAGCAAGGCTGCCTAGGGAAGCGGAGACACCACGTCCCATCCAACCGTCACGCGCCAGCCTGGCCCGCAGTCTTTTGGGGCCCGCGACGCTTCGTCCTCGACTAATGCTTCGGCCCAAAGCCAACTCCGTGCGTGCCTTGCGCGGGGCTACTGTCGGCGTCCTGGGAACTAGGGTACCCAGACTTGCCTGCCTACGGTCCACGACGCGCTCCTACTACGGCCTGGTACGGCCCAACTGATCGACCAGCTGCTCAAGACCCTCGCGAGGAGGACGACACCAAGACCCTCTCAGGAGCGGCCTCGGCTAGGCTGCTCCGGAGGGGCGGAGAACTCAAGGCCAAGCCTGCCTTAGGAGGAGGCAGTGACGCGAGCAGTGACGCACTGGGCCAGCGGGTGCCAGCGCGTGCCAGTGGCGCAGTTGCTGTTTTGGTGCAAAGGAGACAACGCAGGCGCGGGTTTCCAAGGGGCGAGACAATGGTTTCCCCTTTAGTGCAACAAGGCCAAAGACCGCAAGGATGATAGGGAGGATGTCACCACCGAGCCCACCATCGCATCATCGTCTGATCTCTTTGCAGGTGAAGACCGCTTTTGTCAGGATAGGAACGTCCTTGTGTTCCCGCTCAAAATGGCCGTTGTGGGATCCCTTCCCGCCTAAACATTTCGGGGGAAGAGGACCCTGGCCGCCTATATAAGTAGCTATGGTTTCCACTGTGGAGGGGGGGACGAACCTTATCGCAAACACTCCACCTTCAAACCAAGGAGCAAGAACACTTGCCTCCTAACCCTCCTGAGCTCTCCTCCCGAGCTCAGGAACCACTGTACTTGTTCATACTCAAGCCCTCTCGAGGCTAATCCACCAAAGCAGGACGTAGGGTTTTACACTAGCAAGGTGGCCTAAACCTGGGTAAACTTATGTGTGCTTTACTTGTTGCTTGCTCGAATCTCTCTATTGGACTAGGGCGAGGCACTAGGTAGCCATGAGTGGGAGAGATCTTCGTTCACGCCCATGTGTTCGAACTTCTTGGGTTTGTGGAGCCCGTAATCCAACACATGCCATGTCTATGATAGCTGTTTAGGTATTTGTCATGTGTGTTTTTGCATAGTTTTGTTTATGCTAGGCTCTAGATGTTAAATGAAGTGCTATGTTACTTTAGAGCAATTCTATTATAGTTTCCTATGGCATAACACATTTTGTGTAGTTGTTCATATGGTTTCTTACATGTCACCATTCTAGATTACATAGTTGGTTGCTTTATGTCATGATTTAGGTCATACTGCCATATAGATTTTGTGCTTGTGGTGTAGAACTTAGTTTATTACTTCTTCGTAATCATTCATTTACTTACCTAGGCAGTATCTATGTATGATTAATTGGTTGTTATATTTTGGTGGCACTTTTTCAAAGTTTTGCATGTTCTATTGTATGCTTTACATGTGATTATGATCGCTAGTTTGTACTTTTTGATCGCACATATGGATAGCGTTTGCCTATTAGAGATACATGTTACCAGTGTACGATCTCTTATGACTTAAGTTTGATGCTTGATCAATACCCCGCATGATGATGCGACTGCATAACTAGATTGTATAGCATGTGTGTACTAGTTCAGGTATTAGATCATGCCTAGTGGTGTGTCTTACGTCTTTGCAACTATAGATTTAACAAATTGAAGTGCTTGTCATTTTCACTGATGCTTGTATATAGTACATTACTTGATGTCATGATCTAGTTGCCTAACTTTCCTAAATGCTTAGTATGACATGTCCACGTCCTTATAGGACATAACCATATCCATGTGTTTATATGAGATAACTAGTATGTAAAGTCGTGTGCTCTTTCCATTCTTGATATTCAAGTTAGTTGATATCAACTAAGTTATCTCATTTTTGTGAGTTGTATTCTATTAGTATCATACTTTGGCATCTCATGCGATGATCATTCATACTTAGTGTTATACTTTGTATCTAGTTGTTGCATTGTTGTATATCTAGATGTCGTTCATGCAAGTGATATTTCATGTCTTATGATGTTTCATGTGTTATAGTTGTACTTCTGTTGCTCTTATATGATTGACTTGTCTCACGTAACTATTATGAGTGTTATATATGTGTTGCAATAGTTCATCACACGCTTAGATTTCATGCCAGTTGAGTTGTATCTTTCTCATATGCCTAGTGTGCAGAATTTGATCTCTTATTTAGGCGTGTGCCGGTAATATTATTTCTAGTGGTTATTTAGATATTAGTTGTTCTTTATAATTAAGAGCATATTCTAATTTATTATCTTATCATGATAACTCATATGTGTGATGCTTGTGTTATTCATTTGGACATCTAGTGATTCTATACTCATATGCCTTGTGTGAGATGTGTGTTATTATTAAGTTGTCTCATTAGTTTCTACCTTAGTATTGGTTTGTCTTCTTTTATAGAAATCATTAATAGTTGTTATGATTGACGTTTAGTCTTTGCTTGTTGTTAACCATTGTTAGTATGTGGATTCATCCAAATATTTATTCTTGATTGATTGTTACTCTTAATCATATCATGCCTACGATGGTTGTTCAACCATTTGTTCCATGTGTTGTATAGTTTCTTATTTACTAATCGATATACGTTTGGTTTGTGACATTGTATCGATATCATTGAGTATTGCTTTAGGGCCAAACCTAGATCCAACTCAATTCTAGTTGTTGTTGAATGATATTTAATTAGTTAACTAGTATGGTTTATAATGTGGGTTTCGTTGTCTTATACTCCCTCCGTTCTAAAATAGATGACTCAAGTTTGTACTAACTTTAGTACAAAGTTGGGTCATCTATTTTGGAACGGAGGGAGTAGAACACTTGTTTTGAGTTATTATAGAGTTAATGTATATGTTTGGATTCTATTGAACATTATGAATATTTTGATTCTATCTAAATATTTATTGGTGGTTAACTCTATATTTTCATGCCATGTTGTGATTGTGTAGTTAAAATGCATATGTTGGTTCCATTCCATGTGTGTTGTTGCGATTGTGTTTGTTATATACTTGTTACATGTAGAGTTAGCCAAGATGAGTAGTGGGCACTTACTATTGGATAGTAGCATAGTTCATACTAGAATCATAGTCTTGATTGCCAAGCCTTCTTTAGCTGGGTCAACCTAACCATGTCATTTCATTGAATCATCTCCGTCACCTCCCGATCATGCTACCTCATTTCAAATCTACATCTTGATCAATATCTTGCTATCCATCCACTCTTAATTTGTTTTCGATGTTATTTTGGATTTACTATTGCTTTGGTATTTATTTACTTTCGTTTGTTATCGTTACAATGAGTAGGGAGTGACGATGTTGGACAAGGACAGAACCAGGTTACCAGAGAAGGACTCAACAACGATGGCATGCCTCCTTATTGATCATACTTATCCTATGTTCGACAAAATTGCATTGTGTTTTATGGTTGCGATATGCATGATGTTTTAATTCTCGTAGCTAGTGTGTCGATTGACACATTACATTGATCCGCTTGTCGCCTATTCACTTGGCACCTTGGTAGAATTATAGTGTTTTGGTAGAGTAGAAATGCTTAGCCATGCTCATCACCCTATAGGTGCTTTGTTAAATGATCTTCGGATCATTAATAGTTGAAACTTATTGCTGAGCTCGTTGAGCTAGGCCAGTTGGCCCTTCTTGATTTCCTCTATCCTCTTCTACTCTGGGTGAAACTTACCATCTGACTATTGGCGCGGGCGACAGCTAAATCAAGGATTGAAGGAGCGATTGGCTGCCCTTCACGAGTTGAAGGGGGCAATCAGTCGTCCGTGCCGCATGAGGCCTAATAAGTCTTGGATTTGAAGATTGTGATAACAGTACAACCACATGCTATATGGGCACTGGCTTCGTTAATTAGTTAGTTCACTCTTATTGCCGTCATCACCATACCGCAGATGGGATAGCTGCCTTGCGAGGAGTATGCTCGGCACAAAAGGGGGCCCGTACTGTGAACTACGGTTACTTCTGTGTTGAAACCTAGTGGGCTTGGCACACTAAGTTTGGTCTAATGAAAGACCTCATCACAATCTCCCTGCCAGTATACCAAACGGTGTACTACGCTAGCGACGGCTAGTGGCAACAAGTCAGGATTGTGTCGTGTGGGTAAAGTGTACAACCTCTGCAGAGTGTAAAACTATTCGAATAGTCGTGTCCATGATCATGGACGATGCATGAATCTTTCTTGACCTACAGGACCTGTCTTGCTTATTCCCTCTTTGCCCCTATTCTTGGAACTTATGAAGAGTGTGAGTTGATTGAGGATCCTCACTTTGATGAAAGTTATTCTGGAGATAAAACATGTTTTCATCAAAAGCTGCTTTTATTCAACTGCTATATTTTTGAAACAAAATTAGCTTTTATGCAAATGAGCCATACAACCTTCTGTTGAAGCCACATGTAGCTATTAGGTCCTTTCAAAGGAGGCATGTTGAGTACGTAATGTACTCATGGCAATAATTTTGTTGAACAACAGAGTTCCATGAAGATGAAGGTGATGACTATGACAACTATTGAGATCCGTAGGAGTGAGGTCACGTGGACTACATCGACTTCCTGTGGCTGAGATGGAGTCGCTACGCATTGTCCTTTTGGCTGTTTTCTAATTGTAACAAATGTCATGAGACATTTCTCTAGGTATGGCTTGTGGCAAGATTTATTAAACTTATAATACTTTTACGTATTGTGCAATGATATCATTTCGTTGTGTTGTCAACAATGATCCCGGTGTTGACTAATATACACATGAGGGTCTGGAAGTTAATTCCGGGTTTTCACAAATGTGTACATCACTCATTTACATGTAGATTCACTCTCCATAGGCCCCTCCCCACACACGCGCTAACTTTCTCTCTCACACATACACGCACATAGTGTATATCCATCGGGGGTCTCTCACACATGCTCACACACTCTCCCGAGCTGTCTTTCTCGCACACATGCTCTTGATATCACCCCCCCCCTCTGTCGCAACTATTTATGATTGTTTTCACTGACCTTTGTCACAATCGCTCTTCCTCTCACATGCATACACACGCACGATTCTCATCGACTCTTTCTCTATACATAGACCTGCTGATGTGTCTCCCACACGCACATTATCTTTAGGCCTATCTCGCACGGATTGTCTCCATCTCTCTTTCTAATTGATGAATATGATTCCAGCAGAGTGTTCTCTAGGATGCCCCCTAATGTTAAGTTGGATGAATGGTAATATCAGAGACAAGGTGTTACCTTAGTTCGGGGACCTAGGGTTACAAATCCTAGCCGGCTTTGTCAATGGACATAGAGTCCTTCATGGCTCTGTTATATTTGTCTTGTACGACTAGTCCTCCATGGGTCTCCCTAAAATGCGTCATGGGCCGACCAATGTGGCGCGGGACGGAACCGACCCAAGGGCCACACCTCGGCCCACCGAACCTCACGCGGTGACACACCCTCTACCCCCAGGTCTCGTTATCTTCTCACACCCACACATAACAACACACACACCACACAAACTATTTCTCCTCATGCCTCTCTCTCCTCCCCCCTTGCACGGACACACTTAAGGCCATCTCTCGCCGAGACATCCTATTCATGTCTCTCTCTCTAGACCTTTCTCATTTCTCGTGCTATCTC
>LR738713.1:225921255-225965599 GCA_902687465.1 Secale cereale | reverse complement strand
AGTTTCGTAAGAGCGAACAAGCATTCACGTCTACCGTAAAAACTCTAGATATGAGTTACAAATGCTATGAAGACAAATACAAATATTTGAATCCACTTTATGCCCAATTTCTCTGTGTAGGCCCTCCAAAAGTACATCCGTACATGTTCTCGCATGTTACATCTAACAACTATGCAATATTGCACTACTACACTCTAACACAATAAATCATATGTGGTTTTAGTTTTACAAGATCTCATATTGTTACTTAATTATTCAGTTTACGTACATTAAAACTACCTTTGAAATGTATGGCTAGCATCATCTAGTGATATGAAAGGTCAAACTACACACACACACACACACACACAAGGGCCCATTACACATTCAAGCATTTCACATCTTTCTCTCGCTCTCTGCGTCAAACCGACTATGCGAAACTACCCTGCCTATCGCGCGAGAAACATCCCACCTCGCCCGTTTAATCGGGTTTGTATCGATGGATCATGCGAAACAGCAAAACTATAGTAGTACTACAGTACAAGTAACAGTTCACTGGGCCTCCGTGTCGTGTACTCCTCTATCGTAAGAGTGGAGCGCTCGCTTTCATGAATGTAATGTTCTAGTCCCTTTCGCGGACATGTGGGACATCAAGCAACCGGGTCCACGTGCCATACCGAAATAACAGTGCAGAGCAGTAGAGCAACGCACCCCAGTCTTGGCGCCGTCGTAGTAATGAGCAATGAGGCGTCAAATCACAAAGCTTCACCTTTCCCACAGTTAAGTTGGAGGGACAAGTGATGCTCAAATTTTTTGGTGGGATGAAGCAACCATCATTTCACTCTTTGCTGAATCCGCTTCTCCCTCATCTTCTTCAAGTTAACCACGTGTTGCTTCTGCCGTTGTTCTGCCTCATGTGGGATGCGGATCAGCTTGGTACATCACTGATACGTGGGACCGCATGTTAGCAAACCGTCGGGCCAACCTCCTCTAAAAATAAGAAACCTCCCCCGCCTTTCACGTAGCAAAATCACCTCCTTTTTACTAATCTTGATATTTTTTAGATCAATATAATTGAGATTTGTATAGATAGCACCAAGAAGCAAAACCAAGTGGTACGCTGACGGGCATCCACAATGTGTAGCCAAATGTTAAAATAGTGTTTGGCATCAATGGGAACAATTGTGGAGGGTGTTGCCAAAGCCAAAAAAGAGGGAACCTGTCAGATTCATGGCTCCGCAAAACCCTTGGTAGATTCGAACACTGGGATGCGTGCGAAGAACTCAACTTCCCCTATATGCCTAATCGTTGTCTCCACAATCTAGCTCGGTGAACAGGAAGGAAATGGGACAAAGCATTTTACCCAGGTTCGGGCCACCTCGCGGTGTAATACCCTACTCCTGCTTTGTGGTGGATTGCCTCGAGGTGGGCTGAGGAAGAACTAGTACAGTGGTGGAACAACCTCAGGAGGTGTGTTCTTGAGTGTAAAGGGCCTGGTTGATCCGATTGATCTCCGTCCGTTCGCCCCTTGCTACGGTGGTGGCTAAGCTATATTTATAGAGGCCTCGGTCCTCTTTCCAAAATGAAGGCAGGAAGGGATCCTAGAATGGCCAAATTTGAAGGGTGACTACTAGTACATCTTATCCTGACGTAAGGTGGTCTTCGCCAGCAAAGCTTCTGATCCTAACACCACTGTGGGCTTGGTGATCACCTCCGTCATGTCGTCCTCGTGATCCTTGTCTTGTTGCATGGAAATGGGAACCTTTAGCTGATTCCTCGGGACTCCGCGCCTGTGCTTGCCTCTTTAGCACCAAAGAGGAAACCTGTTGTACTGCGCCCATTGGCGCCCGCCTGCCCTTGGCCATCATGGCTTGCGTCATCTGAACCTAATGAGGTGAGGACATGCATAGAGATCTCCGCTCCTCGGGAGCTAGCCTAGTGAGACTGCTCCTTCCAGAGGTCTTGGTGTCATCCGCATCGCGAGGCTTGGCCCCTCGTGAAGGTCTTGAGTGTTGATGCTGAAGATGGGCCGTACAAGGCCGGGGAAGGAGCCACGTCATGGGCCGCAGGCAGGCAAGTCTGGGTACCCTGGTTCCCAGAACGTCGACAGTAGCCCCCGGGCCGAAGACGCGCTCGGACTTAGCTTCGAGGCGAAGCCAAAGGGCAAGAGCGAAGCGCCGCGGGCCCCAACTGCATGCGGACCTGATTGACGCATGGCTCCTAGATGGGACGTGGGCGTCTTCACTTCCCCACGCCGCCTCAGCAACCATTCGACTTGACAAGGGCCTACTGTATGCAAAGGGGTCATCATTACCTGCGATCGTGGGGGTCGGCGGTTTGCCTTCCTCTTGATACAAATGAGAGAGTGCTGAGCCCCCTGCTCATATACATCTTCTTTCCGCTTGCTCCTTCTTGCTAAGGTATCCATGGCACCGCCGAGGAAGTTCTCCGCCGCAGAGAAGGGGAAGACCCCCAAGGAGGGTTCGGGTGCACCACCACGAAAGAGAGGCTGCGGATGCCCCCGTAAGCACGCCGCGACCCCGGTGGTGACCCCTTAGGGGCGCGGACGCGCTTCTTCAAGGGCGGGTGTCGCCTCTGGGAGGCGCGGCGGCGCTTCTTCGCATGGTGGGGGACACCACGGGCACGGCGGCTCCTATGACAAGGAGAGGCACGTCGCGATCGTTCAGCCTTTGCGGTCACGCTCTCGCTCAGCAGATGCCTTCCCGGAGTTCGTCTTGTGGTCGGAGAGGCCCGTCAGCACCTGCCTTCCGTTCATGTGCTTCTTTGCGAGGGCGCTGTCATCGGGACTTGACGGCCTCTGGCTGCAAGCCGATGGTTGCTGCAGCAAGGCCTCTTGGATGGGGGTCGAGGTCACCACCGCGGGCGTGTCCTTGACCCGCGGTTGGTAGACGTTTGCCCACGCATGAGGCCTAAGCGAGAGGTGCACCCTGTCGGTGCAACAAACCCTAGGCATGTTGCCCTAACTTTACACAGGCACGGGAGCAAGATTGAAGCACCAGCCCAAGTTAGATTTCAAGAAACCAAGAGGTTCAAGGGACCAACAAGCAGATCAAAGGGATCAAGACCAAGCTAGAGAAGCAAGATATCTCCAAGAGAAATGCCTCAATTGCCGTGTAGGCGAGCCTGGCAAGGAGTGAGGCCACACCTAGAAGGAGACAACCAAGGTGCCCCGGCAGAGCCTGCCGGGACTCGCGGAGGCTAAACCACCTCACCAACCGCTCCACCACGACTCACGTCGTCGATCAGTGTGGTGTCAAGCCGCTGAGTGACTAAGTGTCAGCCATTCGCCACATGGCAGCCTTTCCCTACAGGCATAACCCACAGATAACACCCGTCCTGCGACGTGTCAAGCGAGCAGGCGCGGAATGGCAACATAGTCCGGCAAACCTTGCCGGGCAACCAGTGATGTGACGTTGAGCGGTGCATTTAATGCGCCATGTCAGCCCACAGAATTAGGTATGACGGCATTGTTGCTATCTTATCAGTGCATAATGACTACTTTGCCATTGTGGTAACCCCTTGATCTATAAAAGGAGGGCCATCGCAACTGTAGACGGGGTTAGAAGGGAGGATAACTCACACCCCCATACGTGCGTAGTCATTGCCGCTCTGAGGCAACCTCTGTCGGGCAAGTGTACTACACTCCACCTCCTCATTTCCACCATCAATCCACCAAAGCAGGAGTAGGGTCTTACGCCACCATGGTAGCCCAAACCTGGGTAAAACTGCCCGCGTGATCCCTGTCGTGCTGCCCCACGCTCGTCTGCTCTTTGGGCAACACGACGTCCCCCTGCCGAACCAGCAAGGGGCCTCCTGGTCCAATAGGTGGCTATGGTTTCTCGCGACACACCCTCCACTTCAAGTACGATGGCCTCGTGACCCTCTATGTGAGGGTGTTCGGAGAAGACGGCCGGCGTGCGGGGTGCTACCCGGAGGACGGCAGCGATGGCGATGAGCTTGCTCTTGGCGACGTCTGCGGCTCTTCTAGCAGTGACGGCTCCTCCTTCGGTGAGAGCACTGATGACAGCCGCTACGACGAGCCACCCCGCCGCCGGGCCCGGATCAGATAAGGCGACGAGGCGCCTTGCAGCTGCGCCCTGGTGAAGCAGGAGGGGGCTCAGACTGAGCCCCCATGCCGTTGGATCCATGCCTCGGGAGCTGATGCGGCTGCTTGTCCCGTTTTAGCTTTTTCCTCCATTTTCTGAAGAAAAAAGGTAGAAGACCCCGCCGGGGTGTGTAATGAACTATGGTGCTCGCGCCAATATGACATGCTTTGTTATTCATATTATGTCATGGTATCTGTGTTGCTACTAAGTGCGTTCAAGATAGGTTTCCTTGGCGTGCTCATGGTAGATTCCCATGTCACGAGGGCACGCCTCCCGGGGGTATTCTCCTGAGGCTTCCTTGTTGACGGCTCCGGAGCCGTTGAGCCTTCGGAGAAGTTGTGTAGCTGCGGAGCTAGGGAACCTCACGAGGTGTCTTGTCCCTCCTCGCACTTCTCCCGAGCATAGGTTAGCCGCGGGTGGTGCACTTCATCGCGATACCCGGAGGCATGGACTTAATGAGAGTGCACACGCCCGCGAGCTCGTTTGAGTGTGCCCCGCGAGGATCAAACACACCGAGGCCCTGGGGGACCCAGGCTTCAGCAAGTTGTGGTTGCGGGCTGGCCCAAGTGTACACACCTACCTAGCCCCCGCACGCGGGACGCGCGAGGAGGAGCGACATGCAACTATCGCTCTCTCTGAGGCGAGGGTGGGAAAGCGAATAAAAAGGAGGGGGATTCAAAGCTTTGAGAACGAAAAGCATGAAACCTCCAAATTTCATTCTAGGAAAAAAACCAACTACAGAAATCGAGCAAAAGAATAGTCGTGTCTGGCACCTAAACTAGTCTTCGTCTTCTCACCAGCATGAAGCTAAGTGCTGCCACTGAGACGTGGGTGGGAGCCCCCGTGAGGCCGAAGGTAGGCACTTAGGATACTCCAGAGTGTGTACAGCCCCAACTCATTATTACGTGAGAGTGTCACAAGCGGAGACCTTCACGGGCATGGGGCCTTGCTTCATGGGTAGAACTTTTAGTGGTGATGGATGTTCCAGCCATTCTAGATGGGGATCTCTTCCTGCATCTCCACGCGTGCGACGCTAGGCCTGGAGAGATGGGCTATCCTGAATGGTCCCTCCCACATGGGCGAGAGCTTATGTAGCCCTTCCCTGGAGAGCACCCGCCTCAGGATGAGATCTCCCACCTCGAGCGTCCTGGAGCGGATAATGCGGAAGTGGTACCGCCGCATCGCGTGCTGGTACCTCGCTGCTCGGAGCGAGGCTTGGCGACGACACTCCTCCCCCAGCACAAGGTCCATCCCCCGCGAGGCGTCCTGGCGTGCCTCGTCAAACGCCAAGACCCGCGCGGAGCGATGCCTGACCTCGTGGGGGAGAACCGCTTCAACTCCGTAGACGAGGAAGAATGGAGTCTCGCCCGTCGGCTTGGTTGCGGTGGTGCGGATGGACCACAACACAGACTGGAGCTCATCAAGCCAGCCCCTGCCGCAAGCCTCGAGCTTCTTCTTGAAGTCCTTGCCTTTAGGCCTCTCAGAACCTCTGTGTTGGTGCGCTCAGCCTGGCCATTGCTCCATGGGTGTGCTATCGAAGCGTAGCATATCTGCATATGTTTTGAAGAGATTACTGGTGAACCGCGAGCCGTTGTCGGTGATGATGCGATTCGGAACCCAAAAACGGCTCACGCAGCCCTTGATGAACTTGACTGCCGAGCCGGTCGGGATGGTGCAGACGACCTCTACCTCCGCCCACTTGGTGAATTTGTCGATGGCGATGTAGAGGTAGCGGTAGCCCCTAGGCGCTCGGGGGAACGGGCCCAGGATGTCCAGCCCCGAGACCGCAAACGACCAGGATAGCGGGATGGTCGGGAGGCCCTGTTTGGGCTAGTGGATCTACTTTGCATGGAATTAACAGGCTTCACAGGACCTTACCAGTTCGGTGGTGTCATCGAGTGATGTGGGCCAGTAGAATCTACTGCGGAACGCCTTGCCCACGAGGGTGCGTGAGGATGAGTGATGCCCGTAGTCCCCGCCATGTATGTCAGCTAACAACTCGCACCCCTGCTCCTTGGAGATGCATCGCAGAGAGAAATTGTTTGGTGTCGAGAATATCCGCGGCCACCCATGGGACCAGGAGGCCCCTTGCTAGTTCGGCAGGGGGACATCGCATTGCACAAAAAGCAGACCAGCGTGCGGTAGCGCGGTGGGGAGCACACACGCAATATAAGTTCGGGCGGCCGCGAGGCGTGAGACCCTACTCCAGCTTTGGTGGATTGATTATGGAATGGAGGTGGTGGAGCATAGTACACTCGCCCGGCAAGGGTTGCCTCAGGGCGGCAGCGACTACGCGTGTACGAGGGTGTGGGTTCGCCTATCTTCCAACCCTTTCTACGATTGCCATGGGCCTCCTTCTATAGATCAAGGGGCGACCACAGTGGCAAAGTAGTCATTATGCACTAATATGATAGAAAACAGTGCTATCATACCTAACTCTGCAGGCTAACAGGGTGCATTAAATGCACCACTTGGTGTCACATCACTGGTTGCCCGGCAAGGCTTGCCGGGCTATCTTGTTAGCTCTGCGCATGTCTTCTTGACATGTCGCATGACGGGTGTCATCTACGGGTTATTCTTGCAGGGAATGGCTGCCATGTGGCTAATGGTTGCCGCTTAATCATCTTGCAGCTTGACACTGCATTGATTGACGATGTGGGTCGTGCTTGTGTGATTAGTGATGGGGTTTTTCCTCCGCAAGCCCCCGCCAGGCCCTGCCGAGGTGTTTCTGTTATCTGCTTCCGGGGGTGGCCTCGGCCCTTGCCGGGCTCGCCTGCCCAGCAAGGGAGGCCCTTTTCTCAGTGATGTGTTGCTTCTCCGGCTCGGCCTTGGTCTCTCTGATCCGAGCTGATACTCTAAATCTCTTGGTTTCTTATACGCTGACTTTGGCTGGTGCTTCAATCTTGTTCTTGCGCCTGTGCACAGTTTGAGCAAAAGCCCCAGGGTTTGTTGTACCGGCAGCAGCCCTCGGTCCTGCCTCGATCGCATTGCTGAGCGTTGTCGGGGTAGGGCCTAATAGGTGCAGAGGCAGGGTTGTTGGAGAGGTTGGTTCCTTGAAGTCTCCATGCTGCTTCATCGACATTGATTCTGGGCCAGTTTCCTGTTTTCCTGTGCATCGTGTGTGACGTCGTGGGAGAACCTGGATTGTGTCCTGCGGATTCTCTTTGCCCCGCGATCACAGGGCGAAAACTGCCATCCCACTCGCCCTCCATTTCGCATGCACTTGCCATGTGCTTCGCATGCATTGGGCGCGGTAGGTGGCGGATGCGGAGTGATACGTCTCCAACGTATCTATAATTTTTTTTATTGTTCCATGCTGTTATATTATCCATCTAGGATATTTTATATGCATTTATATGCTATTTTATATGATTTTTGGGACTAACCTATTAACCCAGAGCCCGGTGCCAGTTTCTATTTTTTCCTTGTTTTTGAGTTTTACAGAAAAGGAATACCAACCGGAGTCCAATTGACGTGCCAATTTTTTATGATTTTCTATGGACCAAAAGAAGCCCCGGGAGTAAAATAGTTGGGCCAGAAGAGTCCCAAGCCGTTATATGATCCAGTTATGTTATTATTGTTGAGAGAACTTGCATTAGTGAAAGTATGAACCCTAGGCCTTGTTTCAAAGCATTGCAACACCGTTTGTGCTCACTTTTATCATTAGTTACCTTATTGATGAGAGAACTTGCATTAGTGAAAGTATGAACCCTAGGCCTTGTTTCAAAGCATTGCAACACCATTTGTGCTCACTTTTATCATCAGTTACCTTGCTGTTTTTATATTTTCATCTCTCCCTAATTATAATAATAAAGCACGGATCGACTTTGTCGGGTTCACCGTCACAATACATTTTCTTCTCATGTCATAAAACGCTTTTACAATTTGTGGAATAAATAAAACAAGACTCGAAGCTGAAAAGTGGACAAGTTGAATAGCAGTCCGAATCCTACTGGGTGACATGGAAAGTGCAAGCCAGTGCAAGTCCAACTCATACTGCGTACATGAGTCCATGGAAAGTGCAAGTCCGACTCCTACTGAGTACAGGACTCCAGATCCTATTTATATAGATATACATGTACAATCCCCTTGATCCAATATATATCAAGTCTTTGGTCGATTCTTCTTAATAAGTCACCTTTCCACATCGACTCGCCGGTATCGCCGCTGACGTCAAGAACAACGAGCCAGGTATGTACAAATCAAATTTAGAATTAGCAATGACCTCATCATGCTTCTAAGGACAACCATAGGCGTATATGGCCCTTTGCCGCTGCCCTGCCATTGCAATTTCATTAGAATAAAACAATTAATCGTACAGTCTTAAAGAGTGATTACATTCTGATCAGTGAAGGAGTACAATCGATATAACTCAAAATTACTGAGAATATGCATGTCCTACTACTGCATGTTGGGTAACTCTTGTAAATACATGGATCAGGTCATGAATTTTATATATTCCTAATTATATCTGCATCATCATATAGATACGGGAAAGTGAACAGTCAGTTTCACAATATTAGGGCCCTGTTCGGTAGTCGCCCGCTCCCGGAATCTACAGATCGGGGGAAGTGCACCTCCGCCGTTTTGAACTGCAGCTCCGCCAACTCCGCTCCTGGAGTTGTGGAGCGGAGAGGTACCGAACAGGGGCTCGATATCCAGTCCACGAAGGCTCCAACTGCACAGATGCCTATTTAGAATATTGTTTATTACTTATAATCAATCCCTCACATATCTAATCCAAGGCATGAACTACTTAATTTTGCTAACTGAAATGCAAATCAAATAATTCTCTTTTGAAGAAAACAATAGAAATGATAAGAAGCTTAAAATTTCCACATAAATCACCAAAAAGATATCACCAATATAATTCGAGAATGGACAGAACAACACAAAATAAGAAAGGACCAAGTACTCTTGACTCTCTGTAGCAGTTTTATTTCATGTAACTTGATAAATAATTCTTTCCACCATTTTCTAGAGCTCAAGACATGTGGTGATACATATATAAAGGCTATCTAGCTTTCTCAAGACATGTGGTGATATACATATATAAATGCTAGATAGCTTTGTACTTTGATGCAGGCAAGCCATGGATGCGAAGGAGAAAAATAAGAAAAAGAGATAGAGAGCAATATGAACTGATGACCAATGAAGAAAGGCAAGAGAAATTGAAAAATGCTAAGGAACAAAAAAGAAAGAGAGATCAAGAGCGGTATAAAGAGCAGAATTAACGCATGACCGATGAAGAAAGGCAGGACAAACTCAAACAACGCTGTGAGGCCTATCATCAAAAGGAAGATTCAGGGAAGACAGCAGAACAGAAGGCATCACATTGCACACAACAAAAACAAAAATATGCAAACTTGCAACCAGATCAAAAGAAAGCAAGAGTAGAACAAAGAAAAGCTCGCCGTCAAATGGAATGCAACACACCATCCAAAGATTCACTTGCAATGGAAAACCCTGAATATGTCGCAACCGAACAAGAGGTTAGTACTTCTACGTTAGCTGTAAAACACAGGGATCATGTGGTAGCAGGAAAAAGGCAAACATTGCTACACCATCGTAACAAACAATTCATGAGAAGACAGAGGCAAACTGGTTCTGTGTCATCAAAAGAAGATGCATCCATGACGAAAAACACCGACGAAAACAAAGAACCTCTGGAGCAACCACAAGTCATGACTTACGGTAATAATCTCAAGTTTATATAATACTCGCACTCTAAGTAAATATAAACCTGTATGTACAACTAACCATCTTTCCTGGACAGACATCCCCTCCTCAATGTTTCCAAGCATCAGAGAAAATGATGATCACTGTAATGTGGCTCTCTGGCTAGACATACCCTCGTCAATGCTTCCAGCAATCAAAGAAGTTGATGCACGAATAATATCATTCTGCAATGATAACTACGGTAAGGTTATAAATTACATATAAATACTTTTATATACAAACATTTTATGTTCATAACAATAAAAAGTTATTACACATGTAAAGATGGAATCATATATGAGCAAGAAGCAACCATTAGGGAAATAGATGCTGCAGCAAAATCAATCTACAACGAGGATCATGGTAAGGTTCTCAATTTCATATATGTTCATGCGTAATAAAAATAATATATATATATGCACAACACAGGTAATGTTGGAGTCATATTTGAAGAAGACACAGACGAAGATGAATACATGTTCACCGGTGAAGGTATGCTTAATATAATTAAAATAATTTGCAACATTACAATACTACTAACTAAATTTAATATGCTGCATATCAAATCAGAGTGGGAAAGAGAAGTGGAAATTGAAATCATAGAAGGCGAGGAAGACCTCAACCCAGATCCATATGATCTCGTCTATAGCAACATACCAACAAGCACAAGCGTGCTAGAAAAAGAAGAAGATTGCCTTTTCTGCCTTGCAACCAAATTCAAGTATGAAAGTAAGGGATTATGCTGCAAAAAAGGACAGATAAGACTAGCTAATCCAAATACACCACCGGAACTCATGAGGCTTTGGACAAGCAACGACTCTTATGCAAGACATTTTTGGCAAAATATAAGATTTTTCAATGGGCACTTCTCGTTTACTACACTATACTGCCAGCTCGACAGAGATACAACAGACATGCAAACGGCCCGTATTTACACCTTTCGAGAACATGGTCAAATATATCACAACCTACACTCATTTGGTAATGGTCAGTCAGATCCAAAGCATCTGGAACTATACTTGTATGACGATGATCCAAGCTTAGAGCATCGATACCGCCATTGCCGTGAGGAAATGTACGAGCAAGACAAGCATGTGATTGCAATAATAACAGGCATACTACGCGGTAACCCGTACTCTCAACAGTTTAGGAGTTTGGGATAAGCCCAAAACCCTGAGTACTACAGACTGATCTTGAACCTTGACCAGAGATTTGACCAAAGAACTTACAACGAGCCTATCAATTCGGAGGTAGCTGCAGTGTGGATTGAAGGAAATGAAAGAAGAGATATTTATGACAGAAATGTAATATTACATGGGAACAACAACGAAAAAGAGCACATTCGATCATATTACGGGTGCTATGATCTGTTATCGTATCCTCTATTCTTTCCAGGAGCTGAACCGGGTTGGCATAGGAAAATCCCGAAGAGGGAAACACGAGAGGAAGATATTGGTGCTGAAAATATCAGTAATGACGATGACCCAGGTAAAATCTTTAAAATACCATTACATTCAAATTCAATTTTCATATACTACCACCTTTGCAACTAACTTTTTATGTTGCAATATTTGCACAGATTCGATCAGTGGCCTATGGATAACAATGAAAGAATACTACTGCTATAAATTCCATACACGACCAGGCGTATTCAACCCGGTTTTGCATGGCGGATGCTTATTCCAGCAGTTTGCTGTAAATACATACATCAAGATTGAAAGCTCCAGACTGGATTACATCTGGCATAATCAAAAGAAAATATGGGCTGACCTATACCAAGGCCTTCTAGACAGCATTCAAGCTGGAGAACAGAATGGAGACGCGGTCGGAAAACGGAGAGTACTTGCCTCGTCATTTATTGGAGGGCCACGAGATAGAATTCGTCGGTATCCCGATGTTATGACTTTAGTTAGAAAATATGGCAAGCCAGACGTATTCCTAACAATGACCTGCAACCCCAACTGGGAGGAGATCACACATGAACTAGAGACTGGACAAACACCACAAGATCGCCCGGACATTGTTGTTCGTGTTTTTAGGGCGAAGCTACAAGAAATGAAGCAACAACTATTCGAGAAGAGCATTCTTGGAAAGGTTCAGGCATATACATATGTCGTAGAGTTCGAAAAGAGGGGATTACCCCATGCTCACTTTTTGCTCATCATGACTGAAAGATACAAGTACACATGTCCAGAGCAGTATGACAAAATCATTTACGCCGAGCTCCCTAACAAGCACAAGTACCTAGAACTATACAAAATGGTAATCAAACATATGATGCATGGTCCTTGTGGTCCATTGAACAAATTGTGTCCATGCACAAAGAATCGTCCGTCATGCAAGAATAATTATCCAAGGCCATTTAGCGAAACTACGATTCAAGGCAAGGACTCCTACCAAATATATAGGAGACGCGACGACGGCCGGACTGAAATGGTCCGGAATTGCACATTAGATAACAGGTGGGTGGTTCCTTAAAATCCCTATCTGTTAAGGATGTTCAACTACCACATAAATTTTGAGATATGCTCAAGCATTAAAGCCGTTAAGTACCTCTTCAAGTACATCTACAAGGGAAACGACCGAGCATCTGCATTTGTAACTGACAAAGTAGAGGAAGTCGAAATCGACGAGATTAAGCAGTACAGAGACGCCCGATGGGTGACACCTCCTGAGGCACTATGGAGAATATATGGCTTCGAACTAAGCAAAATGCACCCACCAGTCTTGCAACTGCAGCTACATCTCCCAAATATGCACATGGTTTCATATCATGCCATGGAGAAATTAAATAATGTTATCGACTGTGAAGGCACGGAAGGATCAATGATGATTGCGTACTTTGAAGCACATGAGAAAGCATGAGGCATACTATACAGATATTTTCTGGAACATTATATGTGGCAGAGTCAGGGGAAGTTTTGGCAACCGAGGAAGCGAGCCGCTGTGTTCCAGGTTGGCAAGATCAACGCAGCACACCCGGCCGAAGTAGAACAATACTATCTTCGAGTCCTCCTAAACCACGTGACAGGCACCACGAGCTACGAAGACCTAGGAACAGTCGATGGACAAGTAATGCCAACCTTTTTTGAAGCTGCAGAAAAAAGAGGGCTCATTGAGGCAGATAGCACATTGGACGACTACATGACAGAAGCGTAGTTGTTTAGAATGCCATCATCACTACGTAGGCTATTTGCGACAATCTTGGTTTTTTGCGAACCCAGCGACGTACGTAGCCTCTGGAACAAGCACCTTGAGGCAATGTCAGAGGACTACAGCAGAAATTGCAAATGCAAGCACACAGTCAAACAGATGGTTCTGAAAAATATCAAAGACATGTTGCACTCAATGGGAAAAGGCATAGAATCGTTTCCTCTTCCAGAGATCGACCAACAGCATGAGACGACAGACGACATACCAAGGGAGATCATCGAGGAGACATCCATGGAGGTGGACCCTGAGGACGCATCTTTGCATAAGAACCTAAACAAAGAGCAAAGGGAGGCCTACGACGAAATCCTAGCCACAATTGACCGCCAAAGAGGAGGTATATTCTTTGTGGACCTAGAGGCACGGGAAAAACATTTCTTTACAGGGCGCTCTTGGCCACAATACACGGACAAGGCAAGATTGTTGTGGCGACAGCCACTTCAGGTGTTGTTGCTTCCATAATGCCCGGAGGGAGGACTACACACTCGAGGTTCAAGATTCCACTAAAAATAGACGATGGGGATATTTGTGGATTCAACAAACAAAGTGGGACAGCCAAGCTACTCATAGCAGCATCACTGATAATCTGGGATGAAGCATCCATGACCAAGAGGCAGATAGTGGAGGCGTTAGACAAAAGCATGCGGGACATAATGGACAGACCAGACCTTCCATTCGGTGGAAAAACTATAGTATTTGGTGGCGATTTTAGGAAGTGCTACCTATTGTTCGAAAGGGGACAAGAGCCCAGATAGTAGATGCATCACTACGCAGGTCCGAGCTCTGGAGTTCAATGCGTCAACTGAAGCTCGTGCGCAACATGAGGGCTCAAAACGACAACTGGTTCGCGGAATACCTCCTACGCATTGGAAACGGAACAGAGGAGAGAAATGAAGATGGTGAAATACTACTACCAACAAGTATATGTGTGGAAAATAAGACGGATGATAATGGCCTGGATATGCTCATCGACAGTGTCTATCAAACGGACAATGCTTCCCTAAAAGATCCAAAGTACATCACGTCAAGAGCAATTCTATCAACAAGGAACGACTCCGTAGACAAGATCAACCTAAAAATGATTGATCGCTTCCTAGGGGAGGAGATGGTGTACCACAGCTTCGATTCGGTAGAAGACGACCCACATAACTACTATCCACCAGAATTCCTAAACACTCTCACCCCAAATGGACTGCATCCATATATATTGAAGCTCAAAATTAATTGTCAAATCATACTACTCAGGAACATCGACCCTACTAATGGACTATGCAATGGCACGAGGTTGGTCGTACGTGAATTTCAAAAAAATACAATTGACGCAGAGATTGTGGTGGGACAACACTCTGGAATGCGAGTTTTCCTGCCTAGGATACCATTATGCCCCTCTGATGATGACATGTTTCCATTGAGTTTCAAGAGGAAACAGTTTCCAGTCAGACTCAGCTTTGCAATGACAATAAATAAATCACAAGGTCAGACTATACCAAATGTCGGCATCTATCTGCTTGAGCCCGTTTTCTCACATGGTCAACTATATGGCTAATTATTTTTAAATAATATTTTTTTATTAATTTGCAGAAATAATACGCGGTTGTTTTATTTTGCGAAAATAGCGCGGCCTCGTCCTACGGGAGGACGACAGGGACTAATCGTCCTCCCTTTAGACGACTAGGTACCAGTCGTCCAGCAGAAGGCCGACTGCCTACTCTTCCAGCACTCCAGCCTCCAGTCGTCCTCCACGTAGACAATTAGCTTTAGTCGTCCACCAGGAAGACGATTAGTCCCATTTGTCTACCAGGAAGACCATTAGTTCCATTCGTCTACAAGGAAGATGATTTGTTATCAGCCATACATAGGTAGAATATGTCTCTCGCATACATAGGTAGAATATGTCTCTCGCACACATAGATAAATATATGGCTGTCGCATACATAGGTAGAATATGTCCCTCACATACATAGACAAGCATCAGCCACGTCGTCCGCCATGTCATCCGGCACGTCGTGGAGGTGGTGGAGGCGGTGTTGTCCACATAAACCTATGGGGTGCCCCAACGTTACGGGGAGGCAGCTCAGACCATTCCTGATCATCTTGTGTTTCTTGTGTGGGATGTGGTGCAGGAGTCATAAATGTGTCCGTCCAGTCGTTGTGCTGCGACACGAAATCCTGTGTGATGTGCTCATGGTCACTATCCCACCCGGATCCAGACATAGACGCGTCATGTCCATATGTCTGATATCTGTAGTATCCTGCTGGATGGAGGAACATAAGTAATGATGAAATACATAGGCCCAATCGATATTTCGAAGAATTAATATGAAGAAACATACCTGTAGGCGATGGTCGTATCATGAATCCCAGTGTGGGACTTTGCTGTTGGGGTCCTGGCCGAAACACATAGCGAGAAGTGGGATCCGGCTGGTGCTGCCATGCCAAACTACCAGCCTGGTCAGGAGGTGGTGGCGTGGCCGTCCACTGCTCTGCTCGACGTGGACGCGGCTCATGTCGGTGATGTGTGGGTTCGAGCTGACCAGTCGAGTGACGCGGCTGCTGCTGGTGCATGGAGTGACGCGGGGGCCGTTGTAGGGGCTGCTGAATGTCTGAAGTGCGTGTGCATGTAATAGCCTGGTACACAGATCGAAGCCTCCCCTCAATACGCGACATCCAAGTCTGGACCTGAGCCAGAGGAACCATTAGAGGTGCAGATGACAGTGAACGTTGAAAGGTGGACACCTCCTCGCCAAGCCCGCGAGTCAACTCAGCCTGAAAATGTCAGGACAATTATGAGGTATGCACGAAAAAATTTGTATGAACTACTTGCATTATATGGAGAAAAAAAAATATTACCGTGTGCTGCCTAGAGCCCGAAGTATCGTAGCTTGGATACATATCCGTCGTAGTAGGGGCTGGTATCTCATCTAGGTGAGTGTGATGAACGATGCATAACCGTGTTCCGGTCATGTACTGCTGCAGGTAGAGATTGAATTTGTCCATTTCAAAGCCGTGATTCTCGTGCCACAGATGTGTGCTTGCAGTCTCCCATTGTGTAACGTATGGCTGAAGCGTAACTAGCCACTCAGCAGCAGTCCTGTTAATCCCCTTCTTTGTGATCCTAAAATTTTGGTTTTCGTTGAACCATTCACTAACTGCTTAACTATGGAAAATAGTGAAGGACAATACAACACGGAATAAGTAGACTGTACCTGTGGATGTCTCTAGACAACGGGGCCTCTGTAGGGGGAGGTGTCTCCAATTGCAGAAGACCAAATTGCCTCATAACCCTCTGCCGGGCCATCTCCTCGACGAAGACATCGAAGATGATCTTTGATTTCATCATCCAATAATCGGCATCTCTTGTGCACAGAATGGACAAACCGCCAGGGTATCTTGCATCTATGGCTTCTTGCGTGTACGGCTACCAAATAACCCCAGTGTACGTATCAAACTGCTCATTTAATGCCGTGTAAGCTCGTCTAGTCTGGTCACCAGCATATCGTCTCTGCGGTAAAAAAAGTTCGATTGTACACAATTATATTTAACCATAGTGTACAAAAAGAAAAAAAAGTTAGATTGAGACATACCCTGCGACGTGTCCAACACAGACCGAACGTAGGCATGTCGATGCCGTCAGCATCGAACATGACATCCATAGGCTCGTCAACACGTACGTCAGGTCATCCTACGGAGAACCTCTCCCACGACCACAGTTGCAGAAATAGAGGGCATCCAAGAAGGGCTGACGTGGGTGACGTAAGCTGGCAGGCGTTGCACATAGCTCGGTATGTATACGCTAAGACAGCCGAACCCCAACTCCTCTGTGTGATCTAAACCGGCGTCTCAGCGCTCGCGATCTCGAGTGCAATAGGGATGTAGCTCACGCTAATAGTGCTGACATGGTTCTCTGTGAACATCACCTTGCCGAGAAGCCACAGTATATATGCCTCCAGGCTACGATTGATCTGTGTCGCATTCAACGGGACCCTTGGATACCCTGGGAACTTCTGGATCTGTATTGCGCAAAGAGAGTATCAGTACATAGAGAAGGTATTTTCTGTAAAACCAGAGAACAGAAACTTGTCTGGAAGGTGAACTAACCTGAAAACAGAGCAACCATCCATACTTAGGTCCGTGATTATCCGATGTCAGCCCCGGAGCTCCTTCATAAATACCAGCAAATCGTTGTGCCATACCAAGCTGACAATCATTCGGTGCCTCCAACGGTCCGATGGCATGACCTGCCAACGGTAGTCCCAGCAAAAGGGACACATCCTGAAGAGTAGGTGCCATCTCTCCCCAACGGAAGTGAAACGTGTGGGTTTCAGGCCTCCACTCGTCCACTCAGCATGTGAGCAAAGAGGCGTCGATGGCTACGCGCTTGGAGGTCTGAGTGGACTCAACCAGACGTGCGAAAGGTAAAAGGCCAGCCCAGTTCAACCTGCATGTCAAGACAAATCAGTTAGTGCGTCCCATTAATATGCATGGTTAAATGAAATAACTAAAGCACGTACCGCTGAACCCATCCATCTTGTATCTTCCAGACATCCTTTTGAGTGCGCGTGACCAGCGCCTCAAGTTTGCGCTCAGAACATATCGCAACACGATGCTTTCTATCAATGTCCGCACTAAGCAACCTCGCTGCCGCCATTCCTGCCTATGCAAATTTCAAACATAGTGTCACACAATACAAATTTCAGACATAGTGTCACACTTAATACAAATTTAGAACTGAGTGCCACACTTAATACAAATTTCAAACATAGTGCCTAACTTAAAACAAATTTAGAACATAGTGCCCAACTTAATACAAATTTAGAACTGAGTGCCAAACTTAATACAAATTTTGAACTGAGTTCCTAGCTTCTGCCTCCCCCTCTTCCTCCTCTTCCGCCTCTTGCTCTTGCTCCTCGCCCCCGATTCCCTCGTGCACGCCCAATACCACTAGCAGTGACGAAAGTGGGTCAATTACTGTCCCTATGGACAAATTCATTGCATAAAATGCATTGTATAGTGGCACCTCCTGCTTCAGATTCATCCATATCATTCCGGATGCGCCGACACTGTCGCCTACCTCTGCTTGTACGCATATTCTCTGGGTCTGGAATGTAACGCATTTCAACAAAATTAACAGTGTTGAAGTTGCCCATTGAGCGAAATCCCAACAACTCATCTGTCCAGGTATTTAGGACAGACTCTTTTAGAAAATACAGAGACACGAAGGAAATTGCATCCATTCCAAGCAGCCCGCAAGCAGCAAGTACATGGGAGCATGGTAGGTGAAGAAACTTTGATTTGTTGCATGTGCACTCACACGTTGGCCAGACTTCATTTCCAATTTTAACCTCATGCGTCATCGTCTCATTTGCACAACCAAATTTGTTGTTAGCTAAACGGACCTCAAACCTTCTTTCTTGATTACCAATGGGAACTACAGAGTTGTCCTAGCTTTTTGCATCTTTTGTTCCATGTACTTCATAATCCTTTCACAGTAATGTGTGCTTGGGTTGTTCAAGATATGCTGCTCTGCTTTCTGACGTCTATCTCTGAAATACCTCACGGTGCCATAGAAAATACCCTCAACGATGGCTGTAAGTGGCAATGGCCGGTTTCCTCTGAGGACAAAGTTGTATGTTTCTGCGAGATTAGTAGTCATGACACCATACCTTGCTCCATGCGTGTCATGCAGCAAAGACCACCTCTCCAGAGGATCATGTTCTATCCACTGCTCGAAGGTTTTAATCGACCTCCTGAGCCTTCTCCTAGTACCAGGTGGGTCAAATCCTGGCAAGTCACATAGCCCAACAGGCTCTTCCTCCACGGCCGCTGTTCCAGTTGCTAATTGTGTTGCTACTGCTTCAACATGTGCTCTCACATCTGCATCTCTAGCAGCTTTCCTGTCCCCAACGTGTCTCTGAGTGCATAAATTAAGTCTGTCACGTATCAAATTGTACTTCCATAACTGGTTCTTCTTGCAGAGTTTTTTGAACAGATTCATCAGATTCTTATTTCTGAACTGCGAGAAGAAATTATCCCCTAGATGGCGCATGCACCAACGACTCTGCAGGTCCTGCCATGGAGTTTGTTCCTCAGGACCAGGGTTTGTCAGTGTCTTTATTGCACTAAGTATACCTGCATGCCTGTCATGAAGGATGCAAACATTGGGCGTATCCTTCACTACTTCTACTTTCAATTGCCTGAAGAACCATGTCCAACTTTTAATGTTCTCACTCTCAACAAATGCAAATGCTAGTGGTACTACTTGATTTTGTCTGTCTTGGCCAATGGCTGTCAGGATCTGACCCTTATACTTGCCAGTGAGGAAAGTGTCATCTACACATATCACCGGTCGACAATGCCTGAAAGCTTCGATGCATACACCGAAAGAGAAGAACAGTCGATGCAGCACCCTCACAGTTGGGAACTCTGGCATGAAAAGGTCTTGGATGTCAACATAACTGCCAGGATTTCGGTCCTGCAGAGTGTGGAGGAGCCGGACAACAGAGTCATATCCATCGAAAAAAGAACCATATCTGGTCTCAAGCACCCTATGCTTAACCCTCCAAGCCTTGCCATAAGAAATTCTACATTTGAACCTGGCAAATACTTTTGTCTGGATAGCCTTCACTTCCATTGCTTTGCACTCAACTATCTCGCTGTAAAGCAACCGAGCAATAAGCATGGACGAAAGGTTGGCATGATCTTGAGGGATGCAGGGAATAAGACATGTGTGCTGAACTAGGTCACTGATCACCCAACTTGCTCCGTACTAGGGAGATAACCATGCACCCTGGCGGGACAATCTTCGTTCTTGCATACCATTGTCAAGTATTTCTGACTTGACACTTGAGCTGTGAAAACCCTTTGTGTGGACATTGCTCATTGAATGACTGCGTCCTTCAGCGCGTTCTTGTTTGGATACATAGCACCCGTCGCAATATTATTCTGGTGATATTGCCAAGCAGAATCATGCCCATCATCGACGATCATTGTTGATGAGAAGTCATGATTCCATGATGCAGGAATCGGCAAATCCTCTTCGTTATCTTCTTCATCAGACTCGTCGGAATCATTGCCATGACCAATGTCAACATCTGTATTCTCATCTTCCATCTGGTTTTGCATGTGCACATCTACCTCGTCGCCGTCCACCTCCCCATTGTAATAACCCTCAGCATTTCCTCCTTCTACCTGACTACTCTGCCCTTGTTCGTAACCATCATCTCTGGCATCTGGCATAGATTGCATAATCCCATGACTGCTTTGCCCAGGATTGTGACCACCCTCGCCTTCAGGTGCAACTACCTCCTTCACAACGGGAAGCACTAAGGCACAAGGATTGCATCCCCTGGTTTCGCAACCTTGTAACCAGCGCACCCACTGAGATTCCCTCTCTATTGGCCTCAAATAGAATAAAATGTTTGTACTTGACCGGGTCCACAATGCATGAACACCCACCGTGTGAGTTTCAATATTCAGACCTAAACATGTTGTCAACCATTCTTTCAACTGACTAACAACCCATGTTGAAGGGGCGGTCAGTGGCACCTCTATGTGCTCAAATTCACTCAGATCAACCCCAATCTCATTTGTTTGGATAGTCCCAGGACCATAGTAAAATATGAACCTCACTATATCAGACATCTCGGCTCACCTATAAAATTATTTAACATCGACAGACAATTGTTAGTACGGATATTATCGGAGCAACTAACAGAACTATATATAGTACCGGAGCAAATGTCTAAAAATATTCACAAAGCTAATACAAAAAACTACCGGAGCAGATGTCTAAAAAATATCGTTACTACCGGAGCGCCTAAAAATATTCACGTACCTAATAGAAAAAACGGCCGGAGCAAATGTCTAAAAATATAGCGGTTACTACCGGAGCGTCTAAAAATATTCGCACACCTAATACAAAATAATACCGAAGCAAATGTCTAAAAATATATCAGTTACTACCGGAGCGTCAAATTATATCCGTACAACTAATACAAAATAATACCGGAGCAAATGTCTAGAAATATACCGGTTACTACCGGAGCGTCTAAAAATATTCACACACCTAATACAAAATAATACCGGAGCAAATGTCTAAAAAAATATCGGTTACTACCGGAGCGTCTAATATTAATACCACAGTAAATATCAATATTCGCACATCTACACAAGAAAATGTCTGCAAAATGTCTGCAAAATTATACCCTTGAAGCGTGCGAAGCAACGACGAAGAACGGCGGGCTTCAATCACCGGAGCTTCACCTCCACCTCACTGCCGCAGCTTCATCTCCACCACCAACACAACATCCACCCCCTCCACCAATATGCTCACCAGCACCTCCACCAAAATGCTCACAGCGACCACCACGAGCTACCCCATCGCTAGATCGAGCTCTCCCTAGCCTCCCCCAACTCTCTACAATGCATCTAAGGTGGCAAACCCGCAAAAAAATGGCTCGGTTTGGTGTACAAATGGGTTGTTTTTTCAGTGGGAGAGAGGAGAAAAACGAAGAGGAAAAGGAAGCAGAGAAAGAGAAGAGGATAAGGTGAGAGCAAGGAGGAAGAAAGGGGCGTCGGGTGGGCCTGGCGCCCTGTCGTCCAGCGGGAGGACGACTGCCTCCTGTCGGCTGGGCCCCGGGCACCGACAGCCCATCCCGGGACGAGGGGGAGCCGCGCGACGTGGCCGGGCCAACCATCGACCGCCACGTGGAACCACAGCCAGTTGTCGGCTTCCTATAGGCCGACTGGTTCCAGTCGTCCAGCGGGAGGACGATTAGTCCCTGTCGTCCACCTGTGGGACGAGGCCGCGCTATTTTCGCAAAATAAAAAACCGCACATTATTTCTGCTAATTAGTAAAAAAAGTATTATTTAAAAAAAATTAGCAACTATATGTTGCACTATCTAGAGCAACCGCGACATCAAATATAAATGTACTAACAGGTACACATGACGAGAGCAAGCAGAAGAACAAAAAGAACAACATTGACGACACATACACAAAGGGAGAGAAGAAAAAGAAAAAGGAAAGGAGCATCACAAGCGGGACATATACGAAAAATATTGTCTACAAGGAAGTCCTAACAAAATAGGTAATACAACCTTTCAATTTCTTCTTCAAAATTTCAATTACTACTTGAAAGGATCATCGTTTAAAAAAACTAAAGTGTTTATACTTCAAATTACATTCTTCATTTTCTAACCTTAAACATACTACTTGGATTCTACAGAAACATTGCAGTCAAGTGACAAATTCGCAGTTAGAATTTAGAACTTCATCGTCTTCAAGGAGACAAGACGCATTTGTGTATATACAAACAATTCATGATTTCATTCTCATGTACAATGTCCTCAAGAACAAAAGCATTATGGTTTTATTAATCATGTGTCAACCAAACTCATTGATGATTTTGCTACAACCAACACTTTACTTCCAATTTAATTTGTAATTATATCCAACTCGCAATGCTTATATATGTGGTGTACATAGACTGCTAACAGTGCTCAAACTGAAATACATCTATTTGACATTTAAAAACAACCAGAAAGAATGAATCTTCATGGAGTGGCCGGGGATGGGGGTGTTACAGAATGGTTTGCCGTGTTTTTTTTCTTTAAGCAAACGACTCTGAGCTAGCTGCTACCAAAGTAACACAAAAACTCTCAATGGTTTCATTCTTATAACTTATTATTTAATGCAAACAAATATTCCCTCTATCCCGTAATGTAAGACGTTTTTTGACACTACACTAGAGTCAAAAAACGTCTTACATTATGGGATGGAGGGAGTAGATAATATTCACATTATTATATTACATATGTACAATGCAATCAGACCTCTTTTCATATTTATATATTAATTATTATCACAAAAATATTAAAACTAAATCTAATCACACGTGCTTAAGTTGGATCAGTATTAATAGGGGTAGGGGGCTAACACTGCCAATGCGAGTCCCAAGCCCGGAAAAAAGTGGAGGGGCCAGAAACAAATTAACCCTGCACCTTAAGATTCCACACAAAGCACGGGCTAGAATTTTATATTATACTGTCGCTCTGGATTGTTGTATCAATCAGACAGATATGAACCTACTATGTGAAGAAGAAGCTGAGGCTTTTGTTTGCTATACTAACATTAGTTTAAAATTTGTTCAAATAGTACACGGTGTTATTCAGAACTAGAGCATGAAAAGGAGTTAATGTGCTTGACAGATGCAGACGTGCCTGAAGAAACTGCTGGAAGAGAAATGTGTACCTGCTTGAGATGTATCCTCTTAGAAATTACTATTGGATAGTAAACAAAAACTGGAACAACACCAAGCGATTGATTTTGGCACATTGAAGAAGATGCTCAAAACAAATTTGGAGCAGATAGCCTGCAGATTTGAACCAGAGATAGTTGAACAATCAAAGAGTAAGGTCAGATTACAAAATGTAATTAATTAATCTTCATTGCAATCAGAGAGGGGAGCAGAAGAGAGAAGAGGGGAATTGACACGCATTACCTTTGCAATATTGGAGGCGACGTCACGGAAGCAGGGGGCGGGCGGGGAGGAGGGGTCGAGGATGGGTGTGAAGACCAGCTCCCCGTCGCCCTTCTCGAAGAAACCGAGGACGGGGGGCCTCCGGTGGTGGGAGACAAAGCGGCGGCTGGAGGAGGGGGCGGTGGCGACGCCTCCCCATAGCTCGGAGATGCGGGAGGCGCGGAGGAGCGAGGAGGGCAGCGGAGGGGGCACGGAGGAGCGAGGAGGGCAGCGGAGGGGACGCGGAGGAGGATCTCCCCGAGGAGGTCCTTGTCGTCCAGCGGCGCGGCCGTCTGCGGCTGGTGGCGGCGGAGGGCCATCTCGTCGCCGCCGGCCTCGTGGCTCATCTGGATGTCGATGTCGTGTTGGGTTTGCTTGAAACTAAAATGGGGGGCTCGACTTTTTTTAGAGGGAGACGCATTGGAGGGGTGAGGAATACACGGGCTGGCCTAACTTGGAAAGCTCATTGACCCTCGGATTACAGCCCAACAAACATAGAAGATACTACCTAATTACCTATACTTTTAACCCTAAAAACAATTACCTATGCTTCTTTTGCGGGTGAAAAAAAAGATGCCTATGTTTTTTTTGTCAGGGTTAAAAAGATGTCTATGCTGATTAATAATGTTAGTGTTTCTCTACAAGAACTAATGTTACAATTTTCTCTCTAACTATCCAGGAGGACGAGCTCTGTAGAGATCTCCAAGGAGGAAGCCGATGCTATTATCCATAAAGAAACGAAGCTGGCAGCACCACACCCCGGCATCGGCCGGCAGCGCTAGAGCCCTAGACGGGTCTGCTGCATTTGTTTTTTTAAGACAATGTTGCGTCTGGTGCTGTGGAAGTGAGGAGACGGAAAAGCAACAGAAAATGCTCGTGGAACGGCCAGATGGATTCAATTAGGCCATTAAATTTTGTACAATCAGTATTCTAACAGACCGGGAAGAGCAAAGTGGGACTACCAAATGTAAATATCGCATCGAGCCACATTTTTTACATTTTTTCTTCTTCATTTCCGAAAGAAGTAATTCCCGGGACGCGGATTTTCCCCTCTGGGGCATATGCTCCCTAATGAAAAGTATAATCAAAATAATATTAAAAAAATTCTAAAATTTATAGATATTTTGCCTCGTCGTTGAAAAAAAAGTGAAACATTTGGCGCCCGTAGGGCCATGCTTGGAGAATGAGGATTCATGAAATCTGAGGAGGGAGAGGTACAAGGCGATGCATTTTTGAACTCTAATTGTTGGCTACATGCGCAGCAACGACTCTGAGCTAGCTGCTACCAATAAAACACCTACACTCTCAATGCACCCAAAAAATGGCAAAATGAATAATAAATGAAATATAATATTCTAAAAAATGTCCGTCACCATAAAAGGAATTTCATTTTAAGAAATATTCAAGAAAATCTAAAAAACAACTTCTCAAAGTAAAAATTAATCCTATTCTTCTGAACAAGAAAAAAATGATTGAAAGAATATTTCATACAAAACTACTATTTCATAGAATGAAATGAAAATGAAGAGCTGAAATAGATCATGACAAACATGGTTAGGATACGTTGAAATGTCAAAGTCCAAAATGAAATACTAAGTGTAACCTTATTTCTAACGTTTACAATAATTAAAATAAAAAAGTCTTGCATAATGGCATATGGAGTAGGTTATATCTAAATTTTCGCCCGATGCAACGCACTGGCATTTGTACTAGTATTACAAAAACCTATAGCTACCATCCATATTGCACTTGTATCACCATCTCTTCGCCGAACTAGTGCACCTATACAATTTACCATTGTATTGGGTGTGTTGGGGACACAAGAGACTCTTTGTTATTTGGTTGCAGGGTTGTTTGAGAGAGACCAACTTCATCATACGCCTCCCACGGATTGATAAACCTTAGGTCATCCACTTGAGAGAAATTTGCTACGTTCCTACAAACCTCTGCACTTGGAGGCCCAATAATGTCTATAAGAAGAAGGTTGCATAGTAGACATCACGGAGGACACAGGTAGGAGTGCCACGGTCGAAAACCGAGCATCGTTGGTTGGATCAGAGGGGCGGCCTCGACCCCCAGAGTTATGGAGGACGCAGGGAGGCCGCATTGGGGCAGAGAGGCGACCGTCTCCCGTGTGGGGACCAGTCCCATGCCTCGTTTCCCAATAAAAGGGAGTCAGGGCAGCACTCCTATGCACACACTCCTCTGCAATCCTTTTCTTCTAGTCATGGTGTGAGGGCGAGGGCGTGGTGGTGCTCTGGTGGCGGTGATGAGGGCTTCTGCTCGACAGCGCTCCCATCCTCCCCTGAACCCTGAGGCAGTGGAGTCATCCGCAAGGAGAGGAGGGAGGGGACGCGGTCGCGGTCGCCGTGGTGCTCGAGGAGGAGGAGGTAGGGGCGGTGCCTTGGTGGCGCCCCCGTCGGCGGCTCCTCCCCCACTGGAAGGCCACGTTGGTGATCAGCCTCAGGAGTTCATCATCAGGCTATACAAGCCTTTGTGTGGTCATCTTCGTCTCCCTACCCCCTTAGCGTGGGAGATGGAGCTCGAACAACCACGCGCCCTGCGGCTGCACATGAGGGGCTGCGGGGATAGAGGTACGAGGGTCGATGTCGACTTCCCCACCCCCCATGTCATATACCTCCATCGTGGCTGGAAGACCTTTGCCCGTGCCCACGGCTTCTCGGAGGGGCACGTTCTTCAGTTCAAATTAATGGAGAATGGCCCCCTGTCCGTTAAGATCTTCGGGCGCTCGGGTGGTCACTTAGGGTGCTGCGCGGAGAGCTCGATCGACGACGAAAGCTCCTCCTCGAGCGAAAGCGACAAGGAGGGCAGTAACGGCGATGACGACGGCAGTGGGCGGGGGAGCAACGACTCTGACTCCGATTGATCGTCGCCCGCACCATCTTCATCAGGCGCCAACAACTGCATCTTCTTCCTGGCAGGAGGATCTGCTGGGGAGTTGGATGCGGGGTGGGGACAGTGCTCCTGGGCTCCTCCAGCAGTCTTCCAGCTGGACCTCGACAGGCTTCTTCACGGGTTGCAGCTTTGCTGTCCTTGCCGTGCCCTGCTGGCCCTGGTGACGGTGGTTCACCGGTCGCCTCCGCTCTGCTCCCCATCGTTGTACTCCCCTGGTGGCCCCGCTCCTGCCGGGCTACCTCTCCTGGAGCTCGGAGGGGGGTGAACCGGGGGCTTGCCCAGGCGCTCCTTTTGTCCTCCCTCACCTTCAACGGTCGTGCCTAGGAGGAGGGGGACAAGAAAGGGCATCACAGGGCACTTATATTTTTTGATCCTAAACTTGTAGGCGCTTGCCAAGCTTTAATTTAAATAATGTAATCCCTCGAGTCCATCTTTACGTTTTGTAATGCTTGTACTTGTATCAGCATATGAATGAAAAAGGTAGACCTTGCTAGGAACCCGTGCATGTATATGTCCATGAAGAGGTGGAATGCATCTTTATTGTAATAGAACGAGTTTTCCCGACAAGCTACCTTGCCGGCACCCTCTTTGTCTGCCACAGAACTACATCTGTCGGGGCACAGATAGAGGGGCCAGCCCCCCGCCAACTCCCTTTCACCAAAGGCCACTACAACCATCTCGCTCGAAGCAACATTCAAGCCTGGGATGGGAGCACCTAAGCCTCAAGAGAGTGGGGTGAGGTTTTCTTATGCACAAGTTATAGCTTACAGAACACTAAAGGACAGGAGGTCGAACTTATCTGTTTGGCCTACTTGGGATTGCAGTGCTGGGCAATCTTCTCAACTCCTTGTCGAAGCCAAGTCCACGGCAGGAACCTGCAAATTCATATAGATGAGAATGAATGTAGGATGCAATCCTATCTATATGCGTATGCAAATGCTCATGAAATGCTTATGCAGTGATCTTGGTGTAGTTGTGCATGCATGCAATCTTAGTTGGAGCCTCCTACAACGCTTCTTTATTTTCTCTTGCATGGGGTCATCGCCCCAGCTCCATACAAGGGGTTACATGCAGCTGAGGCAAGGCCTGTACGGAAGGGTGGCTGCCGGGCAGGGCCTGATAGCCGCGCCTTATGGGTAGTACTTGCGGAGATGCTCAATATTCCATGAGTTTTGCAACTGAGTGCCATCTCTGGTCTCCAGACGGACTGCGCCAAGTCTGGTGACTCGTACCATTCGGTAAAGGCCTTCCCACTTTGGTGACAGCTTGTTTGTACCCTTGGTGGACTAAACGCACCTAAGGACAAGGTCACCTTCCTCAAAACACTGGGCATGAACCCTGCGGCTATGATAGCGACGCTGGGCTTGCTGGTAGCATGCAGCACGCGTAGCAGCCCGGAGACGGTTCTCTTAGAGTAGCACAACGTCGTCACGCCGGTGCTCAACATGCGCTACTTCATCGTAGGCAAGCATTCAAGGAGACCCGTAAATGAGTTCCATGGGGACAACTGCTTTTGCCCCATAGACCAGGGAGAAGGGAGTCTGCCCGGTAGCTCGGTTAGGTGTCATTCTGAGGGACCAGAGAACTACCGGTAGCTCCTCGATCCACCGCCTGTCGTGCTTCTGCAGCGTATCGAAAGGTCTTGTCTTGAGTCCATGGAGCACTTCAACATTTGCCCTCTCAGCTTGTCCATTGCTCCGGGGGTGTGCCACATAGGCGAATGAGACCTTGCATCCGAGGGTACGAACATATTGCATGAAGGCGTGGCTTGTGAACTGGGTGTCGTTGTCGGTGATGATCCTTGCCGGAACTCCAAAACGACACACCAACTCTTTCAAGAACTTTATAGCTGACTGGGGAGTCACCTTTCTCACGGTAGTCACTTCCGGCCACTTTGTAAACTTGTCGATGGCAACGAACAAGAATTCAAAGCCCCCGATTGCTCGGGGGAAGGGGCCGAGGATATCAACCACCAGACCGAAAATGGCCATTATAGAGGGATTGTCTGAAGAGCTTGGGCAGGCAGGTGTGTTTTCTTGGAATGGTACTAACATGCTTCACATGTCGTGACAAGCTCGACCGCATCTTGGAGTGTTGTGGGCCAATAGAATCCTTGCCGGAATGCTTTCCAAACTAATGCCCTTAATCCAAAGTGGGAGCCGCACATTCCTCTGTGACTCTCAGCCAGCAGTTCCTTTCCATCCTCCTGGCGGACACACTTCAATTTCACTCCGTTGGACCTTCTTCTGTACAGAGTGTCATTGACAAACTGATACATACTGGCCCTCCGGGCTACTTTTTCAGTTTCATCTTGGTCACCAGGGAGTCCTCCGGTTTGGAGGAAGTGGACAATGTTCCTTGCCCAAGTTGGAGCATGTGGCTCGGCAACAAGGACTAGAGGCACCTCCTCTGCTGTGGGAGCACCAGCCTCATTCGCGGGGTCCATTGGCCCAGCTGGAGGGGTGGTCTGGCGGGCTGTGAGGAGTTGTTTCCGGCAGGGTCTATGCCAGGAGCGGACGGCTCGACCGGGAGAGGCTTACCGTAGTCCAACTTTCTCCTTTTCTAGGCCATTGTTGTTGGTGATACGGAGGGCTGAGAGATACGAAGAACAAAATTTCCTGGTTCCACAGGAACCTTCTACGCAACACACTTTGATAGGAGATCATCTATGTTGTTTTCCGCACGAGGTACGTGCTCTGTTTGCAACCCATCAAAGTGCTCCTCCAATATCCTCACTTCCTCGACGTACGCCACCATCAATGGACTTTGGTAGTCCTTGCTGACTTGTCTCACCACAAGTTGTGGATCTCCTCGAATGATCAGTTTCTAAATTCCCAATTCTGCTGCAATTCTGAGCCCGGCAAGGGGCCCTTCATACTCTGTTGTATTGTTGGTGGCTTCTTCTCGAGCAAAATGCATTTGGATGACATACTTCAAGTGCTCCCCAGAGGGGGCAACAAGAAGCACGCCAGCCCCTACACCTTGTAGGGGAAAAGCACCATAAAAATACATAATCCATTCTTGGGGTGATTACTTGCTGGAGATAGCTGTCTCTATCACTTCCTCATCAGGGGTTGTCATCCATTCTGCAATCAACTCTGCCAATGCCCTGCTCTGGAGATTTGATGTGCTCTCATACTTCAATCCAAAGAAGGATAACTCCAAAGACCACTCCAATATCCTAACGGTAGCCTCAGGGTTTTGGAGTATCCTCTGCAACGGAAAATGAGTGAGAACTATGATCTCGTGGGCTTGGAAGTAGTGGCACAGTTTCCTTGAGGCTATAACGAGACCAAAGATCAACTTTTGCACACCATAGTACCTAGATCTAGCCCTAACGAAGTACACTTGGCGCTGCACCACTTTCTTCCTTGTCACATCCTTGGGGTTTCTCTCATTGTCGTGCTCATTGTTGTCCTGATTCATTTCTGATGCTGTTGTTTTCTGCTCGCTTTCTACATAATCCACTTCTCGCTGTGCTACCAAGGCTGCACTGACCACTTGGTTGGTTGCCGCCAAGTATAGCAACAACGGCTCTTGGGGTTTGGGCGCAACAGGGGTGGGCATAGAAGAAAGGTAGGCCTTCAACTCTTGCAGGGCTTCTTCTACTTCCGGGGTCCACTTCATAGGCCATGCCTTCTTCAAAATTTTAAAGAACGGCAGGGCGCACTAGGCAGACTTGGAGATGAATCTTCTTACCGCGGCAATGCATCCTGTTAAGCGCCTCACATCCTTAATTGTGCTTGGTGCTTGGATCTGCTCAACGGCTCTGATCTTTTCAGGGTTGGCTTCGATCCCCCGGTGGGATACAAAGAACCCAAGTAGCTTGCCGGAGGGAACACCAAACACACACTCCTCTGGATTGAGCTTCAAATTGATCTTGCACAAATTGGAAAATGTCTCCTCCAAATCTTGGATAAGGGTGGCCTTATCCTTGGTTTTGACCACGATATCATCCATATATGCTTCTATATTTCTGTGCAACTGCGGCTCAAACCCAATCCGGACTGCTCTTGCAAAAGTTGGCCTGACAATCTTTAATCCGAATGGAATGCGGACAAAGCAGTACGTACCACATGGAGTGATGAATGATGTCTTCTCTACATCTTCTTTGGATATGAAGATCTGATGATATCCGGAATATGCATCCATAAAGGATAGCAAATCACAACCTGAAGTGGAATCCACAATCTGGTCGATGTGTGGCAAGGGAAATGGGTCCTTTGGACAAGCCTTGTTGATATCTGTGAAATCAGTGCGAAGCCTCCACTTCCCGTTAGCCTTTCGGACTACCACTAGATTTGCTAACCACGTTGGGTGCAGTACTCCTCTGACCAAAGTAGCTGCTTCCAGTTTCTTGATCTCTTCGGCAATGAAATGATGCCGCTCCAAGGCCTGCTTCCAGACTCTCTACTTCACAGGTCTGGCGTGTGGGTAGATAGCAAGGTGGTGCTCGATTACCTCCCTAGGAACACCGGAGATATTAGATGGTTGCCAGGAAAACACATTGATATTTGCCTGCAGGAAGGCAACGAGCGTGCTTTCCTATTTGTCATCTAGGGTGGCGCTGATAGTGAAAGTACCGTCAATGCCAGCCAGCCCTGTCGGGACCTTCTTCACTTGGGGTGCAGCAACCTTGGATCTCTTGCCATCGGAACACTCTGGCACATCGTCAATGGGTGTTGTGCACTCGGAGGGGGAACGCTTCCCGGACTCTTTATCGGAGGTCCTACCATTCTTTTCCTTTCCTTTGCTTTCCTTGGCGGGAGCTGCTGCTATCGCTGCCTCTGCTGTGACTGCATCCCGGTACATCTTGTCAACACAGATAATTGCATCCTTCTCATCTGACGGGATAGCGATGACTCCCAGTGACCCAGGCATCTTCAAAGTGTTGCAGCATAGTGGGATGCTGCCATGAACTTGGCTAGGGCCGGGCATCCAAGAATCCCATTGTACAGCAAGGGAGATCAACCACATCAAACACAATCTTCTCAGTTGATAGTTTAGTTCTCCCCCAAACGTCACTGGCAGTGTATTCTTTCCCTTGGGACGGCTCCTGCCGGGATTAACTCCTTGGAACATGCCAGTAACCTCCAGCTCTTCTTCTCCTACCTGAAGCTTGTTGATGACTGCCGGGGAGATCGTATTCAACCCAGCCCCACCATCCACTAACATCTTTGAGACCTTGAGGTTGCGAATTGTTGGGGAGACCAACAATGGAAACACCCTACCGCAGTGGTGCAGCCAGGATGATCTTCCTCGTTAAAGATGATGGGCGTGCGGGACCATTTGAGCGGCTTCCGGGCCTCTGGCGCTGGTTCCACGGCATTGATCTCTCGCGCCCACCGCTTGAGCTGGTAGTGAGAGGCGTGCAAAGATGCACCCCCATCAATGCACAGGGCGTCAGTGGCCTTCTGAAACTCCTGCTCACTTGTTTCCTCTTCATCCCCTCCATCACTTATATCATCACAGATTTCCTTCTCTTGACCCCTGGCGGGTTTTCCTTGGTTCCGAAAGGGTTTGCCATGGTGGTTTGCTTCACTGCCTCGGCCCTTACCACCAGCGGAATTATGAACATTTTCCTTATCATGCTTATCATACTCTGCCCTCTGCTTCTTGACAAGTTATTCAACCTGGTAACACTCCTGAAGGTCATGGCCCTTGGTCCGATCGATCTTGCAGTACGGTCCATCGCCCTTCCCTGCTTTCTCGGCGGCAACGGCTTCCTGGCAGGCAACGCAAGCTGTAGCTTCCCTGTCGGGGGACTCTGCCTTGGCCTTTTTGTCGGTACTAGGTGTGCTTGTTCCTTCCATGGTCATCACTGCTTTATCTCTTGGCTTCTTATTGCGCTTCTTGCCCTTTCTCTCACTTGTTGATTCATTATCATCCTCTAAATCAACATTGGTGCAATCTTCCTCTCCACGCAACTTCCTTCCTTCCTCCATCCGAGCACACTTATCCACCAGTGTGTATAGCTCTTTCACAGTCTTGGGCAACTGCACATTCATCTTGGAACGAATGCGACGGTTGCGCACATTGGACTGCAAAGCTGGCATGACGGCTGCCAGATGGATATTTGCAATATTTCTATGAACTTTACTGAATCTCTGTAAATACTTACGGAGAGTTTCTCCTTCCTTCTGCTGAAGGAGTTGCAGATCGCTGGGCCTGCCGAGCTCTTGGTAGCCACCGGTGAAAGCACCGATGAACTCTTGGCACAGGTCTGCCCATGACGAAATGGAGCCTTCCGGTAGGTGCAACAGCCAAGACCTCATGTTGGACTTGAGGGACAAAGGGAAGTAGTTGGCGAACACCTTCTTCTCCTTCCCCTGATAGCCTGAACAGCGATGGTGTAGATGCTTAGGAACTCTGCCGGGTTTAGCCTCCTATCGTACTTCTCAGGTATCTCTGGCCTGAATGTTTGAATGGACGGCCAACTGACTTGGCGCAGCTCTTGCGTGAAGGCAAGGCAGCCGACCTTGAATGGTAGGCACCCGCCAACACCGAGCGCAGGCTCGTCGACGTTAAGGCCATCGCACCCGCTGGTCTGGCGGAGGTCGTCGCAGCGTCGATCTGTGACGATGCGCACATCTCCCCGCCACCTATCCTCCGGGGCTCGATTTTGGCCAAGACGTGCTCGAGGGCTAGAGGAGGCCATCGAGACATCGTGGGGTTCTTGATTCTACTGTGCCCGTATCGGCTACCATGGCGGGGACTGCACTGTGGGGACGGCCCCCTCCGTTCGGCCAGCGGTACGGGCGGTTGCTGTTGCTTGCGGAGGTCGTGGCAGGCCAGCTTGTCGAGAGCCCCCAGCTCCGGCGAAACCGAGCAGAATTTGGATGGTGGCACCCCATTCAACCATCTGCTCGGCCGCTGGTGGAAACCTCAGTAGCAGCTGAGCTCGCGCCATAGCCTCCGTGCTTGTGCTTGGCATAGATGATGATGATGTCGATCGCACCGTCGCCTGGCTCCTGGCGGTGCTAGTGGCGGGCACGGCACTGTGTCCACGCTGTTGTGGAACGACCACCTGGGTAGCAGGGTCGCGCGATGGTGGTTCTCGAGGATCAGCGGATCCGTTGAGCGCAGAGGCTTGTCCGGGAGGAGGCACATGCGCCGCGTTCGCTCCCGTGGCGGGGACGACCGAAGGGCGATGGCTTACCCCGGACCGAGCGCCGTTGCTGCAGTTGTGCTCGTCCATGGATGAAGACGACGATGAAGACGACACACTGCGCACGCTTTCAGGTTCGCGCAAGAGAGCCCCCTACCTGGCATGCCAAAGATGTCACAGGGATATCCGCGGCCACCTATGGGACCAGGAGGCCCCTTGCTGGTTCGGCACGGGGACGTCATGTTGCCCAAAGGGCAGACTAGCGCACGGCAGCGCGGCGGGGAGCACACACGAAATTTACCCAGGTTCGGGCTGCTGCGAGGCGTAAAACCCAAATCTTGCTTTGGTGGATTGATGGTGGAATGGAGGTGGTGGACCGTAGTACCCTCGCTTGGCAAGGGTTGCCTCAGGGCAGTAGTGACTACGCGCATATGGGGGGTGAGCGTTCGCCTAGCTTCCAACCTTTTCTACAATTGCCATGGGCCTCCTTTTATAGATCAAGGGGCGACCACAGTGGCAAAATAGTCATTACGCACTAATATGATAGCAAACAGTGCTATCATACCTAACTCTGCGGGCTGACAAGCTGTATTAAATGCACCGCTTGGTGTCACATCACTGGTTGCCCGGCAAGGCTTGCCGGGCTGTCTTGCCAGCCCCGCGCCTGTCTTCTTGACACATCGCAGGACGGGCGTCATCTACGGCTTCTTCTTGTAGGGAAAGCCTGCCATGTGGCTAATGGCTGCCACTTAATCATCTTGCGGCTTGACACCGCATTGATTGACGACGTGGGTCGTGCTTGAGTGATTGGTGAAGTGGTTTTGCCTCCGTGAGCCCCCGGCAGGCCCTGCCGGGGTGTTTCTGTTATCTGCTTCCGGGGGTGGCCTTGCCCCTTGCCCAGCTCACCTGCTCGGCAAGGGATGCCCTTTTCTTGGTGATGTCTTGCTTCTCTGGCTCGTCCTTGGTCTCTCCGATCCGAGCTGATACTCTGAATATCTTGGTTTCTTATACTCTGACTTGGGCTGGTGCTTCAATATTGTTCTTGCGCATGTGCACAGTCTGGGCAACAGATCCAGGGTTTGTTGCACCGACATTTGGCCGTCCTCGGTAGAGCTCACCATCCTGAATGCAGTACACGGTAGCCCGTCTGACTATAGGCTCTGCATCTTCTTCTTTCTTTGGCAGGGTTCCTTGAGCAAGTACGCTTTCAACTCCTTAGTCCAACACCCCTCTTGAGGTTCCAGCGCGAGGAGTAGGCGGGCCCCTGAGGTCAGGCCGCAAGCTGGGGCACGTGAGGTGGGTGCTGGGGGAAGCTCCTCCTGAGGCGATGCCAGCCCGATAGTGGGAGGGGCTTCCGATGGCTTGAAAAGCCTTTCTTCAAAGACGCCATGCTCTTGAGGCAAGCGTTGAGATGCCGTCTTAGCGATGTCGTCCGCCTCCTTGTTCGTGCCACGCGGTACGTGCTGCAATTCCAAGCCCAAGAATCATGTTTTGATTTTACATACCTCCTTGAGGTATGCCTCCATGTGCTCGTCCTTTGGTGTGTACGCCTTGTTGGTGAAGTTGACGAGGAGCTAGGAGTTGCCCTTGATGGTAAGGCGCCTCTCCCCTAGCGCTGCCGCGGCCTTGAGCCAGCAATCAGGCCATCATACTCTACAATGTTGTTGGAGACCTTTTCACCATTCTGGAAGCATAGTTGCACGGCATAGTAGAGCTTGTCCTTGGTGGGCAAAATGAGAATTGCTCCAGCCCCCGCATCCTGGTACACGAAGGCACCGTCGTAGTACATGACCCGGCCATCCAGTGCTTCATCTCCAGGGGCGAGAGGGCGATCCTCGCCCACTTCTTGGTCGGGGGTTTCAGTCCATTCTGCCACGAAATCGGCGAGGGTCGCTCCCTTGATGATTCGGGTCATGCTGAACTCCAACTCGAACGCTTGTATCTCAATGTTCCATTTGGCGACTCTTCCCACTGCAATTAGGGCTCCGGAGTACCCTTTCCAAAGGGTAAGCTGAGACGACCTTAATTGGGTGACCCTGGAAGTAGTGGCGCAGCTTCCGAGAGGTGACGAGGAGCGCTAGCAGGAGCTTCTGCGGCATGGGGTAACGTGCTCGTGCGTCATGCAGCACTGCGCTGCTGAAGTATACCGGGTGCTCGACAAGGACGGAGGCGCTGGCGGAGTCCTGCAGTTCCTGAAGCAGAGGGCCCTTGGGAACCTTGTCGTCCGCCAAGGCGGCCGAGGCCTCAGGAGCACTACCCTCGGGAGCCTTGCTGTCTTGAAGGTCGGCCAGGGACCCAAGAGAGCCGTTGATTGGTGGGGGGGGGCGTGGCCTGAGGAGCACCGCCCTGAGCTTGCGGTGGCCCAGTCGAGTGCGAGGTGCTTCATTTCTTCGGGCCCTTGGTCGGGCGCTCCTCCCGGACCGCCACCAGCGCTGCGCTGGCAGAGTGCGGCGTGGCAGCCAGATAGAGCACGAAGGGTTCACGGAGGCGCAGCGCTACCATCACCGGAGGGCTGGTGAGGTATCTCTTGAGGTCTTCGAAAGCTGTGTCAGCCTCTGGAGTCTACTTGAATGGGCCTTTCCTTTTCATCAGCTTGAAGAAAGGGAGGGCGCGTTCCCCTAGCTTGGAGATGAAACGCCCGAGCGACATCACACAACCTGCTAACTTCTGCATCTCCTTGAGGGTCTTCGGCGGACTCATTTTTTCTATGTCCTTGACCTTCTCGGGGTTAGCTTTGATCCCTCTATGCAACACCAGGCAACCCAGCAGCTTGCTTGATGGAACGCCGAACACACACTTTTCCGGGTTGAGCCGTAGGTCCACTTTGCACAGGCTGGCGAAGGTCTCCTCCAAGTCATCAATGAAAGTTCTTGCCTCCTGAGATTTCACCACTATGTCATCGACATATGCTTCTACATTCCTCCCAGCTGCTCCCCTAGGGCGATGTGCATTAATCGCTGGAAAGTTTCTCCTACATTGCGCAGCCCTAAAGGCATACAAGTGTAGCAGTATACCCTGTACGGGGTCAAGGAAGGTCGTCTTCTCAACATCTTATGCCATCTTGATTTGATAATAGCCCAAGAAGGCGTCCAGGAAACACAGAAGATCACACTCGGCGGTGGAGTCGACGATCTGGTTGATGCGCGGGAGAGGGAAAGGGTCCTGAGGGCAGGCCTTGTTGAGGTTCGTGAAGTCGACGCACATACGCTCTTTCCTGCCTTTCTTGAAGACAATGACCGGGTTCGCGAGCCATTCCGGGTGCTGCACTTCTCGAATGATGCCCACCTCCAGTAATTTGCGGGTCTCCTGGGTGATGAACGACTGCTTCTCCGGGGCTTGCCGCCGTGCCTTTTGCTTTACTGGGCGCGTGTTTGGTTACACCATCAAGTGTGACTCGGTTACCCCTCGCGGAACACCGACCAGATCCTCCGCTTCCCACGTGAACACCTCCTTGTTCGGGTGCAAGAAACGGACCAGGGCCTCTTCTTGGTCTGGGGGGAGGCCGGCACCTATGGTGAAGGTGGAGCCTAGCCTACCATCTTCGTCCACTCAGACCTACTTCGTTTCTGCCCGATCTTGAGAGAAAAATTGCTTCTTCTTCATCGATGCAGCCCTCGGGGCCTCCGGAGCTCCTTCCTTGCCTAGTTGCGCAGGTGTCGCAGATCTGACAACTAGCTTGAGGGCCAAGAGCGCGTCCTTGGTATCGCCCGCAACGATGAGGACGCCGCTGCTCCCCGGCATCTTCATGAGGTTATAGGCAGGGTGAGTCGCCGCCATGAACTTGGCCAGTGCCGGGTAGCCGAGGATGGCGTTGTACGGCAAGTTGATATGGGTGATGAAGAAGTCGATGAGCTCGGTGCGGTAGTTGTAGCATGTACCTAAGGTGACTAGGAGGCGGATCTGCCCCAGGGGTTAGGTGGAGCCGTCGATGACCCCGGAGAAGGGCTTGGTGGGGAGGAGCCAGTCATAGGGCACATGGAGGAGGCCGAACGCCTCAACGGAGAGGACGTTCAAGCCGGCGCCACCATTGATGAGAGTCTTGGTGATGGCCACGTTGCATATGGTAGGGGTGCAGAGCATAGGGAGCGCACCCACGCCCGCCCTGGACGTAGGGTGGTTACTTGAGTCGAAGGTGAGGTTGGACTCAGGGGCGACTACGCGACCCCCGCCTGTCGGATGAATTGCTTGATGTGGCGCCCTGATGCCGGCGCCCGCGAATCGCCGAGGAGTGTCGCGACCGTGTTGGGTACCTGCGCTGCGAAGTGCTTGACGAACAAGTCGCGCGGCTCTTCCTAAGAGGCCACCAAAGAATCCGGGAAGCTGAGAAACCAGGCGCGCCGCTCCCCCACGAGGGCCATGGGGAGCCAGTTCGTCATCACCTTATCATTGCTGCCAGCTACCCAGACGGCCTTCGCATAGGCCTGGAGGAACCCCACGGGGGTCGGCCGCGTCGTTGTACCGCAGTGGTAGCGCCGGCCTGAACCTTGGTGACCACTGAATTCATCGCAAAGTGGGGGAGAGGGCCTGGGGGCCCACGCCACCTCCGAGCGCGGCCCATGGCCCGGCGGGTGGTGCATCGCCTGCCATGGATGGACGTTGGGCTTCAAGGATAGAGCGCAACGACGAGGAAGGCGGTTCCTTGATACGCACCCCTACCTGGCGCGTCAAATGTCGGATTCGGGGCTCCGCAAAACCCTTGGTAGATTCGAACACTCGGGTGTGTGCGAAGAACTCAACTTCCGCTATCTGCCTACTTGCCATATCCATGATCTAGCTCAATGAACAGGAAGGAAATGGGAAAAAGCAGTTTACCCAGGTTCGGGCCACCTCGTGATGTAGTACCCTACTCCTACTTTGTGGTGGATTGCCTCGAGGTGGGCTGAGGAAGAACTAGTACAATGGTGGAACAACCTCAGGAACGAAGAAGGACACATGCCGGTCAGCCTAAGTGATCCGGAGCAGTAGCAAGCTACCAAGGCTCAGTGGAAGCACTAGGAGACATTTCCCTGTAAGATAGGCTACCAAGGGTAAACAACTAGGTGTCGGATCCCACACATACCAAGCATTTCAATAACATACACACAATATGCTCAATATGTGCAAATACAACATGGCATCACAACAAGACTCTAATAAACAAAGTATTTATTCATTAGGCTCCGAGGAGCCAAATATTACAACATGGGTCTCACGACCCAGCATTTAGAGCATACAATCAACAAGCGGAAGCACAACATGTCTGAGTACAGACATCTACAAATGAAAAAGGCTGAAGAGCCTGACTATCTACAACACTCGTCCAAGAACGTAGCTGAGGTACAAGCTACTTGTCGAAGTCCAAGCGGAACTACTAGTGAGACATCAGTCTCATCTGCAAAACATAAATTAAGCAAACATGAGTACAAAGGTACTCAGCAAGACTTACATCAGATCCTATCATACATGCACTTGTATCAAGATGGCAAAGTGGGGTTTAGTTGCAGCAAGCCAGCTTTGACTCAGTGGCTATCCTATTCTACGACTGCTGGTAACTCTTTTGAGGTGGCGCACACGAGTCCACTAAGCACCACACAATACACCACTATGGATTCATCCCCGTCTCCCTAAGAGAAGGCCATCCATAGCACTCACACTTGTCTTGAGTATTTTAGAGTATCCACTTCAAGTTGTCTATGTACCACGTAAGCATCCAAGAAGTCCATAACCGTGGACCCGGCTATTCGAATAGATCATGTTAACCCTGCAGGGGTGTACCTCTTCACACACGCTCTCGCCACTTATCGCCATGTACATCTCGTGTATCTCGGCAACCTTCAAGCGGAAGCCTGGCGAGGGTGTCGGCCACGACCTGACTAACCACCCAAGTCTCTCGTCCAGGTTTATCGCCTATTCGGGTTCCATCCGCGGGGAGATCCGGCCGGGGTGTCGCTCACGGCCCCAAATGATGTGCGCAGGGTTCCCAAGCCCACCTCGCCGAGTGGATCTACGCTTGGTACACCGTGCCACGGTGCCTAGTCTGTCCCAAGCCCACTGGCCGAGTGCCACTTGGTAGACTATTAACACTACCTACAAACACCAGAAACTAGTTGCAACTCCTGGACAGAGATCATGTTGATTAATAAGTCGAGAGGGGTTGAGTTACCGGAACCCAATGTGTGGTAGTAACTAGTCATTGGACAACATACTCGGAACTCAGTTCTTAGGGACGGTTCCAGTGAGACAACCCACCATGTACTCCTACATGGCCTCTCACCACTACCTTTACCAAATCGTGTTCACACACTTAACCCTCAGCATCAGAACATATCATTGTACTCCAATTCATTCCCGATGAATCAGACCTGACACACTCTAAGCAATAGCAAGCAAGGCATGGTAAGATCACATCATGGCTTCAATCAACTCCTACACATGCTAGTGGGTTTCAACTATTTACTGTGGAATGACAGGTCATGCAGAAGAATGGGTTCAACTACCGCAGCATAAAGTAGCAGATGAAGTCGTTGTTGTCCTAATGCAATAATAGGGAGCAGGAGCGAGAGAGGGGTTGTAACGGAATGAACAAGGGGGTTTGCTTGCCTGGTAAAACAACGTGCAGAGCACTGCTCCTCTGACAGGTACTCTGGATCGGTCTCCGGAGCTGGACCTATCGAGAAGAACGGTGCCGACAATCAAACACAAGCATATGCAACAATATGATGCATGAATATGGCATGAAGATATGATGTTGTTGAGCTAATGCAACTAGCATTTTAATTGGTTGAACTCCATTTGAACCAAGGGTTCAAATGCAACTCTAAAATAAGTATTTTTTTAAATGCCAAATATGTGTTTTCATATAAACAGTAGGTTTAACTTCATTTGTCATGCAGGAAAATGCCATGAACGGATTCCTTATAATTTTCTGATCATTTTTCATATACAAATTATTTCATTTTGAGCTACGGTTGAATTTCTGTGATTTTTTGAAGTTTTAACATTTTTTTGGATTTTCCTAAACAAAAACAATTCCAGAAAATGTTTATTGCGTCAGCACTGCGTCATGCTTGCGTCAGCAAGTCAACAGCGCTGGCTCGGGTCAAACCTGACGTGTGGGGTCCACACGTCAGTGGCTCAGTCATTTAACTGAGTTAATTAACACTAAACTAATCCTAACAGAAATGTCAGCAGGGCTGGGCCCACAAGTCAGTGGCTAAACTAATTAACAAAATTAATTAATTAACTTAATCTAGTCAACTAACTGGAGGAGTGGGGCCCACATGTCATTGACCCAGGGGGTCAAATCCGGGTCAAATCGCAGCTAACACGCCGGCGTTGAGCCGCCGGCGGCAGCAAACGTGGCGGAGGGCATCGGGATTCCTGTTCCGGGGGTCTTTTGAGCAGCTGAGATCATCTACGGATAGCTGGAGCTCGTCCGCGTCCATTCCAGCCAGCGGCAGCAGCTAGGACGGCCGGAGCTCGCCGGAAATGAGCTCGCGGCGGCACCGGAGTTCGGGCCTCGTCGGGGTTGGAGCTACGGGGCACGGGGAGGCTAACGGAGAGGTGCTACGGGTTCCTGGTGAAGCGGCGGATGCGGTGACACGCTCAGTTTGGAGCTTGCATGGTTGTGGCCACGGCGGCGGCATCGCCGGCGGCGGTGAGGTCGGCCATCAGCGGGGGTAGGACCTAGAGGTCGCAGACGACGGCGAGGACAGGGGGGAAAGATCCGGGAGCTCACCGCGGATCTGTTGAGGGTTCAATGGACTCGGGGAAGCGTCGGAGGCGGCGAATTCGTCACCGGCGTCCGGTGGCCGTGCGAAGAAGAAGAGCTCGGGGGCGCGGTCTCGGGGCGTCCGGGGTCCTGCGGAGCGGCGTAGAAGTTCACGGCGGTGGGGCGGAGCTCTGAGGCTCGTCGGAGAGGCGAGGGAGAGGCAGTGGCTACGGTGGTGGCGATCGGCGGCGACGACGGCGCTCGAGAGTTGCGAGAGAGAGCGAGGGAGAGGAGGGGAGAGGTCCAGGAGAGTGCGAGAGGGTCGGGGGGTGTGTGGCTCGTCCAGAAGCCACCAGGCGGCGAGGGGGATGAAGCAGAGAGGCAGGAGGTGGCGCGGTGCAGCGGAGCATGCGTCGGGCACGCGCCTCGGCCTCCTGGCGCGAGGTTGAGGGTGACTGGCGCTGCCAGTCACCTGGGCCAGCTGCTGGGCCAGGCAGTTGGGCTGCAGGTAAGCCAGGTAAGTTCTTCCCCTTTTATTTCTTTCTTTTCTATTTTTCTGACATTTGTTTTGATTTAGTTTCTAAGCTAAATCAATTATTTTCTTCTGACATTTTTATTTTGCAGGGACCTAGGAATTAATCCAAGGCCCTCAAAATAAAGAATCAGAATTTTGGACATATATAAAATATATATTAAATATATATCCAAGCAAATAACTATCGCATTAATTCCAAATGCCCAAAATAAATACTTATGAGCTCCCAATAATATTGGTTTGATTTTTATCTCTAACCAATATTTTCAGAGGGCCACAAGAACATTTTCTTGGACCTTTTTGGAGCAATTTTTATTTGGGTCATTTTAAAAAAGTGTTTCTGAGGGTTTCACAAGTCCTCAATTCAATTTCATTTGAAAATTAACCATGATGCAAACAACAAGACTAACCTAGTGCATACCAGAACTAGGGTTGTGACAGAATTAGAGGGAAGGTTACGTAGGATCACGTAACAGGTTACGTAGATGTAGTATTGTTGGCGAGAAAAATACACATTAATTGACATGTCAAATGTGGATTTGTATCGATCGATCCCGCGAAGGAAAGGGGAATTTGAGGATTTGCCACATGTTTGTTCGTGCTTTGAGGATTTTCCCCTGATTTCCATGTCGTCGATTATTTGCCACATGTTTCTCTGATTCTCGATGATTTTCCCCTGATGACATGGACCTGCAACGAAATGTCTAAAATGCCCTTGTGGCATCCAAGTTACCCAACTTTGTTCTTGTCGTCCTCATCTCGCCAACACGGCTGCATGGCTGGCTCCACCTGCTCATCACGTTCTCAATCAAATTCATCGGGTCTTCATGTACGCGGCCACCACACATCCTCAGGATGACATGGGTATAGCGAGCAGCGGCGAAGTGAAGCAGTACTGCAGTGGTGGATGGGGAAGTGTGAGATTCAGGGGCGGAGATAGGTGACACCTAATTTCGTTCATACAATATTTTTATCCAACCGCATGTTGCGGAAGATCTATGCAGCCCGTGCGGTGGTCTGTTGGGGAAGAAGAAGAGGTGGGGAATAAGAAGGGCTAGGAGACATAGGATATTGATCCAACCGCCTGAAATGGTGGAATGACCCAAATGACGAAAGTTAGGTGACTTTCATAAATATATGTTTTTACACTGCAAAAGATCCCTAAAAACAACAACATAAATGAAAAACTATCACTGCTCGTGGAACCAGCCAGCCTCGTCTTCTTTGGCTGCGGTGCGAACTAGTCTTAGCTACCGACGTGTGTCTCCCCACCATGGTTGTCCTCGGCCTCCAGCTACTCCTTCACACGGAGCGTGCGAGTGCTCTGCCTGGACACGACCACCACTCGGTTCACGTCCATGACTTTCGATTCCGCTTGCAGGAGGGCCTCGATGGCAGGGGCATCCGCATGCTCCGCGTTGAGTTGAGCCTCTGCCACCCGGCTCAAGTCAAGGACGTCTGGTTCTGTCTACAGGAGGGCCTCAATGGCAGCGGCATCCGCGCACTCCGTGTCAAGTTGAGCCTCCGCCGCCCGGTTCACATCCACGACATCTGATTCCACCTGCAGGAGGGCCTCGATGGCAGTTGCATCCGCGCGCTCCGCGTCGAGTTGAGCCTCCGCCTCCCAATGCTCATTTAGGATCGCCAGGTTGATCCGCTAGTCTACCTGCACTTTGGGGGCCCGGACGCTGGCACAAAGTAGATGTCCATTGTCTCATACGCATCGAGGGCCGTCTGCTCCGTGACCTCCAAGATGAACATTGGATCGGATTCCTCCTCCTTGGAGCTTGGCTACAGAGAACTCAGTGATTGGCCTGCAACAAAGCGAGCTTGGGAACGGATGTCTGTGGCACCGACCGCCGCGGTGATTTCAGCGCTGCGCTCCGGCGTCGGCATCTTGTAGTAACTGATCTTGCGACGACAAACTAGGGGATGGCTGATGCGGACAAGGGGGTCGAAAGGTGGGAGACAGGGTTGGAGATGAGGTGTGGTTTTGGGGCAGTGGTGACCGGTCGGCAAGTAGCTAGCGTAGGCCAAGCAGCGATGGTTCCCATGTGAATAGTGGTTCTAGTGACGACCGGTCAATCGGTTTTGACTATGCAGAGTTTGCAAAGCCAAACGGCTGGAGCCTGGAGAGTTGTGGGGTGGGATGGGACCAAAGTTTCGGAGTTTCATGTAGAAGACGTCCGGACCTCCGCACCATTCCTGTCGACGACGAGGGTGTGATTTCGTAAATCTCAAGATGATATGTCAGCTCAGTCTCTCAAAGGTTCTCATAGGGGTAGGGTGTGCATGTGTGCGTTCGTAGGGCTTAGTGTATGTGCACATGTATGAGCGTTTGTGTCTGTACTGTGTTCAAAAAAGTAGTACTCGAAGTATGCAAGTTCATAAGGAATGGATGGTGTACATCACTCTTGTCGCATTCGCGTTGCACCCCGGCACAGTGAACCCTGCACGTCACTCATCGAATGGAACGCGCTTCATCTTGCATTTTTGCTCGCTTGTGGGACCGCGGTTGAGAGCAAACTAATGGTAGGCAA
>LR738713.1:225773810-225921206 GCA_902687465.1 Secale cereale | reverse complement strand
CCCCCCGTGGAGTCGAACGTCCCTTGATGCGGCAAGAAGTACGTCCGTATTTACCCAGAGAGGAAGGGATGATGCAGCACAGTGACGGTAGATATTTCCCTCAAATGTGAAACCAAGGTTATCGAACAAGTAGGAGACTCAAGCAACACTATCTAAACGGTACCTGCACACAAAGAACAAATACTTGCAACCCGACGCATAAGAGAGGTTGTCAATCCCTCCCGGGTAAAAGATTGGTAAATAGGTGGATAGGTAAAATAAAATGGATCAATGGAAAATCAAATGCAGCAAGGTATTTATGGGTTTTTGATCATATAGATCTAAAAATAAAAGATGCAAATAAAGAAAAAGGCAATAGCAATGTAGATCTGAAAGTATATGATAGGAAAATAGACCCTTGGTTGTAGATTTCACTAGTGGCTTCTCTCGGGAAATAGCATACGGTGGGTAAACAAATTACTGTTGGGCAATTGATAGAAAAGCGAATAATCATGATGATATCCAAGACAATGATCATGTATATAGGCATCACGTCCAAGGTTAGTAGACCGACTTCTGCCTACATCTACTACTATTACTCCACACATCGACCGCTATCCAGCATACATCTAGTGCATTAAGTTCATGGAGAAACGGAGTAATGCAATAAGAACGATGACATGATGTAGACAAGATCTATTCATGTAGGAATTGAACCCATCTTTTTATCCTTAATAGTAACGATACATGTGTGCCTTGTTGCCCCTTCTGTCACTGGAAATGACACCGCAACACCGAACCTATCACAAAGCACATCTTCCCATTGCAAGATAAATAGATAAGTTAGCCAAACAAAACGCAAATATCAGCGAAGAAATACGAGGCTATAATAATCAAGTATGGATATTAAGGCAAAACAAATCTGATCATAAACTCACAATTCATCGGATCCCAACAAACACATCGCAAAAGTCATTACATCAAATAGATCTCCAAGAGACCATTGTATTGAGAATAAAAAAGATAGAAGAATCTATCTAGCTATTGCCTACGGACCCGTAGGTCTGTGGTGAACTACTCACGCATCATCGAAGGAGCACCAATGAGGATGATGAACCCCTCCGTGATCATGTTCCCCTCTAGCGGAGCGCCGGTGAAGGGCTCTAGGTTGGATCTCGTGGTTCTGGAACTTGTGGCGGCTGCAACAATAGGGCTTCTCGAATATTTGGGTATTTATAGAGCTGAGAGGCGGTGCGGAGACCTTCGTGGTCCCCACAACCACCAGGGCGCGCCCTGGTGTCTTGTGGTCCCCACGGGCCTCCCCCTGGTTGATTCCTTGGCCCATAAGTTGTCTTCTGGTCCAAAAAAATCACCAAAAAGTTTCACTATGTTCAGACTATGTTTGATAGCTATTTTCTGCGAAGTAAAAAACAAGTGAAAACAGCAACTGGCACTTGGCACTATGTCAATAGGTTAGTCCCAAAAAATGATATAAAGTTGCTATAAAATTATTGTAAAACATCCAAGATTGTTAATATAACAGCATGGAACAAGCAAAAATTATAGATATGTTGGAGACGTATCAGCATCCCAAAGCTTCATTCCTACTCGTCCTTGAGTAGGTAAATGATAAAAACAGAATTTTTGATGTGGAATGATGTCTGTTATGTTCATCACATATTCTTTTCTTTGTAGCATGGACATTTAGACTTTTATATGATTCAAAGAAATAGTCTAGTTTTGACATGAAGATTTCAATACTCAAGCATATCCAAAAGCAACCATGTCTTTCAAAATATCAACACTAAAGAAAGTTATCCCTAGCCCATTATGCTCAATCATAGATCCATTCATGCAACACATCCAAATACTAGCTGTATCCAGTGCTCTAGTGTGATAGTAGTGTTCCGTATTTGGTGATTTATAAGTGAAGATGAGACTCAAATAAAAATAAAAATTGCATAAAGTAAATAGATAGGCCCTTCGCAGAGGGGGGTAGGGATTTGTAGAGGTGCGAGAACTCAAAGCTTAAATTGAGAGATAAAATTATTTTGGGTGGCATGCTTTTCTCGTCAACGAGAATGACTAACAGTTCCCAATAATTTCCATGCTAGATACATCATAGGAGGCTCCCAAACATAAAATAAAGTATATTCCTTTTTCCACAGTACATTCAGATTCCACACCTAGCCGTATCCATGGGTACCGTCCATACCAACACTTTCCAAGGAATTTATTATTTGACAACATAAAGTAAATTTATTTTTCATTTCAGGACTGGGCATCCCTATTACCGCCACACTCTTATGCAAAGACAAGTGAATAAATACTTCTCTTGAAAATAACACATCTAGCATGGAAACATATTGGCCACCCCTCGCCGCTTCATGAACGGTACGGGCACACAAAACAGAAGATTATTTTGAAATTAGAGTTGGCACATACAAATTTGCTTAGGGCAGCATGGAAATACTGCATATAGGTAGGTATGGTGGACTTATTTGGTACAACTTGGGTTTTAGGATTTGGACGCACAAGTAGTATTTCTACTTAGTACAAGGTGAAGGCTAGCAAATAGATTGAGAAGTGGCCAACCAAGGAACAAATACCATCATAAAAGAACATTAAACATAACTAACACCGAATAATGTAACACAAGTAGGATGTAATTTCATTGCATAACTATTGAATTTCGTGCTTGCATAGGGAATCACAAACCTTAACACCAATATTCTTACTAAAGCATAATTACTCATCAACATGACTCACATATTACAATCATCATATCTCAAAACTATTACAAGGAATCAAGTTTATTTTGTCCAATGATCTTCGTAAGATTTTATTATATCCTTCTTGGATATCTATCACTTTGGGACTAATTTCATATGTTGAAATTGCTTTTGACAAGCTCAAACATATTTAAGTGAAGAACATGAGCATAAAAAAATCATCTCTGAAAATAATATAAGTGAAGCATGAGAGAATTTCTTAAAAAATTACTAACTCTAAAATAAATCTAAATGAAGCATGAGAATATTTCTTCAAAATTACTAAAGCACGCCGTGCTCAAAAAGATATAAGTGAAGCACTGGAGCAATTTCATTGCTCTCAAAAAAATTAAGTGAAGCATAAGAGAAATTCTAACAAATCATAGTATAATTTTGGCTCTCTCAAATAGGTGTGTCCAGCAAGGAATTATTGTGACAAACTAAAAGGAAAATCAAGCAAAGACTCATATAATACAAGACGCTACCAGCAAAACTAATGATATGTGACGAATAAAAATATAGCTCCAAGTAAAATACCAATGGTCGTTAGAAGAAAGAGGGGATGCCTTCCGGGGCATCCCCAAGCTTAGTTGCTTGATATTCCTTGAATATTATCTTGGGGTGCCATGGTCATCCCCAAGCTTAGGCTCTTTTCACTCCTTATTCCTTCATCCATCATGATCTCACCCAAAACTTGAAAACTTCAATCACACAAAATTTAACAAAACCTTCATGATATCCGTTAGTATAATAAAGCAAATCACCACTCTAAGTATTGTTGCAAACCCATTCATATTTTATTATTGCATTATACCTACTATATTCCAACTTTACCATGGCTTATACCCTCCAGTACAAACCATAGATTCGTCAAAACAAGCACGCAATGCAACAAAACAGAATCTGTCAAAGACAAAACAGTCTGTAGCAATCTACAAATTTACCATACTTTTACAACTCTAAATTTTTTGAAAAAAAATAAGAAAATGTGGGCAAATTGTATATAAATATCTTGTAAAAAATTCAGAAAATTATCACGATCTGGTGATTTTTATAATTGTCTGTACTGGACACAAAAGTGTGAAGTCGGCCGAGTTGTCAGCACTACATACTCTATTGCAGAGTTGTCAGTAATCCACTAGTACTACTACTCCTACTACTATTGGACAGGGAGCTTCAAAAAAAATTTGTACTATTGGACTGGCTATACGTGGCGAAATCCTAGTAGGAAGAGCATGCGCGAGAACAAGCATTCACGTCTTTGAATACAAATTGAAACCAGTCCTGTTTGAATACAAATCTAGGAGTATGTACGAATCTAACAGTACTGATTGGGCGTTGTTGAATGTTGATACTTTATTCCGTAAGTTTGATCAAAGTAGAGATACTTTGACGACACACAAAACTAATATGTAAACTAGAAAGGATCGAAGGGAGTATATTGTACGTTCAAAAGAAAAACAAATATTGAATACCCTTCATATATATGATTTGATGATGCTATGTTCACCGGTTCAAAATTTTGAATCTGCCTTAGGTTGAATTCTTATTTTCGAAACTTTTTTAGGGATTCACATACCATGTGTCTTCTTATATGTGCATAAACGTTTTTTCTTTGATGCACCATCTCTGTGTATCACACATGCACCCACTTGATGTCTCTCAGTTTCATCTCGGGGTCTCTCTCTCTCGCGCGCGCTCGTGCACACACATACCACCTCACTTCCTATTTGTGCATGTCACACCTAATTGATCTCTCGAGGTCACGGGATTGTTTCCTGCTCGTCAGGTTGCTCATCGACACACACCTAGGTCACTCTACCATGCATTAATTGTAACCAAGCCTATCATCTCCTCCCTTCGTCCAGGTGCATAAGTCATCTTTAGGTTGTGCATTGCAACCAAGGCGGAGGGGAAACGAGAGAACATAATGCTTATTTTCTAATTAATAGCATTTCATGCAATGAACTAAACACTGCATGTCGTGTTTGGTAGTCTCAAGTCATTGAAAGCATGCATGCCCCACATCTCTTATTGGTTAATATGTCAAGAAACAAGAAACGAGGTGGGGCCTACGACCTAAGACCATGCCGGGTCGTCTTGCTTTTTCAATGGCATGTGGGATCGTGTGTGAGCAAAGGGCATCTCCAATGTTGCCATGCCCGCAGCTGACTACCCTGGCCCACAAAAAAACCTCATCCCTCGTGGCGTCACACGCGTGCGTTCCCATCCGGCGCTAGCTACCCGCATTCATGTCATTCATGTGGGTGCCTTCATTAAGTAGGCTCTCTATCCAAGGAACCAACTCCGGTGACTTATTGACGCACCCGGACGCTTGGCCTCACTGGAATGTGCTACTTAAAGCGGCAATGCCCAACGAAATTGTACACTATAGCGCATCCTCCTACTTGGCAGCGCATCCACCATAATCATGACCGGGAACTCTCTGTGGGAGAGCTTGTCTTCGGGGATGAAGCTCGAGGTAGCCGCCCTCGCTCAAGTCGCCGCTTGCAACACAATATCGGCGTAGCCAGACGCGGACGCGACCGCACAAGCGGTGGCCGCGCTGGCGGCCGACGACAAGAGCACGACCAGCCACACGTCCTACTTCTTGTCTCCCAAGGTTCGGTAGCGCATGTGATAGGTGAAACGACGGACCATCCATGTCCATCATCATCGGCCTCATATCCACTGGCACCACCGAGGTCGGGGACTCCTCTGAGGATGAGTAGGGCATGGGAGGCGGCAGGGCATGCTGTGCCAACTGGCTGGTTCGTCTCTCGTGTTTTACTCTTCCTCGCCGGAGACCGCACCTTCACTTTCATGGAGACGGCAGATGGAGGATGTCGTCGCCGATGCGGAAGTACAAAGGAAAGTGGACGTCGGTCACCGCCGTAGGATAGGCTTAGGGTCGGGTTTATTTTCTTTTTCTGTCCTATAAAAGTTCAAAATGTAATAAAAAACTGTTATGTTTGAATGAATCTTGTCTGGTTGATAACCCACAAGTGTATGTAATCAGTTGTACCCTCTTTCGATAAGTAAGAGTGTCGAACCCAACGAGGAGCTAAAGGTAGAACAAATATTCCCTCAAGTTCTAGCGACCACCGACACAACTCTACAAACGCTTAACGTTCGCTTTACCTAGAACAAGTATGAAACTAGAAGTATTTTGTAGGTGTAACGGGATAGGTTTGCAAGATAATAAATTGCAAGTAAATAAAAACTAAGGGCTATTTAGATAAAGAAACAACTAAGTTAGTTTTAGTAGAGAGCTTTTTGTCATAAGAAAGTTATTTGTCCCTAGGCAATCGATAACTAGACCAGTAATCGTTATTGCCATTTTATATGAGGGAGAGACATAAGCTAACATACTTTCTCCAATAAGGATGCTGGGAGACTCGCTCCCAGGGAGCTTCCCCAATTTCAGCCTCCGTTGCTTGTTTGATCAGGGTCAACACGGTCTTTTTGTTACTGCTGGTCTTTGGATCTGGCTGGAAAACGTGTGTTGCCATTTTGACCGTGCGGTGAAACATGGACGGAGGATGACCTGTGGGCTCGGGCAAAAGCGGATTGGCTGGGTCAAAGATTTTCGGGTGCCCACGCGGCCTCTTGCCATGTCGCGTGGGCACATCATGGGCACTGCCGAGTTGGTTCGCTCGCCCCTCTGGATTCGCTTGTTGGTGCGGCTGCAAGTAGGCCTTCCTGCTCTTTGATCCCACACGTCGGTCGAATTGGTATGTGTTTTTTATGTGCGTGTTGCCTCCTGTGTCGCATCGCATCCTAGGTTAAACGCGTCTAGGGGGCCGATCCTCGTGCACTGCACGCATCATGCGTTACGGGTAGCAGTTGCGCAAGGATGGGCCGATGCGTATGTAACCAGCATTTGCACCCACGTCTGTTGTGTAGCAACGACGGGTGGGCTGCTCCTGGTCCCATACGTCGGTGGCACTAGCTGCGTGCGCGTTTCGTTGCCACTGGGATTCACCAATCCCATCCGCACCCATCCTCTAAGGGTGTGTTTGGTTGAGGAACCAACTGTCATGGAATGGAATGGTTCCATTCCAGAGGAACGGGTATGTTCCATTCCAGTGTTTGGTAGGAGCAAAAGAGCGGAACGGGTTGGTTCCGTTCCGCTGTTTAGTTGGAAGCACGAAATGAAAAATGGAATGACATAAAATTCAAAATTTCGGTAGCATTTCATTTGTATTTTCAAGAAAGACAACATAACAATATATATTGACAATCTTAACATATAAATGACAACACATATAACACAGTTTTCAACAAAGCGCACATAGTTAACACAGTTAACAGTCATACATGTGTAGTTGACATACGGAATTCTCAAAAGCAACCAAAGTGCAATAGAGCCATACATGTCAAGTTCACATACTTGACAGCCACATGTCAAGTTCACATACGAAATCTCCAAAAGCAATCAAAGTGCACTACCACCATACATGTCAAGTTCACATACTTGGCAACCATACAACCATATCGAATTTAGAAGTTCTTCTTAACATACCTACTCACCCAGACAGGCTTATTTGTTTGGGTAAGTTTCATGAAGGCTCTTGCAATCTTGGGGTTGTCCACAAGATGAGCATAGTAGTGGGGTAGGTGCTCTTCACCAAAATCTGGCAATGTGGATATTACAAGTGATGCATTGTCTTGGGGTTGCACCTAACCATCTTTTTTCTTTTGTTCATCTTCTTGACCATCTACAAGTGATGCATAGTATCAAAAATATGGCTACTCATGATACATACATCAAGATATATATTGCAAAGATACACTGGACATCATGTATTTTAATACAAATCAGGAAAACAGACCACTGATTTTAACAACATAAAGTAAAAAAGTGAAACAAAAACTACCATGAGTCATCACAATAACCACTCCATCTCTCTCTATCACTCTCGTTTGGGGAAGGGATTGACCGGCAGCAGAATATACAAGGGGAAGGGATTGATGTTTGTACCTAGAGATTGGTATGGTGGGCTAGGCCTCTGCTGCCGCTGTTAGCCTGTCAGAAGCCGCGGCCTTGCTGCTGTTCCTCTACAAGCCGCCAAAACTGCAGATCCAGATCGAGTTCCCCCTGTTCTGCTGCAAATCGTGAGAGGAAAGAGAGGAGTTAGTGTAACATCCCAAATTTTCAATTTGGAATGTTATATATAGATCATATTGCATTTCATGTTTTTGCATTTTTTGTTTGTGGCGTTCCTCGAAATTCCAAGCAACTCAACGACCTACGGAGAGAGTTGGGAATTTTACCGTTTTCGTAACTGAGTTCGCTCGAATACCGGTACGAGGATAGTGTGATTCTAATTATTTTTCTCTCCTAAAAATATTTCTAAATACAAAATATGAGCAGATATAATATGACTTCTCCAAAATAACAGAAATATTGGAGGAAAAATATTAAAATCACTTTTGGTATTTTTCTGGATTTATTTGCGGATTTATTTGCATAGGAAAAATGCGTGTTTTTCAAAATTGCATTTAGGTCCGGGAAAAATGTTCACTTTGTCCTAAATATTATTAGAGGACGGTGAAAATTTATTTCGGGAATTTGGAGTCCGTTTGGTATTTCTTTCGTTAGTTTTTCTGCGCCAGGACTCTATTTAGAAAAAAAAATAGGAAACCGACTTGGAGTCGTGAAGGTCCAGGACTCTGGGCTTTATAAGCTAGCGCCCCGGCTCGACCGCCCCCAGCCCAGCGTGTCGCCCTGCCCTAACCCTAGCGCTACCGCCGCCCAAGCCGTGCCGCCGCCGCCGCCCGCGCCGCCGCCGCTCGCCAGCGTCGTCTCCGCTCGCCGCCGCCACCCGCCGCCGCCCTGCCGCCGCCGCCTGCCGCAGCGCCGCCGCCCCGCAACCGCCGCCGCGCTGCCACCTCGCCCCGCCGGACCACCCCGCCGCCAGACCGCCGTCGTCGAGGTATATCGATTTTATTTTAGAAACCGATCGGTTTAGTAAAAACCATAGTTTCGTTTTTTTATTAGATTAGATCGGTTCGGTTTTTTTGGTTTAGTTATTTAGCGGACGTTTGTCCGTATGTTCGTTTTAACGAACGGTTTTCGTTAGTTAACCGCAGACAGTGAGCGTTCGTTCGTTAGCCTGTTCGTCCGTTTTCTTTTTCGGGGTATTTATCCGCGGTTAATCCGATCGCGATTTCTGCCCTAATCTTGTTTTGCATTTTTCTTTTCGCTCGAGAGTCAAAATCAGGTGATTCAAAATCCCAGATCTTCGTCTCAATGCCCTCTTTACGTTTAATCAACTTGAACAAAGGTTTGGCTACTGTAAAATTTGACTTTATGCCAACTAGTAAACCGGAGCTCGTTTCTTTTGCAGTTTGAGTTTCGTTGCTTCTTTCGAGTTGATTCGTTTTGCGAACCGGAGTTCTTAAGTTGAACTTTTTGGTTAGATCTTTTATTTGAGTTTTACCCGTGCATTATTTAAGTAATTATTGTGTGCTTGTTTGATTGCGATAGAGTACCCGGAGTGCGCCGCTTGCTACTTTGGGTCTCTAGGTTTTGCGGATCATCAGCAAGGCAAGTAACACTTTGATCATGCTTTCCAATTACCCAGTTTTCATTGCATTAGTCCAACCCTTACACATTGCATGAGTAGGATCAATTAACTTGTGGGATTGGGAAGTAGATTGAGGTAGTACCTATTACCTGCATTACATTCAAACCCTTGGGAGTTACTTCTACGTTTGCTGTTAGGACATGCTATGCTCGTAGACGTGGTTTGGGTTTGAGTGAAATCCAGGACACATGTGAGTTTCTTAATTAATGGTTCAACTTAAGGTGGCAACTTTAATACACATCTGGGTGGATTGAGGCATCTAGGTATTCCAGTGATTGCCTGTTTTTCTTTTGGACCGCCACCCAGGCTCAAAGGTATCATGAGATTTTTCAAACTAGAAACTTCTGTGTGCAGCCACATGCCAATATGGGCTCTGGCATAGTTGAGTATGATGTGGGAAACCTTTCCATGACGGGGTAGCAGATGTAGTGGGTTTTGTAGGTGTATCGGCCTATCTATCTGGTTAAGGGGACCTCTTCGGAAAGACTGTGTCTCGGTCATCCGTTTCTCAAAAACCATGCAGTGCGAGAAACCAAACGAAGGCGATCGAGTCTTGTGGGGAAAAGTGCACAAACCTCTGCATAGTGTACAAATAGATCATGATTAGCCGTGTCCCCGGTTATGGACGTCTTGAGTATCTAGTACTTGGATTATCATGTGAATCTCATCATGTTACTCTAATTAATTTTGTTGGGTTTAATGACTATTTTTAATTGGGGTTTAGAGGATGTCTATCTTCTCAACGATGTTTCAACTACCATGATAGTTAATTAAAATCTATTCCTTTGAAGTAGGGAAAAATTGGCTTTACGCAAAAACTTAACCATAGAGCTTTCCACCAGCCATATTGCATGTAGTATAGCATACTTTCATTGCATTCTCTTGTGTTACCTTGCCAGCATATTCCATGTGCTGACCCGTTTTCGGGCTGCAACGTTTCATGTTGCAGACTTTTCAGACGACGAGTAAGATGCCCCTTTTAGGTCGTGGTTCTATACTCAGCGATGCCGCTGGAGTTGATGGACTCACTTATCTTCCAAGCCTTCCGCTGTTATCGTGTTAGATGGCCTTCAGCCATATTATTTGTAATAAGTTCATCGTTGGACTATCGATGTAATAAGTGTGTGATTGCTACTCTGTTATAAATCCTTCAAGTACTGTGCGTGTCAGCATTACTGATCCAGGGATGACACTGATGCTCAAAGATCAGACTGTTTGAGGTCTGGTTGCTACAGTTAGCGGGCACCGAAGAAAGGAGGGAGTCCGCCGACGAGGAAGGGAGGAATCGGCCGGCGGGGAAGGGAGGAATCAACCGGCGCAACTAGATCCATGGATGGGGAGAGAGGAGGGAGAGGCGCCGCACCTGGAGGGAGAATGAGGTGATAGGGTTGCGAGGGTTGTGAGAGAGCGAGGGGTGAGCCGTTCCGCGTGGTCTGGCCGTTTTGAGGCCTCACCTCGTTCCGCATCTGGGCCGAATATCGGTCTGCGGGAACGAGTGGGTTCCGATCCATATGTCCAACTGAACGCGAAAACGAGGCCTGGGAATGGGTCGGACCCATGCTATTCCAGTCCATGACCTCGACCAAACACACCCTAAAATGTGCAAGGTTCCGCCAACCCTACGTCAAGCCTCTGCCCCCTCTGCCTCGTCTCCTAGTGCTCCCTCCTCTCCCACGCCATTGCCCTCGAACCTGCCCCCCTCATCTCGTATCCTCTCCAACGCCGCCCCATTAATGCGCCGTCAGGGATGCCGTCGACACGTCGGTGATACGTAGCGATGGAGCTGAGCCCAAGCCCAGCAGAAGCCCACTCCTAACACTATTCACTCGATTGACAAGACCAGGGCAACGAATTGGATCAAGGGTGCGCACATGGCCTCACCACCGCTGCCGCCTGGAGTCACCCTGGCCGCCGCCTCAAGTCACCTCCATCGCCGCCGCGAGTCAGCTCCACGCTTGTCGCTAGGAATCTCGTCCATGCAAGGTAACTTCCTCCGAGCCCCTGCTCTCCCTGGTCCTCCTGCCCTTCTAGATGTGTGTGTGTGTGTGTGCGTGCGTGCGTGCGTGCGTGCGTGCGTGTGTGCGTGCGTGTTGTGTGCATTCAGCCATCCGCCTCCCTTCCGATCTTCGTATCTCCATATTTGGTGAATGCGGTGTCTTGGTTTCATTGGATTACTATATGTATTCGGGGATTAGCTACGAACTGATGGTTTTAGTTCGAGTATGAATGCTCGGCAATAGTGATTTAGGTCTTTTTTTAGAACATAATGATTAACTCGGTTTCACAAGCTACGATTATTTTGTCACACCTCTAGTGACAAAGCTATAAACTATCTAATGGACCACAAGGATGCTTTTGACATTCTGCATACCATTTTTCCCCTATATAATGTGATGAAGCTCTGAAACTGCACATACCAAGATTTTCATTGGACCATTCAGAACTTTGACAAAAGATACAAAAACTGCATTCAGGTTCTCTGTCTAAGGCTTCCTCCGTAATAAACAACTACTTCAGGATAGAATAATCTGAGTGTGCTTCATGCTTCCGTTGCTGCAATATGTTTAAGAGTATGATTTCATTTTACTTCTTTCCCAGTTATAAATTTATTGGCATCAAAGTAGAGCTTCAGGTTTATGGTTCAGTATATCATTGCAAAGTAGTTTATGGCTTAGTATATCACTTCAGGGTCCTTACACTGTCAAATTTCAATGTTTTTGTATTTTTGTCGATGGAATCATGTTATCCGACTATAAAATAGTAGAGGTTTATTTTATTATCAATTCTAATCCATTTTTGATGCATTGCAGGTTTGCTATCAAACTCTCAAAAAAGGAAAAAACAACTTTACTCTGTTTTTTGGAGAACCTTCATGTAGAGTACCTAAAAAATTCCTAGGAATTTGATTGACGGAGGCATCACTATCTGGCATTGGATTATACATTTTTGCATCATTTCCAATGTTGTTTTTGTTTGGCAAGAATGAATGTTCTAGGGTTGGAGCAGAGGGGGTTGTGCAGCAGTTGAGCTTAGGTGAGTGTTCAGGTTCTATGGGTGTCTGACGCGTGGCGGTTGATGGGACATGGGTGTCTGCGCTCCCACGTCGCCTCGGCAACTGCACAGCTGACAAAAGGCAAGTGCGTGCCGCTGTGCCTTCATTGCTAGCCCTTGCCTTGTTCCACATCCCCTTTCTTGCTCCTCTCCTCCGCGAAGTTCCAGATCCTCGCCGCCTCCCTTCCAAGCTTGCACCGATGGCGTCCGGCAAGCCGAAGGCCGCCGCTTCGCATGCCTGGTATGAGCCGGCTTTGAAGGCGCCAACCTTCTCGGAGGTGAACCACACCGCCTTGCTCCTGATGACGGCGAAGGGCACCAATGAGAAGGGGAAGACCGCCGTCCGAGCTGCCTCTACAACGCCGGAGGATCCCAAGAGTACCTTCTACCCCTTCTTTTCGAGTAGTATTGTTGCGGGGCTCGTGCCTCCTTTCTTCGACTTCTTTTTCTCCGTCCTTAGTCACTACAAGCTTCATGCCCTTCATCTTCATCCCAACTCCGTCCTTCTTCTGTCCATCTTCGCCTTCTACTGCAATGCATTCGTGGGGTGATGCCGTCTGTGGCGCTACTTCGCCACTTCTTTTACCTCCGAATCAAGGAGGGCCATTGCTCAGGGTGCGCCCATCTTGTCGCGGCCAATGGAACCAATGCAATTTCGAGGGCGGGGAAGAAGGCCGAGAACTTCAGGAACAAGTGGGTCTTCATGGACGCCAAGTGCTCCCACCCTTGGTTGGCGCTACCAGTGGCTGCGCCCGAGTCAAGCAATAGGTGGCTCAGCGCGAAGCTCACCGATCCTCGGGCAGAAAAGGTGTTGGAGAAGATGGCCGCGGACCTGAAGCCGGATGATCCCAAGGCAGCGAAGCTGATGGGGGCTATGGTCGTCAAGGAATTCTTGACACACCGCGTGGCTCCGCTTCTGGCCCGCTCGCGTCCTTATGGACGCTTGGGGACGAGTTGGACAACCTCCGGCTGCGCCGCGACGCCCTGTCTGCCGATCAGCTTGAGGAAGCCCTCCGTCTTCTGGTAGGGGAAGACCTGGGATATCCGCCTGCTTCCTATTTTCCCTTGTATTGCCGCCAGGACGGGGCAGCGGCGGCAGCCTCCATGCCCACCTTTGATGCGCGCGGCTTGTGCCTCCAGCGGCCCCTGAAGCTCAAGTGGCAGCCGCGCCGGTGGAGGTGTCTTCAGGCGACTCCAGCGAGGAAGACGATTCGGAGGCAACCGTGGAAGGGGCCGGAGAGTCCTCCCCTACTCGCAAGGCCGACCTCCTACGCGCCCTGCCTGACGACGACGATGACGACGGCCACCCGACGGAAGAGGTGCCGCCCCTGCCGGAGCTGTCACAAGGTCAAAGCACACCCCCTTGAAGAAGCCGCCAGCCGGGATCCCGACGACGAGCCGGTCGGCACTGATCACCCGAGGCAGCGCCCTAGCCACATCATCGCCAAGCGCCGATGCCGTGCTGCCTGTCTTGGGGGCCGTGTTCCCACGACCAAGGTCGCGGGGTCCTTGGGCCCCATGGTCCTGAAGAGGTCTCGGGGTGTTGTCGCAGTGGATCGATGAGTACTTTCGCCTGTTTTTGTCTTCTTTCTTGATTCCATTGTTGGTTCTCGACATCTTGCCCCGTGTTGATAGGTCAGCGCCGTCGACAAAGAAGACGAAGGGAGAGGCGCCCGCACCAGAGGTCTCGCGGCCTGGCTTGGCCCCGTCCCCTCCAGCGCAGACGGGTGGTGGAGGAGCTTCTGCTTCTGTTGTGCGGTTGCCGTCGCAAGGCCCAGGGGACCTGCCTCAGGCGGGGGTCACGGTCTCTGCCGAGCAGGTTTCGGGGACCCATGTCTCCACTTCTATAGTTGCCAAGGCTCATGAGGTCTGGGCCACGCCACAGTCCTCTACTATGACCATGCCGCCAGCTCGCGGCCCTCCGGCTTCGCCTAGTACCTTGGTGGAGGCCTTCTCAGCACTGAACCAACTCCAGGATGATCTTCAAGGTGCCGATCGCCGTCTGGACCTGGGCGTCTGGACCTGGTCTCCGGCTGGCTGAGTTCCGACGCGTCTGTCTGGGACGCGCTGAGCCAGGTCGTGACGGCCTCCAAGGAGGATAAGCGGGCCGCTGACCAGGCCGCAGCTGATCGCGAGGTGGCACTACAGGACGCTCGGACCACCCAGGAGCGCTATCAGTTGGTGGAGACCGAGTTGAGGGACCTGCATGGGAAATGCGAGGCGGGCGAGATGAAGGCTTGAGAAGATGTCGTGGCCAGCCACGACGCCGAGCTGGAGCAGCTGACAAAGGAGCTGCCCGCGGAGCCCGGCCGGCTGGAGGAGCTGAAGCGGGCGATGGAAGCGAAGGAGGCCTAGCTGGAGGCCAAGATGAAGGTCCTGACCGAGGACCGCGCGGCCTTCAAGTCCCTCGAGGAGAGGTCCCGCCAGGCACTGGGGGCACTCTACGAGAAGGGCTTGGACAAGCCTCTGGCGACGGACGATGAAGGCCCTACCCAGCTGCTTCCCTATCTTTTCCTGGCGCTCGAGGATGTCGTCCGCGAGATCAACCCCCTGGCGGAGGAGGAAGCTCGCGTGCTTTCTTCTTCTGCCTTGATGCGCGTCCTCAGCCACCTGCACCTTCGCTACCCCAACGCCGATCTCGGGGCACTGCTCGATCCTGTGGAGGCGGAGCGTTACGAGGCCGCCGCTGAAGCTGTGAAGGACCATGTGGAGGCTTTGCTGAAGGAGTTCCTTATCGTCCATCATTCTCATCCAGCCGATGGCGCCACCGATACTGCAGCCGAAACCGTTTCCCCAGGGTGCGGCGATGCCGCTGGGGAAGAGGTCACTTCAAGCAGCAGCGCCCAAGGCTGAAGGAAGGGACTGCTGGTGGATAACGACGCTCCCCTTTATCTTCATTCCCCTGCGACATGAACGAGCCTCATGGACGCGTTAAAACTTCTATTTGATGTTTTGAAGGACAACTTGGCTTGTAATAATTGCTTGGATATTTGCACTTCCTTCCTTATTTATCGTTCTACGTCGGTTAGGCCCGACCCCTCGCATACCTCAGCCGCCAGCTGGCTTGCGCAGGTCACTGGGTCAAGACCAAGGAGTGAGGGTCTATGTGGAGAACGGTGGGGTGGTCCGCCGGCATGAGCAGTCTGAGCGACGCGGGCGGCGAGGGCAGCCCGCCGCTCAGCACGGGCTCTGCGAGCGTCGGCCATGGAACTGCTGGAATGACGAAGCACTGATCGATGGAAGGGAAGTTTCGGCACACCCCTACTTGGCGTGCCAAATGGCGGATCTGGGGTTCTGGCAAAACCCTTAAGGTTCAAACTCTGGGGTGCGCACAAAGATCTCTCCTTCTACCCTAGCTCGTCTACTCAACAACCCTAGGCCTAGCTCGTCGGATCCAAAGAACAAGGGACACAAGATTTATACTGGTTTGGGCCACCGTTGTGGTGTAATACCCTAATCTAGTGTGGTGTGGTGGATTGCCTTGTAGGCTGAGGAAGAACTAGTACATGGATGAACTGCCTCCTGAGGAGAGGTGTTCTTGAGCTCGGGTGAGCTTGTGGTGTGTAAGAGGTCTCGATGATCCCCCTTCCTAAGGTGGTGGCTAGTCCTATTTATAGTGGCCCGGGTCCTCTTCCCAAATATTGAGCGGGAAGGAATCCCATAACGGCCAAATTTGAAGGGGGACAGCTAGTACAATCTATCCTGATAAAAGGTGGTCTTCACCTGCCAAAGGCTCTGGTGGTGACACCACCGTGGACTCTGCGATGACCTCCGTCCTACCGTCCTGGTGCTCTTGGTCTCGTTGCACCGATATGGAAACCTTTGTCTGACGCCTCGGGATTCTTCGTCTGCACCTACTCCTTTAGCACCAAAGGGGAAACTGGCACTCTGCGCCCGCCTGGCCTTGGTCGTCACTGCTCACGTCACGAGGACCTCGTGAGGAGTCCCTCGCCTCGATATCTCCGATCCTCACGAGCCGGCCTGGTGAGGCCGCCCTAGGGGATGACCTGTGTCGTCTGCCTCGCGAGGCTTGGCCCCTCGCGAGGGTCTTGAGTGGTCGATGAAGATGCTGGGATGTACCAGGCCGCCTGGTGAGCCACGCCTTGGGCCGCAGGCAGGCAAGTCTGGGTACCCCCGTTCCTAGAACGCTGACAATGTGCTCGGCCTCATTGATTGCTGAAATAGCCTGCCATAATTTAGCACTAAATCTATTTACTGAATTTGCTTTACATATATTTCGTTACTTAAATCTGCTTGTCCAAATATCTTCCCATAGCTTTAGACATTGACCTAGGTATTTTTTCTGGACTTTATAAAAAAACATATATGATTTTCATGTAATATCTAGTAGAAGAACTAATTTGTATGTCTAACAGATGGACGGGACTTGGATAACTTCTGCTGGAATATTCCCCCTGCATATGTCGAGGGGGTTGAAAACTTCATGAACTTTATCAGAGCTGAGTACGGTGGTCCGAAATCAGATGTGTTCTGCATGTGTAGCAGTTGTATGAATTCAGTTTCAAGACCCTAGTCCACTTTGCAAAATCATCTACACTTGTATGGGATGTTGGTCACATATACTAGGTGGGTTCATCATGGTGAAGCTGCGAACATCAATGTTACTGACCATGTGGAAGCAGCATATCACCATATTGATCTGCCTGATGCTCGGGAGGAACAGGAGGAGGAGGTGGTGGCGACGGAGCCAGTGAGTTTGACCAACATTGAAACAATGCTACGAAATGCTTGCGCATTTCGTGAATTTTCATCTGCACAAGAAAAATGGTGGGCCCGTATGTTGGAACAATGCAACATGGCAGTCACCGCAGGAAATAAGCTATCAGTATTCTCGGCAATGGTCACCTTTCTTCAGGTGAAGATATCTGAGCGGATGACCAACAAATCATTCGATGCGTTGTTGGCTGCTTTTTCCAAATCTTACCCAGGTGTGTCTGAAATGCCACACACCTATAGTAAAATGAAGAATTTCCTTTGTGCATTTGGAATTGGATATGATATAATCCATGTTTGTAAGAATAATTGTGTTATGTTCCAAAAGGATTATGCCAACTTAAGTGAATGCCCAAAATGCAAATCATCAAGATGGAAAGATGACGATGATGTGAAGAGGATTCCTCGTCATGTTCTGAGACATTTTCCAATTATACCAATATTGCAGAGGTTGTTTCATGATGCTGAAATAAGAGAGCGTGTACTGTGGCATTCGAGGAACTAGGAGTGCAGAGGTAAAAATGTAATGAGCCATCCATCTCATGGTAGTGACTGGATAAGCTTCAATCAGAAACACAAAAAGGTTGTTGCTGAGCTGAGAAACATTAGACTTGGCTTAGCTATAGATGGATTCAACCCATTTGGCCACCAGAGCACCACATATAGTATGTGGCAAGTGCTTCTTATCCCTTACAACATGGCACCAAATGTCTGCACCAAAGAATCAAACTACATGATGGCCTTGCTCATCACATGTCCAAATAATCCTAGAAAGGATTTTGATTTATTCATGGAGCCTCTTGTGGAGGAACTTCAACAACTATGGAGGGGTGTTCTCACTCGAGACCTATATAGCAGCCTACCAGCTGATTTCTTTCTGCGTGTTGTTATAATTTGTGCATCCATGGTTACCCGGCTTTGGGGACTATGCCAGGGCGAATGACACATGGTTACAATGCATGTGTTTGTTGTGACAAGAATCCACTATCATACACAATACTCAGCAAGATCTGTTACATTGGACACCGTTGTTTCCTTGCCAAGGATAAGCCGTGTCCTACAAAATACCGAAGACATGTGTTCAATGCAAAGCATGAAAACCGTGATGCACCGAAGAGGCTCATCGGTGATGAGTTGCAGGAGGAATTACAGAAGAGCAGGCATATTACACTAGGAAACCATCATGATAATGATAGCGGGAAAAGGAAGCGTGGCACGGTAGAAAATAGATTATTGTTTACCCGCAGGTTCACTTTGTGGGACTTGGAGTATTAGAAAGATTTGGATCTATGGCATAATATTGATGTGATGCACATGGAGAAAAATATATGTAACAACATTATCGACACACTTCTTAATATTGAAGGCAAGACAAAAGATACCTTCAAATCTAGGATTGATTTGACACACCTGGGTATCAGATCTGATTTGTAGGTGAAAGATGATGGTGTATCACAGGATATTGCACCAGCTGTGTACGTCTTGGACAAGGTAAAAAGAAAACAATTCTGCAAGGTCCCGTCACGTGTGAGATTCCCACATGGATTTGCTTCCAGCCTTGAAAGGAGAGTCAGTGCAGATGGAAACAAGGTACAAGGGTTGAAAACTCATGATTACCACGTCCTACCTCAAAGGGTTTTATCTGTTATCCTTAGAGGATTGGGACGCCCTGACTTATACATAGCAGTTGCAGAGTTGGGACTATTCTTCATGGAACTCTGCAGTAGAAATATTAGGATAGATGCTTTGGAGCATCTTAGAGACAAGACACCAACTATCCAATGCGACCTTGAGAAGATATATCCTCCAGCCTTCTTTGATGTGATGGTTGTAGGGGAACATAACATGCAATTTCAAAAATTTCCTACGCTCACGCAAGATCTATCTAGGAGATGCATAGCAATGAGAGGGGGAGAGTGTGTCCATGTACCCTCATAGACCAAAAACGGAAGCGTTTACTTAACGTGGTTGATGTAGTCGAACGTCTTCTCGATTCAGCCGATCAAGCACCGAATGTGTTGCACCTCCGAGAACTGCACATGTTCAGCTCGATAACGTCCCTCGAAATCATGATCCAGCAAAGTGTCCCGGGAGAGTTTCGTCAACACGATGGCATGGTGACGGTGATGGTGAAGTGATCCGTGCAGGGCTTCACCTAAGCACTACGACAATATGACCTAAGGAGCAAACTATAGAAGGGAGCACCGCACATGGCTATGAACAATTGATGTGTGTTCTACGGGTGCCCTCCCTGCGTATATAAAGGAGGGAGAGTGAGGGAGGCAGCCCTAGGGGCACGCCAAGGAGAGGGGAGTCCTACTAGGACTCCTCGTCCTAGTATGATTCGGCCCCCTTCTATTCCTTCTCATGGAGGGGGAAAGGAGGAAGGAGTGGGAGGAGGAGAAGGAAGGGGGCGTCGCCCTCTCCCCTACTCCAATTTGGCCTCCTACCATGGGGCGGGCGTGCCACCCCTATGTGGGTTGGTTTGCCTCCCTCTTATGGCCCATAGGGCCCATAACTTTCCCCGGGGGGTTCCGGTAACCCCCCGGAACTTCGATATGTACCCGGTACCCATCAGAACCCTTCCAGTGTCTGAATACCTTCATCCAATATATCAATCTTCACCTCTCGACCATTACGAGACTCCTCGTCATGTCCTTGATCTAATTCGGGACTCCGAACTATCTTCGTTCACCAAAAACACATAACTCATAATACAAATTTTCATCGAACGTTAAGCGTGCGGACCCTACGGGTTCGTGAACTATGTAGACATGACCGAGACACTTCTCCGATCAATAACCAATAGCGTAACCTAGATGCTCATATTGGATCCCACATATTCTACAAAGATCTTTAATGGTCAAACCGTAATGACAACATACGTTATTCCCTTTGTCATCGGTATGTTACTTGCCCGAGATTCGATCGCCAGTATCTTCATACCTAGTTCAATCTCATTACCGGCAAGTCTCTTTACCCGTGCCGTAATGCATCATCCCACTACTAACTCATTAGTCACATTGCTTGCAAGGCTTCTTATGATGTGCATTACCGAGAGGGCCCAGATATACCTCTCCGATACTCGGAGTGACAAATCCTAATCTTGATATATGCCAACCCAACAAACACCTTTGGAGATACCTGTAGAACATATTTATAATCACCCAGTTATGTTGTGACATTTGATAGCACAAAAGGCATTCCTCCGGTATCCGGGAGTTGCATAATCTCATAGTCGGAGGAATATGTATTTGACATGAATAAAGCAATAGCAGTAAAACTGAACGATGATTATGCTAAGATAACGGATGGGTCATGTCCATCAAATCATTCTCCTAATGATGTGATCCCGTTAATCAAATGACAGCACATGTCTATGGTTAGAAAACTCAATCATCTTTGATTAACGAGCTAGTCTAGTAGAGGGTTACTAGGGACACTGTGTTTTGTCTATGTATCCAGACATGTATCAAGTTTCAGGTTAATACAATTCTAGCATGATTAAAAGACATTTATGATGATATAAGTAAATATAAATAACAACTTTATTATTGCCTCTTGGGCATATTTCCTTCAGTCTCCCACTTGCACTAGAGTCAATAAATCTAGAGTACATAGTAATGATTCTAACACCCATGGAGTCTTGGTTCTGATCATGATTTGCTCGTGGAAGAGGCTTAGTCAACGGGTCTGCTACATTCAGATTCGTACGTATTTTACAAATCTCTATTTCTCCCTCCTTGACCTGATCGCGAATAGAGTTGAAGCGTCTCTTGATGTGTTTGGTTCTCTTGTGAAACCTGGATTCCTTCGCCAAGGCAATTGCTCCAGTGTTGTCACAAAAGATTTTCATTTGACCCGATGCACTAGGTATTACACCTATATCGGATATGAACTCCTTCATCCAGACTCCTTCATTTGTTGCTTCCGAAGCAGCTATGTATTCCACTTCACACGTAGATCCTGCACGACGCTCTGCTTGGAACTGCACCAACTGACAGCTCCAACGTTCAACAAAAATACGTAGTTTGTGACTTAGAGTCATCCAGATCAGTGTCAAAGCTAGCATCGACGTAACCATTTACGACAAGCTCTTTGTCACCTCGATAAACGAGAAATATATCCTTGGTCCTTTTAAGGTACTTCAGGATGTTCTAGACCGTTGTCTAGTGATCCACTCCTGGATTACTTTGGTACCTCCCTGCTAGACGTATAGCAAGGCACACATCAGGAATGGTACACATCTTTGCCTAAATGATAGAACCTATGGCTGAGACATAGGGAATGACTTTCATTTTCTCTTTATCTTCTGTAGTGGTTGGGCATTGAGTCTGACTCAACTTCACACCATGTAACACAGGCAAGAACCCTTTCTTTGACCGATCCATTTTGAACTTCTTCAAAACTTTATCAAGGTATGTGCTTTGTGAAAGTCCAATTAAGGATATTGATCTATCTCTATAGATCTTGATGCCTAATATATAAGCAGCTTCACCAAGGTCTTTCATTGAAAAAATCTTATTCAAGTATCCTTTTATGCTATCAAAAAATTGTACATCAATTCTGAAGGAAATATGCCCTAGAGGCAATAATAAATATGTTATTTGTATTTCCTTATATCATGATAAATGTCTTTTATTCATGCTAGAATTGTATTAACCGGAAACTTAGTACATGTGTGAATACATAGACAAAACAGTATGTCCCTAGTATGCCTCTACTAGACTAGCTCATTGATCAAAGATGGTTATGTTTCCTAGCCATAGACATGAGTTGTCATTTGATCAACGGGATCACATCATTAGGAGAATGATGTGATGGACAAGACCCATCCGTTAGCATAGCACTATGATCGTTTAGTTTAACTGCTATTGCTTTCTTCATGACTTATACATGTTCCTATGACTATGAGATTATGCAACTCCCGAATACCGTAGGAACACCTTATGTGCTATCAAACGTCACAACGTAACTGGGTGATCATAAAGATGCTCTACAGGTGTCTCCGAAAGTATTCGTGGTGTTGGCATAGATCAAGAATAGGATTTGTCACTCCGAGTGTCGGAGAGGTATCTCTGGGCCCTCTCGGTAACACACATCACAATAAGCATTGCAAGCAAAAGACTAATGAGTTAGTCACGAGATGATGTGTTGCGGAACGAGTAAAGAGACTTGCCGGTAACGAGATTGAACTAGGTATAGAGATACCGACGATCGAATCTCGGGCAAGTAACATACCGTTTGACAAAAGGAACAACGTATGTTGTTATGCGGTTCTGACCGATAAAAGATCTTCGTAGAATATGTAGGAGCCAATATGAACATCCAGGTTCCGCTATTGGTTATTGACCGGAGATAAGTCTCGGTCATGTCTACATAGTTCTCGAACCCGCAGGGTCCGCACGCTTAACGTTTGATGACGATCGGTATTATGAGTTTATGAGTATTGATGTACCGAAGGTAGTTCGGAGTCCCGGATGAGATCACGGACATGACGAGGAGTCTCGGAATGTCCGAGACATAAAGATTGATATATTGGACGACTATATTCGGACACCGGAAGTGTTCCGGAAAAGTTTCGGATTTATCGGGAATGCCGGAGGGGGTTACCGGAACCCCCTACGAGAGGGGATGGTCCATAGTGGGCCTAAAGGGAAAGAGAGAGGCAGCCCATAGGGCTGGCCGGCGCCCCCACCTAGGGTTCCTAGATGGACTAGGATTGGGGGGGGGGCGCCACCTCTCCTATTCCTTTCCCTCTTCCTTCTTTTGGTGAATCCTACTAGGAATAGGATTGCAATCCTATTCCTAGTAGGAGTCCACTCCCTAGCCGCACCAGGAAGGGCCGGCCGGCCTCCCTCCCTTGCTCCTTTATATACGGGGGCAGGGGGCACCCAAAGACACACAAGTTGAATTGTTTTAGCCGTGTGCGGTGCCCCCCTCCACAGAATTACACCTCGGTCATACCGTCGCGGAGCTTAGGCGAAGCCCCGCGCCGGTGAACACATCATATTCGTCACCACGCCGTCGTGCTGATGAAACTCTCCCGTGAAGCTCAACTGGATCAAGAGCTCGTGGGACGTCATCAAGCTGAACGTGTGCTGAACGCGGAGGTGTCGTGCGTTCGGTGCTTGATCGGTTGGATCGCGAAGAAGTTCGACAACATCAACCGCATCACTTGACGCTTCCGCTCCCGGTCTACGAGGGTACGTAGACACACTCTTCCCTCTCGTTGCTATGCATCTGGTAGATAGATCTTGCGTGATCGTAGGAAAAATTTAAAATACTACGTTCCCCAACAGTGGCATCATGAGCCAGGTCTATGCGTAGATGATATGCACGAGTAGAACACAATGAGTTGTGGGCGATACTAGTCATACTGCTTACCAGCATGTCATACTTTGCTTCGGCGGTATTGTGAGATGAAGCGGCCCGGACCGACATTACGCGTACGCTTACGCGAGACTGGTTTCACCGTTACGAGCACTCGTTGCTTAAAGGTGACTGGCGGGTGTCTGTCTCTCTCACTTTAGCTGAATCAAGTGTGGCTACGCCCGGTCCTTGTGAAGGTTAAAACAGCACATACTTGACGAAACATCGTTGTGGTTTTGTATGCGTAGGTAAGAACGGTTCTTGCTAAGCCCGTAGCAGCCACGTAAAACTTGCAACAACAAAGTAGAGGACGTCTAACTTTTTTTTGCAGGGCATGTTGTGATGTGATATGGTCAAGACATGATGAGTTATACGGTTTTGTATGAGATGATCATGTTTTGTAAAGTTATCGGCAACTGGCAGGAGCCATATGGTTGTCGCTTTATTGTATGAAATGCAATCGCCATGTAATTGCTTTACTTTATCACTAAGCAGTAGCGATAGTCGTAGAAGCAATAGTTGGTGAGACGACAACGATGCTATGATAGAGATCAAGGTGTCGCGCCGGTGACGAAGGTGATCATGACGGTGCTTTGGAGATTGAGATCAAAAGCACAAGATGATGATGGCCATATCATGTCACATATTTTGATTGCATGTGATGTTTATCTTATTATGCTTCTTATTTTGCTTAGATCGACGGTAGCATTATAAGATGATCCCTTACTAAATTTCAAGGTATAAGTGTTCTCCCTGAGTATGCACCGTTGCGAAAGTTCGTCGTGCCGAGACACCACGTGATGATCGGGTGTGATAAGCTCTACGTTCAAATACAACGGGTGTAAGCCAGTTTTGCACACGCAGAATACTCGGGTTAAACTTGACGAGCCTAGCATATACAAATATGGCCTCGGAACACTGGAGACCGAAAGGTCGAGCGTGAATCATATAGTAGATATGATCAACATAAGATGTTCACCATTGAAACTACTCCATCTCACGTGATGATCGGACATGGTTTAGTTGATTTGGATCACGTGATCATTTAGATGACCAGAGGGATGTCTATCTAAGTGGGGGTTCTTTAAATTAATATGATTAAATTGAACTTTAATTTATCATGAACTTAGTCCTGATAGTTTTGCATATCTATGTCGTTGTAGATCAATGGCCCGTGCTACCGTTCCTTTGAATTTTAATGCATTCCTAGAGAAAGCTAAGTTGAAATATGATGATAGCAATTACACGGACTGGGTCCGTAACCTGAGGATTATCCTCATTGCTGCACAGAAGAATTATGTCCTTGAAGCACCGCTAGGTGACAAGCCCCCTCCCGCTAATGTAGACGCTTTGAACGTCTGGCAGACGCGGTCTGATGACTACACGATAGTTCAGTGTGCCATGCTTTACGGCTTAGTACCGGGACTTCAACGACGTTTTGAACATAATGGACCATATGAGATGTTCCAGGAGTTGAAGTTAATATTTCAAGCAAATGCCCGAATTGAGAAATATGAGATTTCCAATAAGTTCTACAGCTGCAAGATGGAGGAGAATAGTTCTATCAGTGAACACTTGCTCAGAATGTCTGGGTACTACAATCATATGACTCAACTTGGTTGCAAAGTTGACGAGGATAGTGTTATTGATAGAGTTCTTCAATCACTGCCACCAAGCTATAAAGGCTTCGTGATGAACTATAACATGCAAGGGATGCAAAAGACAATTCCCGAGCTCTTCGCTATGCTCAAAGCTGCGGAGGTAGAAATCAAAAAGGAGCATCAAGTGTTGATGGTTAACAAGACCACTAGTTTCAAGAAAAAGGGCAAGGGAAAGAAAGGGAACTTCAAAAAGAATAGCAAGTCAGTTGCTACTTCAACGAAGAAACCCAAATCTGGAGCCAAGCCTGAAACTAAGTGCTTCTACTGCAAGGGGACTGGACACTGGAAGCGGAACTGCCCCAAGTATTTGGCGGATAAGAAGGATGGCAAGATGAACAAAGGTATATGTGATATACATGTTATTGATGTGTACCTTACTAATGCTCGTAGTAGTACCTGGGTATTTGATACCGGTTCGGTTGCTAATATTTGTAACTCGAAACAGGGACTACGGATTAAACGAAGATTAGCTAAGGACGAGGTGACGATGCGCGTGGGAAACGGTTCCAAAGTCGATGTGATCGCCGTCGGCACGCTACCTCTACATCTACCTTCGGGATTAGTTTTAGACCTAAATAATTGTTATTTGGTGCCAGCGTTGAGCATGAACATTATATCTGGATCTTGTTTATTGCGAGACGGTTATTCATTTAAATCAGAGAATAATGGTTGTTCTATTTTAATGAATAATATCTTTTATGGTCATGCACCCTTAAAGTGTGGTCTATTCTTATTGGATCTCGATTGTAGTGATACACATATTCATAATATTGAAACCAAAAGATGCAAGGTTAATAATGATAGTGCAACTTATTTGTGGCACTGCCGTTTAGGTCATATTGGTGTAAAACGCATGAAGAAACTCCATAATGATGGACTTTTGGAATCACTTGATTATGAATCACTTGGTGCTTGCGAACCATGCCTCATGGGCAAGATGACTAAAACTCCGTTCTCCGGAACTATGGAGCGAGCAACAGATTTGTTGGAAATCATACATACTGATGTATGTGGACCAATGAGTGTTGATGCTCGCGACGGGTATCGTTATTTTCTGACCTTCACTGATGATTTGAGCAGATATGGGTATATCTACTTAATGAAACACAAGTGTGAAACATTTGAAAAGTTCAAAGAATTTCAGAGTGAAGTAGAGAATCATCGTAACAAGAAAATAAAGTTTCTACGATCTGATCATGGAGGAGAATATTTGAGTTACGAGTTTGGTCTTCATTTGAAACAATGTGGAATAGTTTCACAACTCACGCCACCTGGAACACCACAGCGTAATGGTGTGTCCGAACGTCGTAACCGTACTTTATTGGATATGGTGCGATCTATGATGTCTCTTACCGATTTACCACTATCGTTTTGGGGTTATGCTTTAGAGACAACTACATTCACGTTAAATAGGGCACCATCTAAATCCGTTGATACGACACCTTATGAACTTTGGTTTAGCAAGAAACCAAAGTTGTCGTTTCTTAAAGTTTGGGGCTGCGATGCTTATGTGAAAACACTTCAACCTGATAAGCTCGAACCCAAGTCGGAAAAATGTGTCTTCATAGGATACCCAAAAGAGACTGTTGGGTACACCTTCTATCACAGATCTGAAGGCAAAATATTCGTTGCTAAGAACGGATCTTTTCTAGAAAAAGAGTTTCTATCGAAAGAAGTGAGTGGGAGGAAAGTAGAACTTGATGAGGTAATTGTACCTTCTCCCAGATTGGAAAGTAGTACATCACAGGAAATTGTTCCAGTGATTCCTACACCAATTAGTGAGGAAGTTAATGATAATGATCATGAATCTTCGGATCAAGTTTCTACTGAACGTCGTAGATCAACCAGAGTACGTTCCGCACCAGAGTGGTACGGCAACCCAGTTCTGGAAATCATGATACTAGACCATGATGAACCTACGAACTATGACGAAGCGATGATGAGCCCAGATTCCGCAAAATGGCTTGAAGCCATGAAATCTGAGATGGGATCCATGTATGAAGAACAAAGTGTGGACTTTGGTTGACTTGCCCGATGATCGGCAAGCCATCGAAAACAAATGGATCTTCAAGAGGAAGACCGACGCAGACGGTAATATTACTGTTTACAAAGCTCGACTTGTTGCGAAAGGTTTTCGACAAGTTCAAGGAGTTGACTACGATGAGACTTTCTCACCTGTAGCGATGCTTAAGTCTGTCCGAATCATGTTAGCAATTGCCGCATTTTATGATTATGAAATCTGGCAAATGGATGTCAAAACTGCATTCCTGAATGGATATCTCAAAGAAGAGTTGTATATGATGCAACCAGAAGGTTTTGTCGATCCAAAAGGTGCTAACAAAGTATGCAAACTCCAGCGATCCATCTATGGACTAGTACAAGCATCTCGGAGTTGGAATATACGCTTTGATGAGGTGATCAAAGCATATGGTTTTATACAGACTTTTGGAGAAGCCTGTATTTACAAGAAAGTGAGTGGGAGCTCTGTAGCATTTCTAATATTATATGTAGATGACATATTGTTGATTGGAAATGATATAGAATTTCTGGATAGCATAAAAGGATACTTGAATAAGAGTTTTTCAATGAAAGACCTCGGTGAAGCTGCTTATAGATTAGGTATCAAGATCTGTAGAGATAGATCAAGACGCTTAATTGGACTTTTACAAAGCACATACCTTGATAAGATTTTGAAGAAGTTCAAAATGGATCAGTCAAAGAAAGGGTTCTTGCCTGTTTTACAAGGTATGAAGTTGAGTAAGACTCAATGCCCGACCACTGCAGAAGATAGAGAGAAAATGAAAGTCATTCCCTATGCCTCAGCCATAGGATCTATCATGTATGCAATGCTGTGTACCAGACCTGATGTGTGCCTTGCTATAAGTCTAGCAGGGAGGTACCAAAGTAATCTAGGAGTGGATCACTGGACAGCAGTCAAAAACATCCTAAAGTATCTGAAAAGAACAAAGGATATGTTTCTCGTATATGGAGGTGACAAAGAGCTCGTCGTAAACGGTTACGTCGATTCTAGCTTTGACACTGATCCGGATGACTCAAAGTCACAAACCGGATATGTATTTTTATTGAACGGTGGAGCTGTCAGTTGGTGCAGTTCCAAGCAGAGCGTTGTGGCGGGATCTACGTGTGAAGCGGAATACATAGCTTCTTCGGAAGCAGCAAATGAAGGAGTCTGGATGAAGGAGTTCATATCCGATCTAGGTGTAATACCTAGTGCATCGGGTCCAATGAAAATCTTTTGTGACAACACTGGAGCCATAGCCTTGGCGAAGGAATCCAGGTTTCACAAGAGAACAAAGCACATCAAAAGACGCTTCAATTCCATCCGCGATCTAGTCAAGGAGGGAGATATAGAGATTTGCAAAATACATACGGATCTGAATGTTGCAGACCCGTTGACTAAGCCTCTTCCACGGGCAAAACATGATCAGCACCAGGACTCCATGGGTGTGAGGATCGTCACTTTGTAATCTAGATTATTGACTCTAGTTCAAGTGGGAGACTGAAGGAAATATGCCCTAGAGGCAATAATAAAGATGTTATTTGTATTTCCTTATATCATGATAAATGTCTTTTATTCATGCTAGAATTGCATTAACCGGAAACTTAGTACATGTGTGAATACATAGACAAAACAGTATGTCCCTAGTATGCCTCTACTAGACTAGCTCATTGATCAAAGATGATTATGTTTCCTAGCCATAGACATGAGTTGTCATTTGATCAACGGGATCACATCATTAGGAGAATGATGTGATGGACAAGACCCATCCGTTAGCATAGCACTATGATCGTTTAGTTTAACTGCTATTGCTTTCTTCATGACTTATACATGTTCCTATGACTATGAGATTATGCAACTCCCGAATACCGTAGGAACACCTTGTGTGCTATCAAACGTCACAACGTAACTGGGTGATCATAAAGATGCTCTACAGGTGTCTCCGAAAGTATTCGTGGTGTTGGCATAGATCAAGAATAGGATTTGTCACTCCGAGTGTCGGAGAGGTATCTCTGGGCCCTCTCGGTAACACACATCACAATAAGCATTGCAAGCAAAAGACTAATGAGTTAGTCACGAGATGATGTGTTGCGGAACGAGTAAAGAGACTTGCCGGTAAAGAGATTGAACTAGGTATAGAGATACCGACGATCGAATCTCGGGCAAGTAACATACCGTTTGACAAAAGGAACAACGTATGTTGTTATGCGGTTCTGACCGATAAAAGATCTTCGTAGAATATGTAGGAGCCAATATGAACATCCAGGTTCCGCTATTGGTTATTGACCGGAGATAAGTCTCGGTCATGTCTACATAGTTCTCGAACCCGTACGGTCCGCACGCTTAACGTTTGATGACGATCGGTATTATGAGTTTATGAGTATTGATGTACCGAAGGTAGTTCGGAGTCCCGGATGAGATCACGGACATGACGAGGAGTCTCGGAATGTCCGAGACATAAAGATTGATATATTGGACGACTATATTCGGACACCGGAAGTGTTCCGGAAAAGTTTGGGATTTATCGGGAATGCCGGAGGGGGTTACCGGAACCCCCTACGAGAGGGGATGGTCCATAGTGGGCCTAAAGGGAAAGAGAGAGGCAGCCCATAGGGCTGGCCAGCGCCCCCACCTAGGGTTCCTAGTTGGACTAGGATTGGGGGGGCGCCACCTCTCCTATTCCTTTCCCTCTTCCTTCTTTTGGTGAATCCTACTAGGAATAGGATTGCAATCCTATTCCTAGTAGGAGTCCACTCCCTAGCCGCAACAGGAAGGGCCGGCCGGCCTCCCTCCCTTGCTCCTTTATATACGGGGGCAGGGGGGCACCCAAAGACACACAAGTTGAATTGTTTTAGCCGTGTGCGGTGCCCCCCTCCACAGAATTACACCTCGGTCATACCGTCGCGGAGCTTAGGCGAAGCCCTGCGCCGGTGAACACATCATATCCGTCACCACGCCGTCGTGCTGACGAAACTCTCCCGTGAAGCTCAACTGGATCAAGAGCTCGTGGGACATCATCAAGCTGAACGTGTGCTGAACGCGGAGGTGCCGTGCGTTCGGTGCTTGATCGGTTGGATCGCGAAGAAGTTCGACAACATCAACCGCGTCACTTAACGCTTCCGCTCCCGGTCTACGAGGGTACGTAGACACACTCTTCCCTCTCGTTGCTATGCATCTGGTAGATAGATCTTGCGTGATCGTAGGAAAAATTTAAAATACTATGTTCCCCAACAATTTCCAATCAACAATATGTCATCCACATATAATATCAGAAATACTATAGAGCTCCCACTCACTTTCTTGTAAATACAAGCTTCTCCAAAAGTCTGTATAAAATCATTTGCTTTGATCACCTCATCAAAGTGTATATTCCAACTCCGAGATGCTTGCACCAGTCCATACATGGATCGCTGGAGCTTGCATACTTTGTTAGCACCTTTAGGATCGACAAAACCTTCTGGTTGCATCATATACAACTCTTCCTTGAGAAATCCATTAAGGAATGCAGTTTTGACATCCATTTGCCAGATTTCATAATCATAAAATGCGGTAATTGCTAACATGATTCGGATAGACTTAAGCATCGCTACGGGTGAGAAGGTCTCATCGTAGTCAACTCCTTGAACTTGTTGAAAACCTTTCGCAACAAGTCGAGCTTTGCAGGTGGTAACATTACCATCAACGTGAGTCTTCTTCTTGAAGATTCATTTAATCTCTATGGCTTGCTAGTCATCGGGCAAGTCATCCAAAGTCCACACTTTGTTCTCATACATGGATCCCATTTCAGATTTCATGGCCTCAAGCCATTTCGCGGAATCTGGGCTCATCATCGCTTCCTCATAGTTTGTAGGTTCATCATGGTCTAGTAACATGACTTCTAGAACAGGATTACCGTACCACTTCGGTGCGGAACGTACTCTGGTTGACCTATGAGGTTTGATAGTAACTTGATCTGAAGTTTCATGATCATCATCATTAGCTTCCTCACTAATTGGTGCAGGTATCACGGGAATGATTTTCTGTGATGAGCTATATTCCAATTCGAGAGAAGATACAATTACCTCATCAAGTTCTACTTTCCTCCCACTCACTTCTGTCGAGAGAAACTCCTTCTCTAGAAAGGATCCATTCTTTGCAACAAAGACCTTGCCTTCAGATATGTGATAGAAGGTGTACCCAACAGTTTCTTTTGGGTATCCTATGAAGACGCACTTCTCCGATTTGGGTTCGAGCTTATCAGGCTGAAGATTTTTCACATAAACATCGCAACCCCAAACTTTAAGAAACGACAGCTTAGGTTTCTTGCCAAACCACAGTTCATACAGCTTCGTCTCAACGGATTTAGATGGTGCCCTATTTAACATGAGTGTAGATGTCTCTAATGCATAACTCCAAAATGATAGTGGTAAATCGGTAAGAGGCATCATAGATCGCACCATTATCTAATAAAGTACGGTTATGACGTTCGGACACACCATTACGTTGTGGTATTCCGGGTGGCGTGAGTTGCGAAACTATTCCACATTGTTTTAAATGAAGACCAAACTCGTAACTCAAATATTCGCCTCCGCGATAAGATCGTAGAAACTTTATTTTCTTGTTATGATGATTCTCTACTTCCTCTGAAATTCTTTGAAATTTTCAAATGTTTCAGACTTGTGTTACATCAAGTAGATATACCCATATCTGCTCAAATCATCTGTGAAGGTTAGAAAATAATGATACCCGTCGCGAGCCTCAACGCTCATCTGACCGCAGACATTGATATGTATTATTTCCAATAAGTCAGTGGCTCACTCCAATTTTCTGGAGAACCGAGTATTAGTCATCTTGCCCATGAGGCATGGTTCACAATCATCAAATGATTCATAATCAAGTGATTCCAAAAGTCCATCCGCATGGAGTTTCTTCATGCGCTTTACACCAATATGACCTTAACGGCAGTGCCACAAATATGTTGCACTATCATTATCAACTTTGCATCTTTTGGCATCAATATTCTGAATATGTGTATCACCACGATCGAGATTCAACAAAAATAGACCACTCTTCAAGGGTGCATGACCATAAACGATATTACTCATATAAATAGAACAAACATTATTCTATGACTTAAATGAATAACCATCTCGCATCAAACAAGATCCAGGTATAATGTCCATGCTCAACGCTGGCACCAAATAACAATTATTTAGGTTAAAACTAATCCCAAAGGTAGATGTAGGAGTAGCGTGCCGACGGCGATCACATCGACCTTAGAACCATTCCCAACACGCATCGTCACCTCGTCCTTAGACAATCTTCGTTTGATCCGTAGCCCCTGTTTCAAGTTACAAATATGAGCAACCAAACCAGTATCAAATACCCAGGCGCTACTTCGAGCATTAGTAAGGTACACATCAATAACATGTATATCAAATATACCTTTGTTCACTTTGGCATCCTTCTTATCCGCCAAATACTTGGGGCAGTTCCGCTTCCAGTGAACAATCCCTTTGCAGTAGAAGCACTCAGTTTCAGGCTTGGCTCCAGACTTGGGTTTCTTCCCGGGAGTAGCAACTTGCTTGCTATTCTTCTTGAAGTTCCCCTTCTTTCCCATGTCCTTTTTTCTTGAAACTAGTGGTCTTGTTAACAATCAACACTTGATGCTCCTTTTTTATTTCTACCTTCGCAGCTTTGAGCATTGCGAAGAGCTCGAGAATTGTCTTCTCCATCCCTTGCATATTATAGTTCATCATGAAGCATTTATAGCTTGGTGTCACTGTTTGAAGAACTCTGTCAATAACACTATCATCCGGAAGATTAACTCCCAGCTGAGTCAAGTGGTTATGGTACCCCGACATTCTGAGTATGTGTTCACTGACAGAATTGTTCTCCTCCATCTTGCAGCTATAGAACTTGTTGGAGAATTCATATCTCTCAACTCGGGCATTTGCTTGAAATATTAACTTCAACTCTTGGAACATGTCATTTTCTCCATGACGTTAAAAATGTCTTTGAAGTCCCGATTCTAAGCTGTAAAGCATGGCACACTGAACTATCGAGTAATCATCAGATCCAGCTTGCCAGACGTTCATAAGATCAGTAGTTGCTCCTCCAGCAGGCTTTTCACCTAGCGATGCATCAAGGACATAATTCTTCTGTGCAGCAATGAGGATAATCCTCAAGTTACGGACCCCGTCCGTGTAGTTGCTACCATCATCTTTCAACTTAGCTTTCTCTAGGAACGCATTAAAATTCAAGGGAACGGTAGCACGGGCCATGAAAACATAGATATGCAAATACTATCAGGACTAAGTTCATGATAAATTAAGTTCAATTAATCTAATTACTTAAGGCCCCTGCCGATTGCCGATAATTTACAGAACATGATCATCTCATACATAAACATATAACTCATCACGTCTTGACCATATCACAAACATGCCCTGCAAAAACAAGTTAGACGTCCTCTACTTTGTTTTTGCAAGTTTTACGTGGCTACTACGGGCTTCTAGCAAGAACCGTTCTTACCTACGCATCAAAACCACAACGATGTTTCGTCAAGTTTGTTGTTTTAACATTCAACAAGGACCGGACCTAGTCAAATTCGATTCAACTAAAGTTGGGGAAATAAACACTCGCTAGCCACCTTTATGCAAAACTAGTTGCATGTCTGCCGGTGGAACTGGTATCATGAACGTGGTCATGTAAGGTTGGTCCGGGCCACTTCATCCAACAATACCGCCGAATCAAAATAAGACATTGGTGGTAAGTAGTATGACTATCACCGCCTACAACTCTTTGTGTTCTACTCGTGCATATCATCTATGCATAGACCTGGCTCTGATGCCACTATAGGGGAATGTACCATGCAATTCCAAAAATTTCCTAAGCTCACGCAAGATCTATCTAGGAGATGCATAGTAACGAGAGCGGGAGAGTGTGTCCACGTACCCTCGTAGACCAAAAGCGGAAGCGTTTACTTAACGTGGTTGATGTAGTCGAACGTCTTCTCAATTCAACCGATCAAGCACTGAATGTACGACACCTCCAAGTTCAGCACACGTTCAGCTCGATGACGTCCCTCGAACTCTTGATCTAGCAAAGTGTTGAGGGAGAGTTTCATCAGCGCGAAGGCGTGGTGACGGTGATGGTGAAGTGATCCACGCAGGGCTTCGCCTAAGCACTACGACAATATGAACTGAGGAGAAAACTGTGGAGGGGGCACCGCGCATGCCTAGGAAGAATTGATGTGTGTTCTAAGGGTGCCCTCCCCACGTATATAAAGGAGGAGAGGGTGGGAGGCAGCCCTAGGGGCGCGCCAAGGATAGGGGAGTCCTACTAGGACCCCTAGTCCTAGTAGGATTCAGCACCCCCTTCTATTCCTTCTCATGGAGGGGGAAAGAAGGATGGAGTGGGAGGAGAAGAAGGAAAGGGGAGTGCCGGCCCCTCCCCTACTCCAATTCGGCCTCCTTCCATGGGGGGCATGCCACCCCTATGTGGGCTGGTGTGCCTCCCTCTTATGTCCCATAGGGCCCATAACTATCCTCGGGGGGTTTTGGTAACCCCCCGAAACTCCGATATGTACCCGGTACCCCTCGGAACCCCTCTGGTGTCAGAATACCATCATCCAATATATCACTCTTGACCTCTCGACCATTTTGAGACTCCTCGTCATGTCTACGATCTTATCCGGGACTTCAAACAATATTCGATGACCAAAAACACATAACTCATAATACAAATCATCATCGAACGTTAAGCGAGCGGACCCTACGGGTTCGAGAACTATGTAGACATGATCGAGACACTTCCCCGGTCAATAACCAATAGCGGAACTTGGATGCTCACATTGTCTCCCACATATTCTATGAAGATCTTTATCGGTCAAACCGTAATGATAACATACGTTATTCCCTTTGTCATCGGTATGTTACTTGCCCGAGATTCGATCGTCGGTATCTTCATACCTAGTTCAATCTCGTTACTGGCAAGTCTCTTTACTCATTTGGTAATGCATCATCCCACAACTAACTCATCAGTCACATTGCTTGCAAGGCTTCTTATGATGTGCATTACCGAGAGGGCCCAGAGATACCTCTCCGATACTCGGAATGACAAATCCTAATCTTGATCAACCCAACAAACATCTTCGGAGATACCTGTAGAGCATCTTTATAATCACCCATTTATGTTGTGACGTTTGATAGCACACAAGGTATTCCTCCGGTATCTGGGAGTTGCATAATCTCATAGTCGGAGGAATATGTATTTGACATGAAGAAAGCAATAACAGTAAAACTGAACGATCATTATGTTAAGCTAACGGATGGGTCATGTCCATCACATCATTTTCCTAATGATGTGTTCCCATTAATCAAATGATAACACATGTCTATGGTTAGGAAACTCAACCATCTTTGATTAATGAGCTAGTCTAGTAGAGGCTTACTAGGGACACTGTGTTTTGTCTATGTATCCACACATGTATCAAGTTTCCGGTTAATACAATTCTAGCATGAATAAAAGACATTTATCATGATATAAGGAAATATAAATAACAACGTTAATATTGCCTCTAGGGCATATTTCCTTCAATGGTGCATTTGGTTGTTCATCTACCTGATGAGGCACTACTTAGAGGTCCAGTACAGTATGGTTGGATGTACCCTATTGACAAGTAGCTAGCCCTTTCAACGGCTATGTTAGGAACAGAACTAGACCTGAGGGTTCCATTGCAGACGCCTACGTTGCTACAGAAGCGTTGACATTCTACTCAAAATACATTGAAACAACTGATTAGCTTAGCAAAAAAGTGGGTGAAGACAATTTCGAGCTCAATGTTTTTTTATTGTTCTGTTCGAGTTACACGGAAGAGTCGACAGGATGACAAACCTAAAGATTTGGACAAAATGGTTGGTATGTGTTGAATAAATGTCCTGATATTCTACCTTATATCGAGTAAGTGCTTAGTATTGTAGCTTTTACATCATAATCTACTAAACTTGCAGCACGTTCTTATATATTTAGATGTTTGAAGCGATCACTATGTTGTGCAGCATCTACGAAAATGAGTTACTAGCGCAAAATCCAAGAAACATCGACAAACTGGTTATGGCAGGATTTGCGAAATGGTTCAAGAGCCGTGTAAGCTTTTGATTTGCATTGTCAGTTTTTTTTAATATATTAAGTACATAAGATGATCAGCTTGTCTATTTCATAACCATAGGTTAAGAAGATGCGGTGGGTGGGCAGGCAGTTAATGACGCTAGATAGTGCAACTAATCCCTAGGTGGTTTTGATAATTAATAACAACATATAGCTCATTGAACTAATATCCATTCAAGATAAATATTTCAGGAAGTTCAATGGTTGGCATGGCATGGATTAGAAATGTGGACCCCTCAAAAAGCTAAGGACAAAGATTGGCAAAAGCTCAAGACTCAACATTTTCATTTTAGTGATCCAAGATCACATTGAGTCCACTGGAAAAGCCAATACTATTAAAAGGGGATGAGGTGTTGCTTAATGGTCTACTTGCTCAAGTGCTTAGTAATATGCTCCAAATCCCTCAACCAATTTCTCATTTCCACATATGTCCCAAATCTAAAAGTCAAACTCGGCCCCACCGATTTGATCTATCCGGCCCCACCGAGTTAACTTGACATAGCAACTGCCACAAACCCTAATCATTTCAGTCTCATCGAGATGGGAATGCAAACTCTCTATTTCCTCTTCGTAACGTTTCGGTCTAACCGAGTTGAGCGAATCAGTCCCACCGAGTTGGCATTGCAAACTCTTTGTTTCCTCTTCATAACGTTTCGGTCTCACCAAGATGAGCGAGTCGGTCCCACCGAGTTTGCCTGACCAACACTCTGTTAGCCTATTACCAAAATTGATCTCACCGAGTTTGTGTAATCGGTCAAATGGAGTTGAGGTTTTTCCCTAACCCTAAAGCATCAGTCTCACCGAGTTGATAGTATCGGCCCCACCGAAATGTCTAACATTCACATTTTGAACTTCTTTGGTCTGACCGATTTTGTTTATTCGGTCTGACCGAGTTGGGTCAAATGTGTATAACAGCTAGACTTTGTGTGGAGACTATATATACCCCTCCACCCCTTCTCCATCAGTGAGAGAGCCATCAGAACATTCCTACACTTCCACTATTCATTTTCTGAGAGAGAACCACCTGCTCATGTGTTGAGACCAAGATATTCCAATCCAACCACAAGAATCTTGATCTCTAGCCTTCCCCTCAAATCTTCTTTCCACCATATCCAAATCTGTGTGAGAGAGTTGAGTGTTGGGGAGACTATCACTTGAAGCACAATAGCAAGGAGTTCATCATTGTCGGTGTACAAAAGTAGGGGCGCTCTTTTTTACCCCTTACTTATGCACAGGCAGTCAGAGCCATGCATGTGACCAAACATAACAGAGCAGAGGAGGGAAGCCAGAGACGCGGAGTTACCAGAACAACGCCAACACGCTGGCACGAGAAGACCAAGCAAAGAGACAGGCTCTCCCCCGACAAGTACTGTAACACCCCAGATGTAACACCTTCCAATTATGGCAATATATGAAACGTTAACTTCATCAATTCCATTTTGGGCTCTTCTTTCATTTCGGGTTTCTTCGTTTTGTCGTGTGCGTGTGTGCATTTCATCCATGTCATGTTATCATGTGCATTGCATTGCATTTGTGTTTTCACTTGCACCCGGTCCCACTCGCCTCTTCCCGTTGTCCATTTCGAGTTCCGACACTCACACACGTGCCCGTGGCACCCCCGAGTCCTTCTTTCGTGTGTGGCCGTGTAACGTTCCCGGTATGAGGTGAGAATCGTCGTGCGTTGTTCTTCTGGTACGTGTAGGTCGCTGGTCAAGTTTCATCGTGTTTGGAGTTCGGTTGATACTCCAACGGTTAACCTAGTGGGCTAAAAGCTCCTCTTATTTTTGGCCCAAGACCCCCTGCACAACAGCCCACTAACGCAGCACAACCACTCCCATCCTCTCGATCATCGGATCGTGATCGCGTGGCCGAAAACCGCTCCTCATTTGGACCTTCCTAGCTACCAGAAACTATAAAACAGTCCCCATCCCCGAAATCCCAGTGCAACCCTAATTTTTCTCTCCCTCCGCGCGCCGGAGACGTCCGCGCAGCCGCCAGACACGTCCGACCCGCTGCCACATCACTCCGACGAATCAGAGGCCGCCACGTCATCTCCGCCGCCACGTGGCGACCCCTGATTGGCCGGGCCACCTCACCCTCATTCACCGCCGCCACCTCAGCCGGACTCGCCGGACCGCCCCGCTGGACCACTGCCGGGCTCGCCAGACCGCCTCGTCGGACCACCGCCGGGCTCGCCGGACCACCGCCGGAACCTCGCCACACCACCGCCGCCGGCCTCGCCTTCGCCCGCCGCCGCCGCAGGCCGCACCACCGCCGCCGGCCTCGCCTCCGCCCGCCGCCGCCGCCGGCCGCAACCACCGCCGCCGGCCTCGCCTCCGCCCGCTGCAGCCGCAGGCCGCAACCACCGCCGGCGACCTCGCCTCCGCCCGCCGCCGCCGCAGGCCGCTACCACCGCCGTCGGCCTCGCCTCCGCCCACCACCGCCGCAGGCCGCACCACCGCCGCCGGCCTCGTCCGCCGCCTCCATGCAGCTCCGCCGCCGTGCCGTCTCCTCGCCGCCCCGTCGTCTTCTCCGGCCATCTCCTCCGCCACCGGCGCCAACTCCGGCGAGATTCGCGGATCGGGACGAGATCCACCCGTCCCCCGATCCAAACGCCTCCGCTCCGCCCGGATCCCTCCGTCCCGCTTCGTCCCGTCCACGTTTGACTTTTTCGGAGGTGAAAATTCCACTAAGTCCCCAGTTTATCATATTTTGTTGCCTCCTTTGCATGGCTGTAACTTCAAGCTCGTAGATCCGTTTTGGGCGTGTAATATATCAAAATGTTCGTTGGGATGTGCTCTTCATTTTGTTCCACTGTGGCATGATTGTTTGAGTTCATCTTGACGCCCTAATCTTCATGGCAAGAGTGCATGTGGCTGTAACTAGTTGTCTGTGTAAATTTTGTTGCCACGTTTGAGATGTGATAACTTTGTGCATGTTGGTCCAAATGGAGCATATGATATATCAAAATGTTCATTGTGAAGTGCTCTATATGATGGTTGCTGTCGCATTCATGTTAGGTGTCATTTTGCCATGTTAATATCTGTTGCAAAAGTGCATGTGGCTGTTAAGTGCTGAAACTTGTTATGAGATGCTGTTTTGACTTGCTCATTGCTATTGATGTGTTTGTCCTCATGTCACATGTCAATATGTTTTAGAAGCACAATAATATGGTCTTTGTTGTGGTGCAATCCACTTTCCATGATATGCCTTGAGGTGACTTAAACAAGCTTGTAAACATGCCATAACAATGTTATTGTTTTATAGTTAGTGAAAAAACTGCTAAGTCTGGAAATCTGTTAACCTGATGCTATGTTTGCTTGATGCCCCACTCAGATCCATGCATGTTTTGGTATTTCAAATGATCATTCCTTGTTGTCCATGTTATGCTCTATCCATCCATGCCCTTACTTGCACATATGGCTTGTTGTAGCTTATTTATTTCTTGCTCCCAAGTTGTTATAAATTTTACCTCTCAAGTTTTTAACAGCATGATCAATGTGGTGAAGCTTGTTGCTATTGATCCATGCCTCCTATGGAGTTGCTCCAATGGAGTTGTTTGATGTATGCTATGTCTACTACATGTCCATGATCTTTATATACTTAGTGGAGTTGATATGAATGTTGTTTTATGCCTCCGAAGGCAGCATCGTGATGATGTTTTTGCCTTCCCAGATTTTGACTAAGTCTGGATAAATTTATTGCGACTTTCCATGCTTGGTTTAGTGTGTTCTAGTAGGTTTTTTGGTGTGTTCTAAGTTCATGCTTGTTAAGTATCATGTCTACTTCATGTCCACGCCCTTGGTCTCCATCTTTGAGTGTTGTAGCATAATTATTTCTTGCTCCAAACATGCCATGTGGCTGTAAACTACAGCTTTGTGTGAATATTGTTTTGCTTGCCATTTGAAAACCGTGTGTCCGTTTCCGGCGATCTTTATATCAATTTCAACCGAAATCTTCCCCTCTATCCAATGGCTTTCTTGGTTTTCCAATATGAGGACTTCTCCATCATCTTCTCCTTACGCTCAAGTGCTTCCACATGCATACGCACATCATACTTGCATTATGTTGATTGTGCATTGCACCTTGTTTGATATTGTGCCATGTTGTGTTCTTGTGTTGAGTAGAGCCGAGACCGAGTACGAGGTTCCTACCGAGGCAAGATGACCTTACCCAGATATCATTACTATCTTTGCCTATGCTAGATGTCTCGCTCTATAGCTTATTGCCTCGATGCCTATGTCTGTTTGTCAGCCTCCTATTGTTGCCATGAACCTCTCTAACCACCCAACCTAGCAAACCTTTGATTGGCTACGTAAGCTTCGCTCAGCCCCTCTTATAGCATTGCTAGTTGCAGGAGAAGACTTGAAGATTCTTGCTTCATGATGAAGTTATTGTTGGGATATCACAATATTTAATCTGTTAAACTAAATCATCTATATATTGGTAATGGTTGGAAGGCTAAGCCTCTTGCTTGGTGTTTTGTTCCACTCATGCCACCCTAGGAACCGTTTAAAACGGTGTTATGTTCCTTGATTTTGCGTTCCTAACATGGTTGGGGTTATGAGACCCCCTCGATAACCCGCTTAGCGCTAAAGCTTTTCCAGCAAGGCCCAACATTGGTTTTACATGCCTAATAACTAAAAACTTGCATAGGGACTAGCTATCCTATGGACTTTATTAACAACCCCCGGGCCAGTGCTCCAGATGAGTGTTGGTCCAAACTAGAGCCACTTGCGGTGCCACCCAGTTCGCTGGGATCTTCGGGTACTGTACGTACTGCTCATCCGGTCGTGGCCTGAGACTAGATATACGCGGCTACTGTCAGGGTCGGCACGCCGGGAGGTCTTCTAGATTAGTTTTACCTATGTCGGAATATCTTGAGCACGGGATTCCAAGAATACTCGGGTCTTCCGACCTTGGAGTTGCGACTCCGCAGACCGTGAGCTTGTGATGGGCTAAGTTGGGACACCCCTGCAGGGTTTTGATCTTTCGAAAGCCGTGCCCGCAGTTATGTGGCAGATGGGAATTTGTTAATATCCGGTTGTAGAAAACTTGACACTATGTTCATAATACACTACCAGCGTGAGTAACCGTGACGGTCACTTTCCGAAGGGGTTCGGGAAGTGAACACGGTGGGGTTATGTTTGACGTGCTTAGATAGGATCACTTTGTGATCACTCTGACGATCATTGGCACCTCTCTTCTCGCTCTAAACACGTAAGCTAGTGCTAGTGCATCTGCAACCTTGTTCTTCAGCCTTGCTCCACACCCAAGGCTTAAATAGTTTTGCTACCCGGGAACGGGATTGCTGAGTCCTCCGTGGCACACAGATTCTACAACACCAGATGCAGGTACCATGGTGAACTACATAGGTGATGGCACAGAGTTGTATTGGGAGTTCAATGAAGAGCGTGGGCGATACTACGTGTCTTATCCAGAGGATCAGTAGGGCTCTTACTAGGATGATCGGGACCTTGTGTTATTTAATTTATGGTATCTTTCATTTGGATCTTCGTCCGTAGTCGGACTCTGATGTTATTTGGATGATGAATATTTATGTAATGCATTGTGTGACGTGGCGAGTGTAAGCCAACTACTCTTTTACAATTTCATCCCTCTTTTACATGACTTGTGCAAAGATACAATTCTTGAGATCATTCAAGTATGATATTATGCCTTTAAGTCGTGCCTCAACACGTGGAAGGTATAATCTCATACTGGGCATTACAAGGACTCTTGCCGGGGTGGCCTGCGCACCCCCGGCAAGAACCCTTGCCGAGGCGATTCACCCAAACGCCTCCGTCGCAGCCACCCTTGAGCCTAGGAGCTCCACCGTCATCAACAGCATTGGAACCAAGGCTCGAGAAGCACTGACGTGGTGGCATACAGATCTTTGTGAAGACAAAGCTCTATGACTCACGAGATAAGAACCAGAAGACACAGCGATCGCGAGGCTCCTTGCCGAGGACGCCCGCGAGGCCTCGGCAAGGCTCCTTACCGAGGACACCCCGGAGCCCCGGCAAGCCTCTATCCGAGGGACACTCACAGAGGCCCCGGCAAGAACCTTGCCGGGAACAGAAGCAAGACTACGGCAAGCCCTTGCCGCCCCGTCGTTGCCCCAGCTCGGCGGCTGACCCGCTAGCCCAAGAAGGCACCCACATGGCGATAGGTGGTTCCTGGTCCAGCTAGTCAAGCACATGAGTGGTGGCATGCAGATCTTCGTGAAGACCCTACCACCACACCACCTCAGCTGCCTGCCCCACTGGCCTGGACGCGCGTCGCGACCAGATGGAGTGGCCATGGACGGGACGGGCTTCTTTTCCATCCTCGATAAAGCAAATAGACACCTAAGCAGTGCATTTAATGTGTCTTGTCCCGTAATAGCATGGGTTAAGCCTATGCACTATACACCTTTCCACCTCATGTGTGCCACTGTGCAGCCCCTTTGGACTATAAAAGGAGGCCCGCGACATACTGGATAAGGACTCGGACCCTGGAAAGCTACACAGGCACCGTAGCTAGCTCAATAACTCAAGAACACTCGAATATACACCAAAGCAGGACTAGGGCATTACGCATCCTCGCGACCTGAACCTGGGTAAACGATCTTTGTGCTGACTCTTAGACCCGCTCTTGGCACAACCTCACGTCCTCCAACCGTAGAAGGGATTCCAGTGATCCCATAGGTATCGTTTCATACTGACATCTTTGGCACGCCAGGTAGGGGGCGCAGTTGTGAAAATCAGTTCTAGAAGTTAGCATAGCAGTTCTTCATCGCAATGGCTCCCAAGAAGAAGACGATTGCAGCGACCGTTTCGTCTCGAGCCGAACGGCCCATGCCGGCACGGGCTGGCGACGGGGTGGTCGCGGATGGAAGTCGAGGCGCGACCCGTGAACACACGCGTCGTTCCAGCAGCCGAAGCGTGGCGAGCGGCATCGCTCGTGCACGAGACGACGAACCACACGCCACCAAGTCCAAGGGCGGAGCCCGGGGCCCCCACAGGCGGCGCGGGGCCCTCCAAGAGCGGCGTCGTACCGCATACGGGCGACGTGGTGACTTCCAATATACCCATGGCGCGCTCCTCCCAGGTCGTGCGCGATGAGCAGCGTCGCCACGCGGAGGACCCCGGGCACCGTCGCAGAAAGAGCCATGCGCATCAGTCGCGGGATGTAGAGGATCAACATGCTCGCCGAGGCGCTGGCGAGAATGGCGTGCAGTTGCAGGACCGTGATACAGCTCCTTATAACATGGTTAGAAGTCGCAGCGCGTCACGGTCCACGCAACTCTCACCGCCACCCACGCCGGCGGAGGCCTTAGCACGCGCGCAGTTGCTCCTCGACTTCCCTCCTGCTGCGGAGAAGCTTGACGAGTGGAGAGCTACCATTCGGAGCCTCGTTGCCATTGCCAACAAAGACGAACCTCGGTCGGCGGGGCCCTCAGGCCGACATTATATCAAGCCGCCGCACGCTAGCACTGGAAGGACCAGAGGCGCCGCAACCATGGTGCATTCTCCTCCTCCTCGCTAGCTACCACGAGTACCAGTCCGTCGGGACGACGCTTGTGATAACATATCCATACCGTCGTCCGACCCGTAGACCCACCATGATCAGCGCCAATTTCTTTGAGAGTGTGCCCACGAGGGCGCTCGAACCACCATCGAGTGCCGGCGCGAGGCACACCACCAGTCGGATAGGCGGGCAGGGCTCGCTACGGACCATCCAGCACCAGGAGGCTCTGGAGGCTTTCCTTACGAGGTAGGTTGTCCAGCCTTTACCCATGAGCTGCGGTGTTTCCAATGGCCCACCCACCACACCTTCAATCCCGATGTCGGTGAGAAGTACAATGGCAAGACTCACCTGTCAGAGTTCCTCAGCATCTACACCATCGCGATGCAGGCTGTTGGGGCGTGCGACGAGAAGGTGCTTGCCAATTATTTCCCGTTGACACTTAAACCCAACGTCATGTCATGGTTGATGCACTTGCCAGTGGATTCTATTTCTTCCTGGTCGGATTTGTGCCATGAGTTTGTTGGCGCCTTTATGGGAGGCCACCAGGCTCATGGCCAAGCAAGCGATTTGCATGTCATCCCCTAGAAGGAAGGTGGAAGCATGTGCAAGTACATACAGAGGTTCAGCCGAGTGCAGTACAACATCCCAGACGTTCATCCCGCCGCCATCATCAGCGCGTTCCATCAAAATGTGCACAACTGCAAGATGCGTGAGGAGCTGGCGATGAATAAAGTCAAGGATGTGGCCGAACTTTATGTTCTGAATGACAGATGCGCTCGGGCTGAAGAGGGAAGGAAGTACCCCGGCGAAGACGCCGGTGTGGAAACCGGTTCCTCGGACGAAGACGTCATCGCCCCGATGAAAAAGGGTCGACGCCACAACAGGAAACGCAAGGGGAAGGCTGTGCTTGCCGTCGAGGGATCTGACGACGCCGGCGCCGCCAAGAAAACCAAGGCAGATGACCCTGACAAAGAGATCTCCGGGTGTGTTGCCTGCCGAGCCTTGGCGGTCGCCGACAAGATAGGAAGCTCCGACAAGCAGTATTGCAAGATCCACCACACCAAAGGCCATGACCTCCAGAACTGCCGACAAGTCGAGCAGCTCGCAGAGAAGAAAAAGGCCGAATATGAAAGGAGGGAGAAGGAGAAAGGCCAAGATGGCGCTGAGGGATCCGGCGAGAAACGTGGCGGTCAGCCTGGCCGCCGCGGCAAAGATAACCAACAAGAACGGCACGCCCGTGGCCGTGACAAGAGGCGAGAAGATGATGACCGTGATGAGGACGACGAGTCCGGCGAGCAAGAGTTCCAGAAAGCCACGAAGGCACGGGAGGGGTTTTCACCATAAGCTCTGCCCTCAACAGCAAATAGGAAGACACGCTCGTCCCCTCCCCGCGGGCGAATGTCGACATGTTTGCATGGCAAGCTTCTGACATCCCCGGCGTTTCCAGGGAGGTGATTGAGCACCATCTTTCTATCCACCTTCATGCGCGACCCGTCAAGCAGAAGGTCAGGATGCAAGCTCTGGAGAGACAAGAGTTTATCACTTAGGAAACCAGGAAGTTAGAGGCGGCAGGCTTAGTGAGAGGAGTGCTCCATCCAACGTGGCTGGCCAATCCGGTGGTGGTGCGTAAGGCAAATGGGAAGTGGAGACTATGTATTGATTACACAGACATCAATAAGGCTTGTCCAAAAGACCCTTTCCCATTGTCGCACATCGACCAAATTGTGGACTCCACGGCCGGATGTGACTTGTTATCATTCATCGACGCTTACTCAGGCTACCATCAGATCTTCATGACGAGAGAAGATGAACAGAAGACATCATTCATCACCCCATGTGGTATGTATTGTTTCATACGGATGCCTTTCGGGTTGAAGAGTAATGGCTCAACATTTGCAAGAGCAGTCCAAATTGGTTTTGAGCCTCAGCTACATAGAAATATGGAAGCTTATATGGATGATATAGTGGTCAAAACCAAGCACAAAGCAACGCTCGTCGAGATTTGGAAGAGACGTTTGTGAATCTACGCAAGATCAACCTCAAGCTGAACCATGAGAAGTGTGTCTTTAGCATCCTGCCCAGCAAGCTTCTCAGTTTCATTGTGTCACAGCGTGGAATTGAAGCGAATCTAGACAAGATCAAGGCCATCGAGCAGATTGAAGCACCCAGGTGGATCAAAGATGTGCGTCGTCTTGCTGGCTGCGTTGCCGCCATGGGCAGATTCATCTCCAAATCTACCGAGTGCGGCCTCCCCTTTTTCATGATTTTGAAAAAGGCGGGCCCAATGGAGTGGACCCCAGAAGCAGAAGCGGCACTGAAAGATTTGAAGAAATACCTTTCCTCTACGCCGATACTGGTCGCGCCTAAACCACAAGAGCCGTTGCTGCTGTATTTAGCGGCAACGGATCAAGTGGTCAGTGCTGCGCTAGTGGCCCAGAGGGAGGTCAATACGGAAGCAATAGCAATGATATAACCTGATGCCACTGGGCCCGAAGCGACACAACCAGATGGAGTAATGCTGAAGAAGAAGATGATGCAACACCTGGTTTACTTTGTCAGTTCCCTACTACAGGGGGGCTAGGTCAAGGTACTCCGGCATGCAGAAATTGCTCTTCTGCCTCCTTATGGCCTTGAGGAAGCTGCGTCATTACTTCCAAGCACATGAAATTACCGTCGTCACTCGCCTCCCGTTGCAGCGGATATTGCATAACCCAGATGCGACTGGGAGGATTGTGGAGTGGGCCCTGGAGTTGTCGAGCTTCGGTTTGAAATTTGAAAGCACTTCGACGATTCAGAGTAGAGTCTTGGTGGAGTTTGTTGCAGAATGGACCTCAACGCCCGACGAAGAGATGTAGGAGACTACTCTCCCGGGCAAGGATACGAGTTGCGACTGGATTATGTACTTTGACGGGGCTTTCTCGCTGCAAGGCGCCGGTGCTGGTGTGCTGCTCGTTGCACCCACCGGAGAGCACCTCAAGTATGCGATCCAGATGCACTTCCCCAAGGAGATGTCAACGAACAACACTGCCGAGTACGAGGGACTGCCTGCTGGTCTCAAGATCGCGGCAGACCTCGGAATCAAGAAGCTCATCGTCAGAGGTGATTCACAGCTTGTCGTCAGGCAAGTAAACAAAGATTACCAGAGCCCGTTGATGGAAGCCTACGTGGATGAAGTGAGGAAGCTGGAGGAGCGTTTCGACGGTATACAAGCAGAGCATGTCCCCCGAGCGGAGAACGAAATCGCCGACTACTTGTCAAAACGCGCCGCCCTCAAACTGCCTGTGGAACCTGGTACCTTTGTGCTTCAATTAATTCAGCCATCTGTTGAACCATCAACCGAGCAGAACAAGCGATGGAAATTAGGCCCCGGCAAGTACTTTCCTGCTGAACCCCCAGGGATGGCCGACAAAGGTGTTGCTGGGGACGCTGAGCCTGCCATGGGGCGACAAACTCCGGCAGGGCATCAAGCCCTGGCCGTAGAGGCAATTGCTCCCGTGGCAGAGGAAATGCCTTTGGTCCTTGCCGTCGAGCCCCAAGCTCCGGCATGGGCACAACATATCGTCCAATTCCTCCAGATCGGGGAACTTCCTGAGGAGCAGGAAGAAGCGGAGAAAGTAGCCCGTCGGTCCGCCATGTACCAGTTCATCGACGATGTCTTGTACAAAAAAAGACCGAACGGTGTGAAATTGAAGTGCATTCCCTAGGAGGAAGGGCTGGGGTTGTTGGCAGAGATACACGGAGGCATATGTGGCTCCCACATAGGGTCGAGAGCCCTTGCCGGCAAGGCATTCCGGCAAGGTTTCTTCTGGCCCACTGCCCTCCAGGATGCGACGGCACTAGTAACCAAGTGTGAAGCATGCCAGTTCCATTCAAAGAAGCTTCATAAACTAGCTCAAGCTCTCCAAACAATCCCTCTTTCCTGGCCATTCTCGGTCTGGGGCTCGACATACTGGGCCCTTTCCCCCGTGTCGTCGGGGGCTTTGAGTACTTGTACGTTGCAATCGACAAGTTCACAAAGTGGCCAGAGGTGGAAGTAGTGGGAAAGGTGACGGCGTAATCAGCCATCAAATTCTTCAAAGGCATGGTCTACCGGTTCGGGATACCAAACAGAGTCATCACCGACAACGGCACGCAGTTCACAAGCCACTCCTTCATGCAGTATATTCAAGATCTCGGCAGCAAGGTCTGCTTTGCTTCCGTTGTGCATCCTCGAAGCAACGGCTAAGCAGAGAGGGCAAATGTTGAAGTACTGCGAGGCCTCCGAACAAGAACTTTTGACAGACTGCACAAGTGCAGAAGACGCTGGATTGATGAACTGCTGACGTTTCTTTGGTTAATCAGAACGACACCAAATCGAGCCACTGGCCAGACACCTTTCTCCCTTGTTTACGAGGCGGAAGCAGTTCTCCCCACGGAACTCACATACGGGTCACCCCGAGTGCTTGCTTATGATGAGCTTGAGCAAGAGCAGCTGCGCCAAGATGATGCCATGCTCCTCGAGGAAGATCCTCTGCGGGTGGCTGTGTGAGTAGCGCGCTACCAGCAGGCCTTGCGCCACTATCATAGCCGTAAGGTTCATGCCCGAAGCTGTGAGCAAGGCGACCTTGTTCTTCGGCACGTTCAGTCGGCCAAGAATTCCAACAAGTTGACGCCGAAGTGGGAAGGCCCTTATTGGATAATACGAGTCACCAGGCCTGGCGCAGTCCGCCTGGAGACCAAAGATGGTATTCCAGTGAGTAACTCCTGGAACATCGAACATCTTCGTAAGTTTTACCCGTAAGGCGCGGTTGCCAGGCTTCCCGGCAAGCCACCCTTTTGTACAAGTCTTGCTGGCAAGGCATGTAACCCTTTGTACAAAGCCAGGCGCACACCCTAAGCATAAATAAGTGAAGCGTTGGCGCCCTAAGTTTAGGATGCATGCTAGGTTGAGTCTCTTTCTCTGTTGGGGTTGATAGTGCTTAACGGCGGCTAACCCCTGGCATAGAAGTCGAGTTTGCGTCTCTCTGTTTCCTTTCCGTCCCCTTGTTCGCAGGATGCGTGGACATTTCTGCTGAGCTATTTGGAAGAAAGAGGACGAACCAACGCTCCGACCTCGGCAAAACTGAGGTTGCCGGGGGCTGCGCGACTAAGGGTCAAGCATGGGAAGACAAGGTTGTCGGGAGCTACAGGACTAGATAAGTCTTTCATCCCCCGCTCCTTTCTTCCATTCGGAACTTAGGCGTATGAGGCTTCGTTAGTTCTTATGCCATCATGCTCCCTTTTTCCATGTGTCCAACAAGCTTTGTCTTGGACCGGGGCTTGGTAGTAGTATGATGGGAAGGGAGCGGACGAAGGGCCTAACCCTACCCTGCTCCTACTTCCGCCAAGGGCACGGATACATTTATGGAGCGGGGGGCAGCAAGGCTTGTTGCCGGGACACGTTGTTTATCTTAAGATAACAGGGATCCGTTCCTTGGTGTGGCTCCTGCCCGCGTGCAAAGAAACCCAGCAAACACCCTTCTCTTCATTAATACGTTGTAAACAAGTACAATTCATACGGAACGCATACATAAGCGAGGGGGTTACGAGATTTTAAATCTTACAAAGGCCCATAGGCTTAAAAACTAAAAAGAGATCAGATGCCCGTAATCCCTTTCTTCTCCCTCTCCTCAGGAAATGGAACAAGATGGCGAAGGGCAAAAGGAGCGCCTAGGCGAAGCGCGAGCAGCACAAAGCACCAAGAGAACATCTCGGCGGCCGTCCCGAAGGAGGCCGACGATGATGGCACCGGGAGAAGAGCCGAAAGATGGGGTAGCGGGCCGGCAATGCGTGAGTTGACACCCGCGTACTCCGACATGACGATCGCCACCCACCTTCTTCACCTTCTCCGGCCTCCCAACGCCAGCCACCCAAGGAGGCCACCCCGAGAAGTTCGAGGGGCTGGTGGTGCAGATGATGGTGCTGCCGGCATCACCCGGGGACGGTGTATCCGCTGCCTAGTCGGACCCATCATCCTCCCGCCCACTGCCCTCGTTGGTGCTATCGATGTCCTCCCCATCGCTCTCGCTCGGGGAGGAGTCTTCGACGTCAGTCGAGCTCTCTGCACAGCACCCTGGTCTCTGTCCCGAGCGCCCGAAGACCTTGACGGAGAGCAGATCGCTCTCAGCCAACCTGAAGCAGAGGACGTGCCCCTTCGTCAAGCAGTGGGCACGCGCGAAGGTCTTCCACCCCCGGCGGAGGAGCATTACGTGAAGAGCGGGGAACTTGGTGTCCACCCACATGGCGCCATGGCAACACCCCTCTATGTGAAGCCTCAACCTTGGTGGCTGATCGACCTCCAACACCTTCGTGAATGCTTCGAGAAGACGGAGGCGACTGCGCAGTAGCTCGCGCAGTTGCAAGATGAACTCCAGTGCCGTGTCCCTGACATGGCCGCGTGGGGAGGCAGGAGGAGACGACGGAGGAGATGGAGACAGAGATGATGATGGCGCGGGCGTTCCCCGACCTCATCCACCCCTGCCTCGACCGCCTCGCCGACTGCGACCTCGGCCGGCGCCTCTGCCTCCCGCATGATCCTCGTCCTGGGCATCCGGCTCTTCTTTGACCGCCGCCGCCCTCTGACGGGAGGACGACCTGGTCGCCTCCGCGGAGGCACGGCCACGGCCATGCACTCTCGGCATATCCTGAGGAGAAAAGGGATCGAACTGGAAGAGGATGAGTGGGGGGTGAGATGCACCATCCATCTCCTCCCCCCTCTTTATAGAAGGGCAACCACCCGAATGAACCTGTCCAAACACCGGAGGCACAAGAGAACATGACCGGCCCGTTGCTCCAATCAGCGGAGCCCGGCCCCCTACTTCAGCATTAAAGCCCGCACCCCCTGCATCCTCCGCCTGCCCTCCCCGACGCATGAGGGGCACGTGGCGAACAGATCAGGGTTTCGGGTGGCATGTGGCACGACCATTTTTCACACCCCATGATCGTGGGGCGACCCAAGTCCACCTAGTAAATGAACCGCGCCCCCGCGACTTCCTCTATTGTTTATGAGGAGGGCGCGAACTGTCTCTTTAATATTGGAACCGCAAGGTGATGCAAGCATGCTGCGGTCATCCCACGCATGACCCCCACATCAGCGCAGATCGTGGGGAAGCGCAACCACCAGAAGAGTTACTGCGACAAAGAGAATCCAAACCTACTGCCCGCGCACCATTCTGGGCCTAGCCCAACAACGCGTCGCACTTATGAATGGCCCAGGCCCGGGGGCTCCTGTTGGTGTACAAAAGTAGGGGCGCTCTTTTTTACCCCTTACTTGTGCACGCGCAATCAGAGCCATGCTTGTGACCAAACAAAATAGAGTAGAGGAGGGAAGCCAGAGACGCAGAGTTACCTAAACAATGCCAATACGATGGCACGAGAAGACCAAGCAAGGAGACAGGCTCTCCCCCGACAAGGACTCTTGCCGAGGCGGCCTGAGCGCCCCCGGCAAGAACCCTTGCCGGGGCAATTCACCCAAACGCCTTCGTCGCAGCCACGCTTGAGCCTAGGAGCTCGAACGTCATCAACAGCATTGGAACCAAGGCTCGAGAAGCGCCCACATTATGGCATGCAGATCTTTGCGAAGACAAAGGTTTATGACTCCCTAGATAAGAACCAGATGACACGGCGATCGCGAGGCTTCTTGCCGAGGACGCGCATGAGGCCCCGGCAAGGCTCCTTACCGAAGACACCCTGGAGCCCCGACATGCCTCTTGCCAAGGGACTCTCACAGAGGCCCCGGCAAGACCCTTGCCGGGAATAGAAGCAAGACTGCAGCAAGCCCTTGCCACCCCGTTGTCGCCCAAGCTCGGTGGCTGGCCCGCTAGCCCAGGCAGGCACCCACGTGGCTATACGTGGTTCCTGGTCCAGCTAGTGAAGCACCTGCGTGGTGGCAAGCAGATCTTCGTGAAGACCCTACCACCACGCCACCTCAGCTGCCTGCCCCACTGGCCTGGATGTGCGTCGCGACCAGACGGAGCGGGCATGGACGGGACGGGCTTCTTTTCCATCCCCGATAAAGCAAATAGACACCTAAGCAGCGCATTTAATGCGTCGTGTCCCGTAATAGCTTGGGATAAGCCTATACACTGTACACCTTTGCACCTCCTGTGTGCCTCTGTGGCAGCCCCTTTGTACTATAAAAGGAGGCCCGCGGCATACTGGAGAAGGATTCGGACCCTGGTAAGCTAGACAGGCACCGTAGCTAGCTCAAGAACTCAAGAACACTCGAATATACACCAAATCAGGACTAGGGCATTACGCATCCTCGCGGCCCGAACCTGGGTAAACGATCTTTGTGCTGACTCTTAGACCCGCTCTTTGCACAACCTCGCGTCCGCGAACCATAGAAGGGATTCCAGTGATCCCATGGGTGTCGTTTCGTACCGACAATCATCAACACACCATTTATTACCTTTTGGAGAGTGGTGTCTCCTCGATTGGTTAGGTGTCACTTGGGAGCCTCCGACAAGATTGTGGAGTTGAACCAAGGAGTTTGTAAGGGCAAGGAGATCGCCTACTTCATGAAGATCTACCATAGTGAGGCAAGTTCTTCGTGGGCGATGGCCATGTTGGGATAGACAAGGTTTCTTCTTCGTGGACGCTTCGTGGGTGGAGCCCTCCATGGACTCATGCAGCCGTTACCCTTCGTGGGTTGAAGTCTCCATCAACGTGGATGTACGATAGAACCACCTATCGGAACCACGCCAAAAACATATGTGTCTCCAATTGTGTTTGCATTCTCCAAACCCCTCCCTTTACCTTCATATGCAATGCTTTACTTTCCGCTGCTACAACCCTAGAATTGCATGTGTAGGAAGATTGCTTGACTTGTGCTAATTTGCTAAAAACTGTCAAAACTTAAAATTGCGAAAAGGCTAAGTTTTTATTTGGTCAAGTAGTCTAATCACCCCCCCCCCTATAGACATACTTTTGATCCTACAAGTGGTATCAGAGCTTTGGTCTCCATTTGCCTTGATTTTCATAGTTTTGGTGATCATAGCCTTGGTTTCACATCCTAGAAGAGTATGGCGTCTAGCGAGGGAAGTTACCATCGCAGAGGTCCTTACTTTGATGGTACTAATTTTTCTAGTTGGAAGCATAAGATGAAAATGCATATTCTTGGACATAACCCCGTCGTTTGGGCTATTGTGTGTATTGGTTTGCAAGGTGAATTCTTCGATGGGAAGGAACTAAATCGTGAAGCTACCGCTGAAGAATTGAAGATGTTGCAATACAATGCTCAAGCTTGCGATATCCTCTTCAATGGATTGTGTCCCGAAGAATTCAACAAAATCAGCCGTCTTGAGAATGGAAAGGAAATTTGGGATACTTTGATTGATATGCATGAAGGTACCGACTCCGTCAAGGAATCCAAGTTGGATGTGCTTCAAAGTCGACTTGACAAGTTCAAAATGAAGGATGGTGAAGGTGTTGCTGAAATATACTCTAGGCTTGCTCTCATCACAAATAAGATTGCCGGCTTAGGAAGCGGAGAAATGACCGATAGATTCATCATCAAGAAAATCCTAAGAGCCTTGGATGGAAAATATGACACTGTGTGCACATTGATCCAAATGTTGCCAAATTACAAAGATCTAAAGCCAACGGAGGTCACTGGTAGAATTGTTGCTCATGAGATGTCACTTAAGGATAAAGAAGAGCTTTACAACAAGTCTAGTGGCGCTTACAAAGCTTCATGTGATGCTCCTACATCATCAAGTGAGAAACAAGTCTTCAATGAAGAATTGAACTTAATGGTGAAGAACTTCAACAAATTTTACAATAATAGAAGCAAAGAGAGAAACTCCAAATCAAGGTCCTAAAATGACAAAAGATCTTCTAGTCGTGATCAGAATTGCTACAATTGTGGAAGACCCGGACACTGTTCAAATGAGTGTACAACTCCACACAAGAGAAGAGAAGACTCACCCAAAAGGAGAAGTAGAAGAGAAGATTCACCACCAAGATAGAGAAGGAGTAGAGATGATTGTTATGAATGAAGTCCCTCTCGTAGAAGCAAGGATTCGGAAAGGAAGGACAAATCATCAAGAAGCTATACAAGACGAAGACATCAAGCTCATGTTGGTGAATGGGTATCCGGTTCCGACTCCCATGACCACTCCGAGAGAAGCTATTACTCCGACTCCGAAGATACTCAAGATGAAGGTGTTGCCGGAATTGCTCTTCTGTCATCCAACTCCTACGATATATTTGACTCACCAAATGAAGGAATTGGAAGATGCTTCATGGCTAAAGGTCCTAAGGTATCACACCCCGAATATCTTGATTTCAATAGTGATGAAGATGACTTGCTTGGAGATGATGATTTACTTGTTGGTAGCAATAGTGATGAAAACTATGATGAAATTTCCATTAATCATGCTAATCAAGATAAAATGAATGACAATGATAATAAGGAGATTGAGCGTCTAACTAAAGAATTGAACACTCTTAAGTTAGCTCATGAAACTACCTTAGAGGATCACCAAGAACTTTTGAGGAATCATGAGAAGCTACGCTTTGAAAAGCTAAATCTAGAGCAAGAGCATGAGTTCTTAAAAGCAATCAATGATGATCTTCGTAAGAAAAGTTCTGCTTACATTGCCAAGCTTTTACTCTTGTCTACCTATATGCCACAAGTAAAATCTAGCAATAAGAACAAGAAAGATGCTTCCTCTAGTAGTAACAATAATCATGATAAATCCAATGTTGTTGCTTCTAGTAGTTCTCTTGATTCCACTAATGACTCTCTTAGCCAAGTTACACTTGAGCAAGAAAATAACTTGTTGAAGGGAATTTATAGAGAAAGGTGTTTATAAGAGCCTTGTCGGGAGTAAGGAAGGCACCGGAATAATCAAGGTGTTAGTTTTGAACAAAAGTTCAATTCCAATGCAGTTGTGTGGGAAGAAGATCAATACCCCAAGACAAAGTTTGTTCCTCAACAAGAGAAGTATGATCCTCCTTCCTTCTAGGGGACACAAGCCCAAGATGATCTTCCACCACAAGACCAAGAGCTAAAGGGCAAGGACAAGCTTCAAGAAGAGATTGATGCATTTGAAGAAGATCATAAGGCCTTGGTCAAGTGGATTCCTAGGACTATGTAAAGTTCTACTTCATCAGGTACATCTACAACTCCAAGGATTCCCATCAAGATGATGTGGATCCCGAAGAAGAAGAACTAGAGTGTTCTTGAGGGTGACTCTGCCAATATACTTCACTCTTATTCATACTGGCAAGGACAAGTGCAATCAACTTTCACATCTTGCACTAGTTCAAGGAGTCACAAACACTCTTGTTTGTAAGACAAGGGACAAGGTAACCTAATGTTTTCATGGACATCATCTTCTGTGCCATTCACTCTATGTCCATGGATATCTTTGTATGTTCCTTGTGGGACTAACCCATGTAGGTATTGAAAGTGCAACTCACTCCAATGGATTGCTTCAAAATGATCTACATCAACATTGAGCATCTACATCTTCAACACCTACATGAAGTCATCGTCGACAGAACCCAAGGTTAGTTCATCCCTCTTAGGGGGATATCACATCTAGCGGGATCATTACTCTAAGAATTGAGCTAAAGCAACTCTAATGGTATGAACAGAACAATGCTTTATGAAAAAGTGGTAACCCCACTTGAGCTTAAACGATGAGTATGACCTATGATCAAATCCTCTCATTTGACTCCTAAGTCAATATACTCATATATAGATGACCTAGTCATCGCCAATTGCTTGATAGATGCTAGAATGTTTGTGCATGCTTTGCCACATATTTCACTTGCTATCTAATTGAGTGAGCATGTTGAGTGCATATTTTTCTCATTAAGGACATCCATTTGTTGCTTTGATTGTTTGGCTTCCTTCTTTTGCCAAATGAATGGACAAGAATGCCTAAGTACCCCCTCTAGCTATCTATGCTCTTCTTGTCTCAAACTCTATTCATGCTACATCACAATTGATCAAGTCAGATTCGAACCCTCTAAGTGAGGAGCACTCGGAGTCACCGATTCATCATAGACTTAAACTTCCAAAACCTCTTAGTGCATTTCGGTCTGACCGGTTCTTTCCTTTCGGTCGTACCGAGTCCATTAAGTTGATCTAGGTTTTCAATCTCGGTGCAACCGATTAGAACAATTCGGTCTCACCGAGTTCTAGTAACTGCTAGCAGTTTTGCATCTCGGTGCCACCAAGTCGTTCCACTCGGTCACGCCGACAGGGTCTGGATATATATACCCACGGGCCGAACCTTGGAAAGTTTTCCAAATCTTTCGCCCGCGCCTATCCATCTCTACCGACTCTAGGTCTTCAGATCATCCTCTCATCGGCGGCGACCTCCTGCCGCTAGTCTCCACCGCCATCAACGGAAATCTCCGCCCGCCATTGTCGCCATAGTGAACTCATCGCCGAGTTAGGGTATGAGTTCGACCCTTTGTGATTTCTCAATCTAATTCGTAGCACAAAGTCAATGCCATGATTTTGGCCACGTTTCAGATCATCCTGTCCAGCAAAAACTGCATATAGGTTAGTTTTGATTCAAAGTTTTAGGGTTAGGTTTCCGCCGAACTCATCTTAGACCGACCGAGTTGTAGAAGTCGGTCTCAACGATTTGGCTTAGGCCATTGCACTTGTAATGTTCGGTCTGACCGAAACTTGCAAATCGGTGTGACCGAGTTCAACTCTCAGTGAAACCCTAGCAATCTCGGGGTCACCGAACTATGTCTCGGTCTGACCGATTTCTCTAGTTTAGACTCTCAAAGTTGCTTCAGTGTCACCGAGTTTAACAAATCGGTAGCTCCGAAATGCTTTCTATAGAACAAGTTTTTGACTCGATTGTTTTGCAAAATATCTGCACTGTGATGCTCATCCACTCTACCTCAACTATATCTATTCACAGGGTCAGCTTGCACTATCAGATATGTCTGAGGGAAGTGACAGTCAGAACAGGTCAGAGGAGCAGGCACAAGTGAGTGAGGGCTCTAGTCCCTCCAATAGCAGCTACTATTAGAGCAGCAGAAGCACTCCAAGCAATCTGCCAAAGGCTTCCACCAAGACAAGGAAGAAGAAAACTTCTGACAGTGAGGATGAAGATTTTGTGGCTGAAGAGGTCACTTCAAAGAAGAAGGTTTTCAACAAGGAGTATGGCACTGCAGCTGCAACCAAGCCTGGGTTGCAAAAGAAAGCCCCTGCCAAGAGAGTGCCTATGTCAAAAGCAAGATCCTCCACTCAAGAAACCATGGTGTTCACTCTTGAAACAAGAGATGATGAGCCAGCAGGATCTAAGAAGAGAGCTACGAAGACCACGGCCAGAGTGGTTGGCAAGCCATCTATGAGAGATGATGATGATGCTGATAAGCCTGTTGCACCTGCTGCAAAGACTCAGGAGCTGACGGGGGATGCCATCAAAGCCAGGGCTGCTCCATCCAAGCCCAAAGCTGCCCCCAAAGCTTCTGCACCCAAGAAGACCACTAGAGACATTCCAGCAGCTGAAAAGAACAAGGCCCCAGTGCTAGATGTTCCAGAGGAAGAGGAAGATCAAGAACAAGAATCCTCAGATGATGATGAGTCCATGATGCTCAGAAAACTTAAGCCAAAAATTACAGATCATAATGATGCCCATCTTGTTGCTGAAAACATGAAACTGAGAAAGGATGCAGGTCTGAGACTTTGGAGACAGACTGATCCATATGCTACTAGGAGGAGAACTGGTGTGGACTATAGATTTGACACCAAGCAAAACATGTTGATTTCTTTCCAGGTATGCATGAAAGCTTCAGCCAGAATGAAGTTGACAAGTTTGTGGGAAAGAAACTGACTAGATGGAACGATGAGATGGTCATGCAATTCTACTCCACTGCTCATTTCTATCCAGATGGTAGAATTGTATGGATGACTGAAGGAACCAGGTACCAATCAACTGTTGCTGAATGGGAAAGTTTGATCAATGCCGCCAAGGAGGATGAAAATGAAAAAGATGTGTATGCCAAGCCCAGGAAGGATCATGACTCCATGGCAAACATGTACAAACCAATTCCTAACAAAGATTTGAAGACTCACAAGTTTGGCTCCATATATCATTTGTTGTCTGGAGTAACCACCATGAATACTATACTAAGGCACACTTTGTTGCCCAAGTTAGGAGATCATAGAATGATCCGAGGTCACTCCATCAACTTGCTCCATATGTTTGATGTTCCTAAGAAGTTCAAGGTCATGAGCCTGATTGTAGAGACAATCAATAGGACAGCAGCAGACCAGAAAAGGTCTTGTGGATATGCCCCTCACATTTAGATACTTATCAACTCCAAGTTGTAGAAAGGGACATATCGGCTTGACAAGAGGCATCTACCTCTTAGGCAAGATTTTGAGGACAATGAAGTTGTCGTGGATGCATCCCATCCTACTTTAGTTGAAGGCCAAGAGAAGATTTCTCAAGTAAAGGCAGCAAAGCAAGCAAGTGCTTATGTAGCTCCTAAGACCAAGCAAGAACAGCTCAGTTATCTGCTTGAGCCCACTCTAAGGATTGAGAAGAGTTTGGCCAACTTGACTCGGAATCAAGCAAGCCTTGAGAGGATCATTGAGACTAAGTTATATGATATAGATGTTAAGGTCACAGAGATCCAGACTACTGTGGAGAAGCTCAAGGAAGATGCTGAGGACAGAGATCGATATATGCTTTTCACAGAGTCCTAAGTGGACCAAGATCTTCAGCTGTGTCAGTTGATGAGCCCAGGCCTACACTTTGAGCTCCTGCAGCCACTGCCATAGTTGTTCCTCCAGTATCAACACCTCCAGTTCCACAGACTTCATTGGAAGTGTTTGCAGATTCTCTCTTCTCCACGCCATCTACGTACACTGGAGCCACCAGCGAGAAGACTTCTTCTGCAGGTCCCGGAGATCATGCCTAGAGTGCTGCATAACACTATGCATTATCGAGCTTTTTGGTAACTTGTTGCCAAAGGGGGAGAAAGTGTATAGATCATTAGGCTTCGAGAGAGAGTGCCTTGCTTATCTTTGTTGGTTTTTGCTTGCTACTTCGTTTGGTTGTTTGGTTATTGCTACAATTTTCTTATGGGTGTGAGATACTACTTGTGCTTGGTCATATCATAGTATGCTTAATGTGTGCCTATTTGATTGTGTATGATCATTCACTTGTTATTTTGGTGATGAGTGCTTATTGCTTAAATCTTATCATTTTGAGCGCTCCATCAAGATGTATGTGACATGGAAGAGTAACCCATGATCCTAATCGATTGTACATTTGCATTCGAAAGCAAATCTTAAACAATGCACAAATTTAGGGGGAGCTCTTGCTTATCACATACTTCTCAAAGCGACGATATATTTCATCTTATTATCTGTTATCGAAGCTTTGATCTATATGATGTCATCAATTACCAAAAAGGGGGAGATTGAAAGTGCAACTAATCCTTTGGTGGTTTTGATAATTAATAACAACATATAGCTCATTGAACTAATATCCTTTCAAAATAAATATTTCAAGAAGTTCAATGGTTGGCATGGCATGGATTAGAAATGTGGACCCCTCAAAAAGCTAAGGACAAAGATCGGCAAAAGCTCAAGACTCTACATTTCCATTTTAGTGATCCAAGATCACATTGAGTCCATAGGAAAAGCCAATACTATTAAAAGGGGATGCGGTGTTGCTTAATGGTCTACTTGCTCAAGTGCTTAGTAATATGCTCCAAATCCCTCAACCACTTTCTCATTTTCACATATATCCAAAACCTAAAAGTCAAACTCAGCCCCACCGATTTGATCTATTCGGCCCCACCAAGTTCAAATGACATAGCCACTGCCACAAACCCTAATCAGTTTGGTCTCACCGATAGGGATCTCGGTCTCACTGAGATGGGAATGCAAACTCTCTGTTTCCTCTTCGTAACATTTCAGTCTAACCAAGATGAGCGAATCGGTCCCACCGAGTTGGCATTGCAAACTCCTGGTTTCCTCTTCGTAACATTTCAGTCTCACCGAGATGAGCGAATCGGTCCCATCGAGTTTGCCTGGCCAACACTCTGTTAGCCTATTACCAAAATTGGTCTCACCAAGTTTGTGTAATCGGTCAAACCGAGTTGAGGTTTTACCCTAACCCTAACGCATCGGTCTCACCGAGTTAATAGTATCGGTCCCACTGAAATGTCTAATGTTCACATTTTCAACTTCTTCGGTCTGACCGAGTTTGTTTACTCAATCTGACCAAGTTGGGTCAAATGTGTGTAACAGCTAGATTTTGTGTGGATGCTATATATACCCCTCAACCCCTTCTCCATCAGTGAGAGAGCCATCAGAACGTGCCTACACTTCCACTATTCATTTTTTGAGAGAGAACCACGTGCTCATGTGTTGAGACCAAGATATCCCAATCCAACCACAAGAATCTGGATCTATACACTTCCCCAAGTTGCTTTCCACTCAAATGTTCTTTCCACCATATCCAAATCTGTGAGAGAGAGTTCAGTGTTGGTAGACTATCACTTGAAGCACAAGAGCAAGGAGTTCATCATCAACACACCATTTATTAACTTTCGGAGAGTGGTGTCTCCTAGATTGGTTAGGTGTCACTTGGGAGCCTCCGACAAGATTGTGGAGTAGAACCAAGGAGTTTGTAAGGGCAAGGAGATCGCCTACTTCGTGAAGATCTACCATAGTGAGGCAAGTCCTTCGTGGGCGATGGCCATGGTGGGATAGACAAGGTTGCTTCTTCGTGGACTCTTCGTGGCTGGAGGCCTTCGTGGACTCACGCAGCCGTTACCCTTCGTGGGTTGAAGTCTCCATCAACGTGGATGTACGATAGCACCACCTATCGGAACCACGCCAAAAACATTCGTCTCTCCAATTGCATTTGCACTCTCCAAACCTCTCCCTTTACCTTCATATGCAATGCTTTACTTTCCACTGCTACAACTCTAGAATTGCATGTGTAGGAAGATTGCTTGACTTGTGCTAATTTGCTAAAAACCGTCAAAACTTAAAATTGGGGAAAGGCTAAGTTTTTATTTGGTCAAGGAGTCTAATCACCCCCTTCTAGACATACTTTCGATCCTACAACACCTTTTACGCACTAGCAATGGATCCTGATACTTGGGTAAGACATTATGAATCTTGCGTTGTTGGAGATGTGCGCTACAACACCCTTGCATGCAATGAAGGTAGGAAGACACAAAATAGTGTCGTCATGAGCACGGATACGTATGGCAAAGAGACAACTGAAATGTATGCTACCATAACAGACGTTGTTTAGTTGCAGTATATCTCTAGTTTCGAGGTTCATCGATGTGTGGTTGTGTTGTCGTTCGTATAACCTGTTTTCCAGGATCACAAAACTCAAAGTTGATGATTATTTCAAATCAATCAATGTTAAGGCCCCATACCACACCGAGGAGCCTTTTATTTTGTCAAATCAAGCAACATAAATGTTTTTCTTGGAAGACACATATGCATGCTAAAGTTTTGAGCAGAGGAATTCATTTAATGAGTTGCACAACAAGATGACGCTTACACTGCTCCTGGTGTAGAAGATTCCACAAATGTTCATAGTATCTTTGAGAACCATCGCATCAATAACGCATGTGAAAAGATTCCCTATCGGGTTGTGGATTTATGAGAGTTGATCATTAAGAGGCCAACGCTCGAGGACATTGAGGATAAACACAAAGATGACACTGGGGGATTACAATTCACACTGACACACATGGCGCAGATGTTGACGCTACTGCTGTGGATGATCATTAGATTACTTTTGTCGTATTTGCCTGTGAGAAAAAGACTTTTTTCTACTATGTGAAATTGTGTTTGCTATGACAACTGAACCCGATGAAGTTGTTGTTTAGTATTTTGCCGTGAGAAGATCATATATTATGTATGTTGATTTGTGTTTGGTGATTGTATGATGACTAAAACATGATAACATTGTTGTTTGGTTGTAATCATATTTGGCTGTGAAACCTGTATTTGATGACATAGTTTGTTGTTGGACTGCAATTTTGCTCTACGTCTTCCAATAGAAACAAAGCTGACCTGACAAGGCCTATGCTAGTTTATTTATTTATTAGCAAAAGGGTCTCTACTATTTATTTATTTATGAGCAAAAGGAGATACCCCTCGATTTTCATTAATAGAAATCATTAGATGTTCACAACACTACGCCCAGTCTGCTAAACATGTTTCATTCATTATTAGTTTCTGCAAAGTGCTCATGTCATAGCCACCAAATACATCACGAGTGCTACATACACTTCAAAAAAAAAGACAATCATCCTAAAGATCACAACGATCTTGCCCATTATCTTCACAAGCTCTTTCATATCCTCATTGCTGCCAAGGCCGTTCAACAGTTGTTGCTTGGCCATGATGAGATGAACTACATCTTTAACCTTCTGCTCTGCATCTTCCTCTAATTTCGTTCCTTCAGTTACTTTTCTAACACCCCAACCTGTTGGTATTGGGATTCCTCGGCTAACCAAATAAGCAGTGTAGTTCCATTCCCCCACATCAGCAACTTCCTAGAGTTACAAATCACACGAATCTTCCCTTTTCTACATGAATCAAATTGGAAGATCATCAATGAAACTATTAAAAAAATTAGCAATTGAAAGCAGGCAAACAACTTAAACATATCATTACCCCATGATTTGGGAATTTGTAGATGACTCGCCTAGGGTTGAGCATTGTAGTTGAGACACGATGGATGACTCTGCGTGATTTGTAGCAGTGGCACCACCAACGACGGCGGGTTGCGATGAGCAACGGGCTGCGGTGAGTGTGTCGACGGGGGGTGTGATGAGATCGATAGGAGATGGTACGGGTGGCGACTTGGCGCATATCTGATTGTTGCATGCTGAAGAGTAGGTGGACAAGCCGCCAACGGACATGGTTATTGCGGCCGGAGCTTCTGATGCTATGCAAAGTAACTAGAGAAGAGGAGAAGCGAATGTTGGATATGTCAGTTTCATTGCTTGCAGAGTAACATAACACTATTTATAGTCATAGTCTAGGTTTGGATTCAAACCAGCTACAGGTGCACGTCTCTTTTTTTCTAAAACTCGGCAACGTCTCTTTACTGGTACAATAGCTTGTTCTGTATGCCTTCTCAAGTATTTGATTTTTGGGAATGTTATGTGGCCAGTGTTGCTTGGGAGGAGGACGACAAACGAACGCTATTTCTAATGGAAATATGCACTAGAGGCAATAATAAAGTTGTTATTATTTTATATTTAATTATTCATGATAAAGGTTTATTATTCATGCTATAATTGTATTGACTGGAAACCTAAATACATGTGCGAATACATAAACAAATACCGTGTCCCTAATAAGCCTCTACTAGACTAGCTCGTTAATCAAAGATGGTTAAGGTTTCATAACCATGGACATGAGTTGTCATTTGATAATAGGATCACATCATTATGAGAATGATGTGATGGGAAAGACCCATCCATTGGTTTAGCATTTGATCATACACTTTATTGCTACTGCTTTCATGTATGTCAAATACATATTCCTCTGACTATGAGATCATGCAACTCCCAGATACCGGAGGAATGCCTTATGTGCTATCAAATGTCACAATGTAACTGTGTGATTATAAAGATGCTCTACAGGTGTTTTGTTCGGTTGGCGTGAATCGAGATTAGGATTTGTCACTCTGAGTATCGGAGAGGTATCTCTGGGCCCTCTCAGTAATATACATCATAATAAGCCTTGCAAGCAAATGACTAATGAGTTAGTCACGAGATGATGTATTACAGAATGAGTAAAGAGACTTGCTGGTAACGATATTGAACTAGGTATAGAGATACCAACAATCGAATCTCGGGCAAGTAACATACCGACGAACAAAGGGAATTGTGTATGTTGTCATAACGGTTCGACTGATGAAGATCTTCGTAGAATATGTAGGAGCCAATATGGGCATCCAAGTTCCGCTATTGGTTATTGATCGGAGAGGTGTCTCGGTCATGTCTACATAGTTCTCGAATCCGTAGGGTCCGCACGCTTAACGTTCGTTGACGATATAGTATTATGTGAGTTATGTATGATGGTGACCGAATGTTGTTCGGAGTTCCGGATAAGATCACGGACATGACGATGAGCTCTGGAACAGTCCGGAGGTAAAGATTAATATATGGGATAATAGTGTTTGAACTCCGGAAAGGTTCTGGAATTCACCGGAAGGGGTTTCGGATGTTTCCTGAAATGTTTGGGCATGAGAACATTTTATTTGGGCCAAGGGGTAAAGCCCACGAGGGTTTTGAAAGTGCAAAAGGAAGTTTTGTGGAGGCCACAGGCTAGACGCCAGGGACCCTGGCGTCTAGGGCGAGAAGCCGGGAAACCTGGCATCTCGGCCTGGAGTCCCAGTAGGACTCTTGCCTTTCGGGCAAAACCGACTTCGAGGAGGCTTTTGCTCCAAGTTTAGACCCCGTGGCTCAACATATAAATAGAGGGGCAGGGCTAGCACCCAAGATACATCAAGATTCACCAAGCCGTGTGCCAGAAACCCCATCCCCTCTAGTTTATCCTCCGTCTAGTTTCTGTAGTGCTTGGCGAAGCCCTACGGAGATTGTTCTTCATCACCAACGGTCACCACGCCATCGTGCTGTTGGAAATCATCTACTACTCCGCTCATCTTGCTGGATCAAGAAGGCGAGGACATTGTCGAGCTGAACGTGTGCTAAACGCGGAGGTGTCGTACGTTCGATTCTTGATCGGGGCGGATCGTGAAGGTGTACAACTACATCAGCTGCGTTGATAAACGCTTCCACTTAGCGATCTTCAAGGGTATGAAGATGCTATCCCCCTCTCACAGTTATGCATCTCCATGGATAGATCTTGCGTGTGCGTAGAATTTTTTTTGTTTTTCATGCAACGTTCCCCAACAGTGCATCATGAGCCAGGTCTATGTGTAGATGATATGCACGAGTAGACCACAGAGAGTTGTGGATGGTTATGGTCATACTGCTTACCACCAACGTCTTATTTTGATTCAGCAGTATAGTAAGATGAAGCGGCCTGGACCAACATGACATGTCCACGAACATGAGACTGGTTCCACCGTCACAAGCAACTTGTTTGCATAAAGGTGGTTGCGGGTGTCTGTTTCTCCTACTTTAGTTGAATCGAATTTGACTGCGGCCGGTCCATGTTGAATATTAAAACAACAAACTTGATAAATCACCGATGTGGTTTTATGCCGTAGGTAAGAATGATTCTTGCTAGAAGCCCGTAGCAGCCACATAAAACTTGCAACAACAAAGTAGAGGTTGTCTAGCTTGCTTTTGCAGGGCATGTTGTGATGTGATATGGTCAAGACGTGATGAGTTATACATTATTGTATGAGATGATCATGTTTTGTAAATTATCGACAACCGGCAGGAGCCTTATGGTTGTCTCTTTATTGTATGAAATGCAAATGCCTTGTAATTGCTTTAATTTATCGCTATGAGTTAGCAATAGTCATAGAAGCAATAGTTGGCGAGACGACCACGACGCAACGATGGTGATCAAGGTGTCGAGCCGGTGATGATGGAGATCATGACGATGCTTGGGAGATGGAGATCAAAAGCACAAGATGATGATGGCCATAACATGTCACATATTTTGATTGCATCTGATGTTTATCCTTTATGCATCTTATTTTGCTTAGAACGGCGGTAGCATTATAAGATGATCCCTTCACTAAATTTCAAGATAATAGGATTCTCCCCGAGTATGCACAGTTGCTACAGTTCATTGTTTCAAGACACCACGTGATGATCGCGTGTAATAGACTCAACGTTCACATACAATGGGTGTAAGACAGTTTTACACACGCGGAATACGTGGGTTAAACTTGACGAGCCTAGCATGTACAGACATGGCCTCGGAACACTAGTGACCGAAAGGTCGAACATTTTTTTTGACCGAAAGGACGAGCATGAGCCATATAGTAGATATGATCAACACAGAGATGTTCACCATTGATGACTACTCCATCTCACATGGTGATCGGACATGGTTTAGTTGATTTGGATCATGTATCACTTAGATAACCTGAGGGATGTTAATTTAAGTGGGAGTTCATTAGTAATTTTATTAATTGAACTTAATTTATCATAAACTTAGTCCTGATAGTATTTGCATATCTATGTTTTCATGGCCCGTGCTACCGTTCCCTTGAATTTTAATGTGTTCCTAGAGAAAGCTAAGTTGAAAGATGATGGTAGAAACTACACGGACTGGGTCCGTAACTTGAGGATTATCCTCGTTGCTGCATAGAAGAATTGTGTCCTTGATGCACTGCTAGGTGACCCACCCGCTCCCACTAACCTGGATGCTATGAACATCTAGCAAGTGCGAAGTGATGACTGATGTCTACTACACATCCTTCTTCTTGTAGACCTTGTTGGGCCTCCAAGTGTAGAGGTTTGCAGGACAGTAGCAAATTTCCCTCAAGTGGATGACCTAAGGTTTATCAATCTGTGGGAGGCGTAGGATGAAGATGGTCTCTCTCAAACAACCTTGCAACCAAATAACAAAGAGTCTCTTGTGTCCCCAACACACCCAATACAATGGTAAACTGTATAGGTGCACTAGTTCGGCGAAGAGATGGTGATACAAGTGCAATATGGATGGTAGATATAGGTTTTTGTAATATGAAAATATAAAAACAGCAAGGTAACTAATGATAAAAGGGAGCACAAATGGTATTGCAATGCTTTGAAACAAGGCCTAGGGTTCATACTTTCACTAATGAAAGTTCTCTCAATAATAATAACATAATTGGATCATATAACTATCCCTCAACATGCAACAAAGAGTCACTCCAAAGTCACTAATAGCGGTGAACAAACAAAGAGATTATTGTAGGGTACGAAACCACCTGAAAGTTATTCTTTCTGATCGATCTATTCAAGAGTCTGTAGTAAAATAACACGAAGCTATTCTTTCTGTTCGATCTATCCTAGAGTTTGTACTAGAATAACACCTTAAGACAATCATCAACCAAAATCCTAATGTCACCTAGATACTCCATGTCACCTCAAGTGTCCGTGGGCATGATTATACGATATGCATCACACAATCTCAGATTCATCTATTCAACAAACACAAAGAACTTCAAAGAGCGCCCCAAAGTTTCTACCAGAGAGTCAAGACGAAAACATGTGCCAACCCCTATGCATAGATTCCCAAGGTCACGGAACCCGCAAGTTGATCACCAAAACATACATCAAGTGAATCAATAGAATACCCCATTGTTACCACGGGTATCCCATGCAAGACATACATCAAGTGTTCTCAAATCCTTAAAGACTCAATCCGATAAGATAACTTCAAAGGGAAAACTCAATCCATTACAAGAAGGTAGAGGGGGAGAAACATCATAAGATCCAACTATAGTAGCAAAGCTCGCGGTACATCAAGATCGTGCCATCTCAAGAACACGAGAGAGAGAGAGATCAAACACATAGCTAATGATACATAACCTCAGCACCGAGGGTGAACTACTCCCCCCTCGTCATGGAGAGCGCCGGGATGATGAAGATGGCCACCGGAGAGGGATTCCCCCCCTCCCCTCCGGCAGGGTGCCGGAACAAGTCTAGATTGGTTTTCGGTGGCTACAGAGGCTTGCGATGGCAATACTCTTGATCTAGGTTATGTTCTGGACGTTTGGGTGTATATAAGAGGTGTTGGAGTCGGGAACAAGTCAGGGGGGTCCCCGAAGCGGCCACGAAATAGGGGGCGCGCCTCCCACCCTCGTGGTGGCCTCGGGACTCTTCTGGTCCATCTTCGGTACTCCGTGGGCTTCTTCTAGTCCAAAAACAATCTCCGTGGAGTTTCAGGTCAATTGGACTCCGTTTGGTATTACTTTTCTGCGATACTCAAAAACACGGAAAAAACATAAACTGGCACTGGGCTCTGGGTTAACAGGTTAGTCCCAAAAATCATATAAAAGTGTATATTAAAGCCCATTAAACAACCAAAACAGATAATATAATATCATGGAACAGTAAAAACTTATAGATACGTTGGAGACGTATCAATGACTACTCTATAGTTCAGTGTGATATGCTTTACAGCTTAGAACCGGGACTTCAAAGACGTTTTGAATGTCACGGAGTATCTGAGATGTTCCAGGAGCTGAAATTGATATTTCAAGCTAATGCTCGGGTTGAGAGATATGAAATCTCCAACAAGTTCTATAGCTGCAAGATGGAGGAGAATAGTTATGTCAATGAACACATACTCAAAATGTCTGGGTATCATAACCACTTGACTCAGCTGGGAATTACTCTTTCACCTGAGAGTGTTATTGACAGAGTTTTTCAATCACTGTCACCAAGCTACAAAGGCTTTGTGATGAACTATAATATGCAAGGGGTGGAGAAATCAATTCCCGAGAGGAATAAGGAGATGATTGTACATAGTGAGGATGATAGTAGGGACCCACCAGGATCATGGCAGTAAGCAAGCAAGTGCCTCATTTATTACAAGAAAATGGTTTCTCCTGGTTGTTTCCTGACATATGGGTCGCACGCCACTGTCAACATAGTCAATAAGTGAGATAATTGCACAAGGAGCGGCTGACACCCGGGACCCAGCAGCTCACGCATATTTTTTTGTTTTTGGGACGGAGTAGTGTATCAACTAGGTTGTGCGGGAGTTGTGGCCCGTCTAGCCCAGGATTTTATTTCATATGTTTAACACATGACCAGCCTTTTTTCTAAAAATGGTTAGCCCAGCTATTTTGTTTTTTGCAGAATACCCAACGGAGGCCTACTTTCCTTTCTACGCCTTGCTGGGACAGAAATCTTTCAAGATGGGGAGGGCGGCTTGCCCAGAAAATGGGCTATAAGTAATGAGAAATGGGTTGTTGTTGGTCTAGACTGTAATAGTTGTCAGGTTTCTGGCAATACTCATACTCGCGTCTCTCGCTTTCCTTCTTCCTGGTTCTGCTTGGTACTAGTTGTGGACTTTGTATTTCCGTTATGAAAATTAATGGAAAGGGGGATGCTGGGTTGGAAAATAATAATAAGAAATGGGTTGTAAAATAAAAATATAGCAAACAAGCTATTAGTTCCAAATTACTTTTTTCTTTCGGATTTGATATTTTAAATTTCATTGTTTTTGTGCGGGTAAAATTTCATTGGATTTTAAATTAAGGTGTGTTTAAGTTTTTAAATTAATTTTAATCTCGCTAGAAATTCCGGGATGTATGTTGTTTGCGGCAGGTTTGGAGGCTAACTTGTGAGTCTACTAGGTTGATGTGTACGCAAGGCTTCGTCAACTTAGTCCACAAACGATTCTAGCAGCAGTGACCGTTGGATGTTAATCCATCCAACAACCATGCTGCTTCTTCAATATCTGATCTTCTTGCTCCAGCCACCCAAACCAACGGATGTGGGACCGCATGCTCCCGCCTCCCGGGCAGGCTGTGCTGCCGTGTAGGCCGCAACATCCCACCCTACTTCCATCGCTGGCCAGGCCATTCCTCTACTCACCCACACCTCCTTTTATTTTCCGGTGATGGCAGCCGAACCAGTAAACCCTCGTACTCCCCACCGCGTGGGCGACCACTGCCGAGTCTTCCGCGGCTCTGGGTCGTTCCCTTCCTAGACCTCGCCGTCCTCCACCACATTGGTGCTCTCGATGCGGCGTGGTTATGTAGTCAACAAACAACAGCCATCGGAAGGGATGTACGTGGAGCGGCTGACAGTAGGGGCCTACATGGTCCATGGCCACATGCAAGCAAGTGCTTCCTTATTACGTGAAAAAATGGTTCCTCCCACTGACAAGCTGGACCCACCAGCTACATCTCTGCACGTAAGCAAGTGCCTCCTTATTACGCGGAAAAAAGTTTCCTCCCCCTGACAGTTGAGACCCACCAGCTACATCTTCGGACACAAGAAAGTGCCTCCTTGTTACGCGCAAGAAAAATTATTCCTCCTGTTGCGAGCTAGGACCCACCCGATTTGGAGGCTGGTTTGTGGGCCTACTAAGTTGATGTGTATGCATTGCTTTTTCAACAAACGATTCTAGCAGCAGTGATCGTTGAATCTTAATCCAACCGATGTGCTGCTTCTTCAACCTCTGATCTGCTTGTTACAGCCACCCAAACCAGCTCCGAACGCACCGCCTACTCCTGCCTCCGGTGGCCGGCTTTGCTGCCGCGCATCAATCACCACACCACCCTACTCCCACCACTGGTCAGGACTTCCCTTTACTCACCCATACCCCCTATTATTCTTTGACGACCGCAGCCTTATTGAAGGAAATATGCCCTAGAGGCAATAATAAAGTTGTTATTTATATTTCCTTATATCATGATAAATGTTTATTATTCATGCTAGAATTGTATTAACCGGAAACTTAGTACATGTGTGAATACAAAGACAAAACAGAGTGTCGCTAGTATGCCTCTACTAGACTAGCTCATTGATCAAAGATGGTTATGTTTCCTAACCATAGACATGAGTTGTCATTTGATCAACGGGATCACATCATTAGGAGAATGATGTGATGGACAAGACCCATCCGTTAGCTTAGCGCTATGATCGTTTAGTTTTACTGCTATTGCTTTCTTCATGACTTATACATGTTCCTATGACTATGAGATTATGCAACTCCCGAATACCGTAGGAACACCTTGTGTGCTATCAAATGTCACAACGTAACTGGGTGATCATAAAGATGCTCTACAGGTGTCTCCGAAAGTATTCGTGGTGTTGGCATAGATCAAGACTAGGATTTGTCACTCCGAGTGTCGGAGAGGTATCTCTAGGCCCTCTCGGTAATGCACATCATAATAAGCCTTGCAAGCAAAAGACTAATGAGTTAGTCACAAGATGATGTATTACAGAACGAGTAAAGAGACTTGCCCGTAACGAGATTGAACTAGGTATAGAGATACCGACGATCGAATCTCGGGCAAGTAACATACCAATGACAAAAGGAACAATGTATGTTGTTATGCGGTTTGACCGATAAAGATATTCGTAGAATATGTAGGAGCCAATATGAGCATCCAGGTTCCGCTATTGGTTATTGACCGAAGATGAGTCTCAGTCATGTCTACATAGTTCTCAAACCCGTAGGGTCCGCACGCTTAACACTTGATGACGATCGGTATTATGAGTTCATGAGTTTTGATGTACCGAAGGAGTTCGGAGTCCCGGATGAGACCGGGGACATGACGAGGAGTCTCGAAATGGTCGAGACGTAAAGATCGATATATTGGACAACTATATTCGGACATCGGAAAGGTTCCGAGTGATTCGGGTATTTTTCGGAGTATATGGGCCTTATTGGGCCATACGGGAATAGAGGAGAAAGGCCAAAAGGAAGGAGGCGCCCCCCCCTCTGGTCCGAATTGGACAAGGGGTGCAGCCCCCTTTTCCTTCTCCCTCTCCACCTCTTTCCTTCTCTCCTACTCCAGAAAGGAAAGGGGAATCCTACTAGGACTTGGGAGTCCTAGTAGGACTCCCCACACTTGGCGCGCCCCCTCTAGGGCCGGCCTCTCCCTTACTCCTTTATATACGGGGGCAAGGGGGCACCCTAGGACACACAAGTTGAATCGTTTTAGCCGTGTGCGGTGCCCCTCTCCACAGAAACACACCTCGGTCATACCGTTGCAGTGCTTAGGTGAAGCCCTGCGCCGGTAGATATATCATATCTGTCACAACGTCGTCGTGCTGGCGAAACTCTCCCGTGAAGCTCAACTGGATCAAGAGCTCGTGGGACGTCATCAAGCTGAACGTGTGCTGAACGCGGAGGTGCCGTACGTTCGGTGCTTGATCGGTTGGATCGCGAAGAAGTTCGACTACATCAACCGCGTCACTTGACGCTTCTGCTCCCGGTCTACGAGGGTACATAGACACACTCTCCCCCTCGTTGCTATGCATCTAGTAGATAGATCTTGCGTGATCGTAGGAAAATTTTGAAAATACTACGTTTCCCAACAGTGGCATCATGAGCCAGGTCTACGCGTAGAAATATACACGGGTAGGACACAGTGAGTTGTGGGCGATACTAGTCATACTGCTTACCAGCATGTCATACTTTACTTCGGCGGTATTGTGAGATGAAGCGGCCCGGACCGACATTACGCGTACGCTTACGCGAGACTGGTTTCACCGTTATGAGCACTAGTTGCTTAAAGGTGACTGGCGGGTGTCTGCCTCTCTCACTTTAGCTGAATCAAGTGTGGCTACGCCCGGTCCTTGTGAAGGTTAAAACAGCACATACTTGACGAAACATCGTTGTGGTTTTGTATGCGTAGGTATGAACGGTTCTTGCTAAGCCCATAGCAGCCATGTAAAACTTGCAACAACAAAGTAGAGGACGTCTAACTTGTTTTTGCAGGGCATGTTGTGACGTGATATGGTCAAGACATGATGAGATATACGGTTTTTGTATGAGATGATCATGTTTTGTAAAGTTATCGGCAACTGGCAGGAGCCATATGGTTGTCGCTTTATTGTATGAAATGCAATTGCCATGTAATTGCTTTACTTTATCACTAAGCGCTAGCGATAGTCATAGAAGCAATAGTTGGCGAGACGACAACGATGCTACGATGGAGATCAAGGTGTCGCGCCGGTGACGAAGGTGATCATGACGGTGCTTTGGAGATGGAGATCAAAAGCACAAGATGATGATGGCCATATCATGTCACATATTTTGATTGCATGTGATGTTTATCTTATTATGCTTCTTATTTTGCTTAGTTCGACGGTTGCATTATAAGATGATCCCTTACTAAATATCAAGGTATAAGTGTTCTCCCTGAGTATGCACCGTTGCGAAAGTTCGTTGTGCCGAGACACCACGTGATGATCGGGTGTGATAAGCTCTACGCTCAAATACAACGGGTGTAAGCCAGTTTTGCACACGCAGAATACTCGGGTTAAACTTAACGAGCCTAGCATATGCAGATATGGCCTCGGAACACTGGAGACCGAAAGGTCGAGCGTGAATCATATAGTAGATATGATCAACATAAGATGTTCACCATTGAAACTACTCCATCTCACGTGATGATCGGACATGGTTTAGTTGATTTGGATCACGTGATCATTTAGATGACTAGAGGGATGTCTATCTAAGTGGGAGTTCTTAAGTAATATGATTAAATTGAACTTTAATTTATCATGAACTTAGTCCTCGTAGTATTAGCATATCTATGTTGTAGATCAATAGCTCACGATGTTGCTCCCCATTTATTTTTTATATGTTCCTAGAGAAAACTAAGTTGAAAGATGTTAGTAGCAATGATGCGGAATTGTTCCGTGATCTGAGGATTATCCTCATTGCTGCACAGATAATTATGTCCTTGATGCACCGCTAGGTGACAGACCTATTGCAGGAGCAGATGTAGACGTTATGAACGTTTTGACAAAAGCTCGGTATGATGACTACTTGATAGTTTAAGTGCACCATGCTTTACGGCTTAGAACCGGGACTTCAAAAACGTTTTGAATGCCACAGAGCATATAAGATGTTCCAAGAGTTGAAATTAGTATTTCATACTCATGCCCGTGTCGAGAGGTATAAGACTTCTGACAGTACTTTGCCTACAAGATGAAGGAGAATAGCTCAACCAGTGAGCATGTGCTCAGATTGTCTGGGTACTACAATTACTTGAATCAAGTGGGAGTTAATCTTCCAGATAAGATAGTAATTGACAAAGTTCTCTAGTCACTATCACCAAGTTAGTAGAACTTCGTGATGAACTATAATATGCAAGTGACGACGAAAGGAATTCCCGAGCTCTTCGCGATGCTGAAGTCGGCGAAGGTAGAAATCATGAAAAAGCATCAAGTGTTGATGGTTAACAAGACCACTTGTTTCAAGTAAAGGGCAAAGGGATAGAAGGGGAACTTCAAGAAGAATGACAAGCAAGTTGTCACTCCCGTGAAGAAACCCAAAGCTAAAACTCAAGCCTGAAACTAAGTGCTTCTACTGCAAAGGAAATGGTCACTGGAAGTGGAACTGCCCTAGATACTTGGCGGATAAGAAGGATGGCAAAGTGAACAAAGGTATATTTTGATATATAGATTATTGATGTGTACTTTACTAGTGTTCATAGCAACCCCTGGGTATTTGATACCGGTTCTGTTGCTAAAATTAGTAACTCGAAACGAGAATCGCAGAATGAATAGAGACTAGTTAAAGGTGAGGTGACGATGTGTGTTGGAAGTGGTTCCAAGATTGATATGATCATCATCGCACACTCCCTATACTTTCGGGATTAGTGTAAAACCTAAATAAATGTTATTTGGTATTTGCGTTGAGCATGAATATGATTTGATCATATTTGTTGCAATACGGTTATTCATTTAAAGTCATAGAATAATTGTTATTCTGTTTACATGAATAAAACCTTCGATGGTCATACACCCAATGAAAATAGTTTGTTAGATCTCGATCGTGGTGATACACATATTCATAATATTGAAGCCAAAAGATGCAAGGTTAATAATGATAGTGCAACTTATTTGTGGCACTATTGTTTAGGTCATAATGGTGTAAAGCGCATGAAGAAACTCCATAGTGATGGACTTTTGGAATCACTTGATTATGAATCACTTGGTGCTTGCGAACCATGCCTCATGGGCAAGATGACTAAAATTCCGTTCTTCGGAACAATGGAGCGAGCAACAGATTTGTTGGAGATCATACATACAGATGTATGTGGACCAATGAGTGTTGAAGCTCGCGGCGGGTATCGTTATTTTCTGACCTTCACTGATGATTTGAGCAGATATGGGTATATCTACTTAATGAAGCACAAGTCTGAAACATTTGAAAAGTTCAAAGAATTTCATAGTGAAGTGGAGAATCATCGTAACAAGAAAATAAGAGTTTCTGCGATATGATCGTAGAGGTAAAATATTTGAGTTAGCGAGTTTGGCCTTCAGTAAAAACAATGTGAAATAGTTTCACTACTCACGCCACCTGGAACACCACAGTGTAATGATGTGTCTGAACGTCATAACCGTACTTTATTAGATATGGTGCAATCGATGATGTCTCTTACCGATCTACCACTATTGCTTTTGGGGTTATGCATTAGAGACAGCTACATTCACGTTAAATAGGGCACCATCTAAATCCGTGGAGATGACACCGTATGAACTGTGGTTTGACGAGAAACCTAAGCTGTCATTTCTTTAAGTTTGGGACTGCGATGCTTATGTGAAAAAGTTCCAACATGATAAGCTCGAACCCAAATCGGAGAAGTAAATCTTCATAGGATACCCAAAAGAAACTGTTCGGTACACCTTCTATCACAGATCTGAAGGCAAGGTCTTTGTTGCTAAGAGTGGATCCTTTCTAGAGAAGGAGTTTCTCTCGAAAGAAGTGAGTGGGAGGAAAGTAGAACTTGATGAGGTAATTGTACCTTCTCCCGAATTGGAAAGTGGAACATCACAGAAACTAGTTCCAGTGATTCCTACACCAATTAGTGAGGAAGCTAATGATGATGATCATGAAACTTCAGATCAAGTTTCTGCTGAACTTCGTAGATCAACCAGAGTTCATTCCGCATTAGAGTGGTACGGCAACCCGGTTCTGGAAGTCATGTTACTGGATCATGATGAACCTACGAACTATGAGGAAGCGATGATGAGCCCATATTCCGCAAAATGGCCTGAGGCCATGAAATCTGAGATGGGATCCATGTATGAGAACAAAGTGTGGACTTTGGTTGACTTGCCCGATGATCGGCAAGCCATCGAAAATAAATGGATCTTCAAGAGGAAGACTGACGCTGATGGTAATGTTACTATTTACAAAGCTCGACTTGTTGCGAAAGTTTTTCAAGAATTTCAAGGAGTTGACTACGATGAGACTTTCTCACCCGTAGCGATGCTTAAGTCTGTCCGAATCATGTTAGAAATTGCCGCATTTTATCAAATCTGGCAAATGGATAACAAAACTGCATTCTTTAATGGATTTATTAAAGAAGACTTGTATATGATGCAACCAGGAGGTTTTGTCAATCCTAAAGGTGCTAACAAAATGTGCAAGCTCCAGCGATCCATCTATGGACTGGTGCAAGCATCTCGGAGTTGGAATATACGCTTTGATAAGTTGATCAAAGCATATAGAATTATACAGACTTGCGGTGAAGCGTGTATTTACAAGAAGTGAGTGGGAGCACTACAACCTTTCTGATAAGTATATGTGAATGACATATTGTCGATCGGAAATGATGTAGAATTTTCTGGAAAGCATAAAGGAGTGTTTGAAAGGAGTTTTTCAAAGAAAGACCTTGGTGAAGTTGCTTACATATTGGGCATCAAGATCTATAGAGATAGATCAAGACGCTTGATAAGACTTTCGATGAGTACATACCTTGATAAGATTTTGAAGTAGTTCAAAATGGACCAGTCAAAGAAGGAGTTCTTGCCTGGCTTGTAAGGTGTGAAGTTGAGTAAGACTCAAAGCCAGACCACGGCAGAAAAATATAGAGAGAATGAAAATCATTCCCTATGCCTCAGCCATAGGTCCTATAAAGTATGCCATGATGTGTACCAAACATGTTGTGTACCTTGCCATGAGTTTGTCAAGGGGGTACAATAGTGATCCAGGAGTAGATCATTGTACAACGGTCAAAATTATCCTTAGTAACTAGATGACTAAGGAAATGTTTCTCGATTATGGAGGTGATAAAGAGTTCGTCGTAAAGGGTTACGCCGATGCAAGCTTTGACACTAAATCCAGATGACTCTAAGTATCAATCTGGATGCATATTGAAAGTGGGAGCAATTAGCTAGAGTAGCTCTATGCAGAGCATTGTAGACATAGAAATTTGCGAAATACATACGGATCTGAATGTGACAGACCCGTTAACTAAACTTCTCTCACAAGCAAAACATGATCACACCTTATTACTCTTGGGTATTAATCACATAGCGATGTGAACTAGATTATTGACTCTAGTAAACCCTTTGGGTGTTGGTCACATGGCGATGTGAACTATGGGTGTTATTCACATAACAATGTGAACTATCGGTATTAAATCACATGACGATGTGAGCAAGATTATTGACTCTAGTGCAAGTGGGAGACTGAAGGAAATATGCCCTAGAGGCAATAATAAAGTTGTTAATTATATTTCCTTATATCATGATAAATGTTTATTATTCATGCTAGAATTATATTAACCGGAAACTTAGTACATGTGTGAATACATAGACAAAACAGAGTGTCCCTAGTATGCCTCTACTAGACTAGCTCATTGATCAAAGATGGTTATGTTTCCTAACCATAGACATGAGTTGTCATTTGATCAACGGGATCACATCATTAGGAGAATTATGTGATGGACAAGACCCATCCGTTAGCTTAGCACTATGATCATTTAGTTTTTACTGCTATTGCTTTCTTCATGACTTATACATGTTCCTATGACTATGAGATTATGCAACTCCCGAATACCGTAGGAACACCTTGTGTGCTATAAAACGTCACAAGATAATTGGGTGATCATAAAGATGCTCTACAGGTGTCTCTGAAAGTGTTCGTGGTGTTGGCATAGATCAAGACTAGGATTTGTCACTCCGAGTGTCGGAGAGGTATCTCTAGGCCCTCTCGGTAATGCACATCATAATAAGCCTTGCAAGCAAAAGACTAATGAGTTAGTCACGAGATGATGTATTACGGAACGAGTAAAGAGACTTGCCGGTAACGAGATTGAACTAGGTATAGAGATACCGACGATCGAATCTCGGGCAAGTAACATACCAATGACAAAAAGAACAACGTATGTTGTTATGCGGTTAGACCGATAAAGATCCTCGTAGAATATGTAGGAGCCAATATGAGCATCCAGGTTCCGCTATTGGTTATTGACCGGAGATGAATCTCGGTCATGTCTACATAGTTCTCGAACCCGTAGGGTCCGCACGCTTAACGTTTGATGACGATCGGTATTATGAGTTTATGAGTTTTGATGTACCGAAGGAGTTCGGAGTCCCGGATGAGACCGGGGACATGACGAGGAGTCTCGAAATGGTCGAGACGTAAAGATCGATATATTGGACGACTATATTCGGACATCGGAAAGGTTCCAAGTGATTCGGGTATTTTTCGGAGTATATAGGCCTCATTGGGCCATACGGGAATAGAGGAGAAAGGCAAAAAGGAAGGAGCCCCCCCCCCTCTGGTCCGAATTGGACAAGGGGTGCAGCCCCCTTTTCCTTCTCCCTCTCCACCTCTTTCCTTCTCTCCTACTCCGGAAAGGAAAGGGGAATCCTACTAGGACTTGGGAGTCCTAGTAGGACTCCCCACACTTGGCGCGCCCCCTCTAGGGCCAGCCTCTCCCTTACTCCTTTATATACGGGGGCAGGGGGCACCCTAGGACACACAACTTGAATTGTAATGGCCGTGTGCGGTGCCCCTCTCCACATAAACACACCTCGGTCATACCGTTGCAGTGCTTAGGCGAAGCCCTGCGCCGGTAGATACATCATATCTGTCACCACGCCGTCGTGCTGGCGAAACTCTCCCGTGAAGCTCAACTAGATCAAGAGCTCATGGGACGTTATCAAGCTGAACGTGTGCTGAACGCGGAGGTGCCGTACGTTCGGTGCTTGATTGGTTGGATCACGAAGAAGTTCGACTACATCAACCGCGTCACTTGACGCTTCCGCTCCCGGTCTACGAGGGTACGTAGACACACTCTCCCCCTCGTTGCTATGCATCTAGTAGATAGATCTTGCGTGATAGTAGGAAAATTTTGAAAATACTACGTTTCCCAACACTTACACCACAGCCGAACCAGTGAACCATCGTACTCCCCTCCACGTGGGCATCCACCTGCCTTGCCTTCCCTGGCTCCACGTCGTTCCCTTCCTAGGCCTCATCGTCTTCCACTTCCATGATGCTATCGGCACAACGTGGTCAACGAACGCAGTCATCGGAAGAGGACTTTAGCCGATGAGGCTGACAGCTGGACCCACCATCTACATCTTTGAAAAGTGCCTCCATATTACGCGAAAAATCTGATTCCTCCCCTTGACAGTTTGGACCCATGAGCTATAGATTTGCACCGAAGGAAGTGCGTCCTTATCCTCCCTGACAGATGGGACCCACATGGTCGAAGTGTAGGTAGCGTTGTCTGTCTGGTCGCGAACGTGTACGTACATACCGGTCGACTGGTCTCTTTCCAAGGATGAACCGTGGCCGAGCAAGCAGTGGCACGTGTCGTAGTAAAGTCCAGCCCCTATGTAGCAGTCCATGCAGTCCCGTTTAAATGTAGTACACGTACGTACAACCAGGCTCCAAAAACTACGAGCGCGTACGTACATATGGGTGGGATCTCGAGCACGTACTCGCGCATACGTACATCCTGGGCCCCTGTACATGGAGACGACATCAATGACGTCATGTTCATCAGCAACCAACCGGCTGGGTCAGAATGGAGAAACAACGTCGTGTTGATCGGGGGCAACGGAATGCGTCATGTTCATGGGGAGCCAACCGGCTTGGACGTAACTGTCGAAACGGGGTCCAGCGTACCGCAAAACAGAGGAAAACGGCCTTTTGTTCAAGCGCGTACGGACAAAACGGGTTCCTGTTCATCGGGAAGGGTCCGGCGTACCGCAAAATGGAGGAAATGGCCTTTTGCTTGACCGGCTACTGTCGAAACGAGATCATGTTTATCGGGAGGGGTCTGGTGTACCGCAAAAAGAAGGAAATGGACTTATGTTGGAGCGCTATGGTCGAAACGGGGTCCTGTTCATCGGGAGGGGTGTGGAGTGTCGCAAAACGGGACTCCACGAGCTATTGTTCACCCACCATCGACTTTCTCCAGCCTCCACCTGCTAATGTTCACTCACTGCGGCTTCCTCCTGCCTCCACCAGCTACTATTCATCCACGGGATACTGTTCAACTAGCCCTCCATGGGGTCCTGTTCATCCACCCCAAACCGGCTCGGGTGTGGCGTCCTCTTCGGGGTCTTCTTCATCCAGCAGCAACGTCCTACTACCATGGGGTCCTGTTCATCCAACCCCCATCGGGAACTATTCATCCAACCCCAACCAACCGGCTATACTCACCACGCCTCGACTCGTTCAACCAACCCCCCATGGTCACTGTTCATCAAGAGGCAGCGGGTTCAATCAGCTTTAGTAAGCAGGAGTAGCGATTGATCGACCGGGTTTAGTTAGCAGCATTAGCGAAGGAATCGCTCGGGTTTAGTTAACAGCCAAGGGATCGATCACTTAGGTTCAGTAACGTAGCCAGTGCAATCGCTCGAGTTCAGCAAGCGAACGCCTCGCTCTGGTTCAGTTAGAGCCCAACGCCTCGCACACATGTGCGTACATATACGAGAGAAACGAGCAAACCTCCGTGCATCACTCCGCCCCAACCGCCCACCGTAACCGAGAACTCCCCGAATTTTTCCTCGCCCTCGCTTCTACCACGATTTTTTCTGTCATGAACGGCCCAAAGAATGTCATGCAGGTGCGTCTTCAGCCCGCCAGGGCGAAAACCCCATTTTCTGTCCTGATTTTTGTCATGGAAGTACGAGCCCACCACATCTACGATGATACGTGTTTTTGTCACAACTATCTTCATAGAAGTGTCATAAGCATGATAGGAAAAAAATCATTTGGGCCAAAATGTCACGGGTGTGTCTTTTTTTTTGTAGTGGTAGCACCTATCCATATCTTCATTTCGCTAGGAGATCCGTTGGAAGAGAAGAAGTGAAGACTTTGCTCTTCGCCTTTGTTCCTATACATACATACACATATTCAGTTGACAAAGTATGATTTACTTTATAAGTATCATAACTTTGAAATAAAACATGTCTCTACAGCACTTCTTTTCCTCTAGGATGTCAATACGAAGACTAGAATTCATAATTTTGGAGTTAACCTGCACATGTCATTCCCCCATAAGCCGAAAGACCACAACTCCTTGCCATAATCCCACACACAAAACATCATAAAATAAGAATTAGGCATCTGGCAGAGAGCCTTGTTGGATGATCCGAGCAAGCGCTAAGAGAGAGCCTAGATGTCGACCATATGGGAGATGGAAGAACGCATGCCAAAGTTGAGGCAACGCAGTCAAGCAAGAAAGAAAGTTCGGAGAAATGTAGCGTAAAGTTCAGTAAGAAGCAAGAAATTGTGTAAAGAGAAAGACACATGGAAACTAATCTGGCAGTGGTATTAACACATGACAGTTTTTTGAACATTTGACAGGACAACTCATGTTCATTTTGATAAACTCTGTACAATGTGATGCGGGGTTAACCCGATCTAGGCCGATCTTTCACGATTGGAGGTGACTCCCATGATGAACACAAAGAACACGAGGAGAAAACACGAGGGAAAGGAGAGGAAAACACTCAAATCAACAAGATATGGTCACACATGTGCTAGATCCGTACACACACGAGGTCGCAAAGATCCAAAGGGGTCTTCTCCGTGAGGAGGTCTTGAATGCACATAGGGGATCTTCTCCGTAGAGGTCGCGGTCTCTCGAACAAGGAGAACCAAGGGGATGAGCAAATCTCTATCTCCCAAATGAGCTTTCACAGTGCTAACCCTAGCTAGGAGGAGGTAGGGGAGTATAAATAGTCTAGGGGCGAAGGGATACATGGTCCACGACCTAGTTACTCTGCACGTAGGGAGCAGGAGCCGTACGTCTGGGCGCTCGCGAAAGGTCGGATGTCCGGGTGTCAAGCTGGATGTCCGGGCTGGAGGGGTGAAGTCTCGCGTGCGTTCTATGACGGGTGTCGGATTTCCGGGCTGGGCCCGGATGTCTGGGGCCTGGCGTTGGGCCGGATGTCCGGGGACAGAGCCGGATGTACGACCCCTTTAGCTTGTGTTGAGGGGGTTCGGCTGCTGATGCTGCTCCAGGGGCCAGATGTCTAGGGTTTGGGGCCGGATGTCCGAGGCCTGGAGACTTCTCCGGTTCCGCTCATCATTCCTCTTCTTCCATGCGCCTACGAACTTGTACATCTTCATGAGCACCTCCGAGCGAGTCTTCTTGGTACCTGAGCACGCATAGCATTCCGGCTTTAGGTAGTAGACATGCCTCACATGCATCATACGGAATATCACAAACGAGAGATGTCACCTCGGTCTCGAGAGCTCTTGCACGTGCATGTGTCATGGATCCACTTGGCACTTGATGAGACGATGGTAGGTCCATGGGGATGACCATAGGACTCTCCGCATCATCTCCCCCCCCTCCTCTTGGAAAAGATCCGACCTCGGATTGAAATCCTCATCACCATGGAAGGGAGAGAGATCCTTGATGTTGAAGGTATCGCTCAGGTTGTACTTGTCGCGTGGAATGTCAATTTTGTAGGCATTGTTGTTTAGCGTGCAGGCACCTTGAAGGGTCCGTCCATTCGGGGTAGTAACTTGTCACATCCCTAGTTCTGGTCTGCTCTACTCTAGTTAGTCTTGTGTGCATCATGTTTAATCTTGAAAGAAACTTGAAATGGGGTTTGCCTAAATCCTAGCATTAAAGGAATTCACTAGGTTCACCTAAAATATTTTCAGTAAGTCCAAATGGCTTTCAAAAATGTTCATCATTTATGGAAAATACGATTAACAGTAGCCAGAGGTGATGCACATTTTTCCATGACATATTTGGGCTCTGGATTAAATCTTACTCTATTTGAATTTGGGCATTTAAATACTATAAAATATTAAAATTTCCAAATAATCCTAAACTGAAATGTTCCATGTTGGATATATTCCAAACAGTGGCCATGAGAAGTTTGGTGATTTTTGAGTGTGCCTAAGTATTTTTAATAAAGCCCTAAAGTCTATAGAATAATAGAACACAAGAATTAAAAGGAGAGAGAGAGCACTTATCTGGCACTCACCTGGCCCGGCTCATGTGCGGCCCACAGGCCCAGCACACCACCGCCGTCGTCCTCCTGGCGCCAATCGGCCAGGCGTGTGGCCGGCGCGCGCGCACGGCCGTGCCGCCACGCCACCTGCCTGCCTGGTCGCTCGAGGATAGCACGAGCCGCGAAACGTCTCCCCGTTGTCGTCTGGATCGAGCCGGCCTCTCCAGTCCTCCCCCTCGCCTCTCCCTCACTCCCCTCCAGACATGGTCGAACGCCACCATCGCCGACGTTCGCCGTAGCCATGGCTACAGACCACCACTCGCCTAACCTTATGACCACGAGCTCCGCCACGAACCCATGGATCTACACGCCCACACACATGAGCTCAGGAGCCTCATGGCATCATCCCCGACCTCATCTTCAACCTCCGGCCGCCGACAACCTCACCGTCGATTCGTCGCCGTCCGTGCTTCCCCGACCTCGCCGGCCTGCTCGTCTGAATCGTCGTGAGCCCCTCTCCGTTTTCCCCCTATTTACCTCCTCGCCCCCGAGCCGTAGCTGACCTCCCCGTCGCACCCGTGAGCTCCTGCCGCCGGCCATGGCGCCGCCGCGGCCACAGCTTCTGCCACCAGCGTCCGAGTGCATCACCGCGCTCAGTGCGTCACCACGGGGCCGTAGCAACCAACCGTTGCTCCTGCCGTGCCCTGCAGCATCGAATCCGTCGACGTCGGAACTCCGGCGCCGCCCCGCTCGTCGGTGCGGTCGATTCCGGCGACCCCAAGGCCTCCCGATCGCTCTGCTAGATGCGGTCGAGCGCGGGCTACCTTCTGGTGGTCCCCGCTAGTCCAGCCGCCGCGTGTAGCTCAAGTCCGGCGAGTTGCCGCCGCGGATTTGGTCGCCGCCGGCCGAACTCTGGCGACCGCCGATGTGGCATCGTAATTAGGACTAACCCCCCCCCCCTAGTTGTCCACCTCACAGCCACTGACAGTGGGCCCTAGCCCTGGTCAAACCCCAGTCAGCGTAGGATTTGACTGGGATTAGTACCTGTGACACTGACCTGTGGGACCCACGGGCCAGGTTTCACTGGACCAGCCCCTGCTGACTTGCTGATGTCAGCATGACCTAGTGCTGACGCAGTAATGTTTTCTGGAATTTAAAATAAATCTTAAATGATTTATTTATTTCAGAAAATAGCTAAAACTTCTAAAAATCACAGAAAATAATCTATAACTCCAATGAAAATAATTTATATATGAAAAATGATCAGAAAAATTCAGGGAATCTTTTTACGACATTTTCATGCATGTTTGAACAAGTTAAACCTGCTGATCAGGTCAAACGAATTAAATTACAATTAAATAATCACATATGGAGCTTGAATTTGAACCTTTGGTTCAAACCAACTTCATTTAATATGGTTGCTAGTTGCATTAGCTCAATCAACAGCATATTGCCATGTCATGATCATGCATCATATTGTCGCATTGCATTGATTGAGTTCTCTCTTGTTTGCCGGTGTTTGTCCCCTCTCAGTAGACGCTGTTCCGACGATGTGATCGATGACACTGATGAAGACACAGTGATATCTTCAGAAGTGCCAGGCGAGCAAAACCCCATTGAGCATTCCGATACAATCCCACTCTCTCGCTCTTGCTCTCTTTTAATCCATTAGGACAACAACGCTTCAACTATTACCTGCTGCGGTAGTTGAACCCCTTTCCACTGCATGACATGTCATTGCCACAGTAAATAGTTGAAACCCGGTAGTATGAGTAGGAGTTGTTTGAGCCATGTTGTGCCTACTCATTCATGCTTTCTGGTTATGCCTGTTATTGCTTAGAGTTGTGTCAGGTCTGATTCATCGGGTATGAATTGGAATGTGGTGAACATGTCCTACTGTTGAGAGCTAAGTGTGTGAACACGGTTTGGTAAAGGTAGCGATGAGAGGCCATGTAGGAGTACATTGTGGGTTGTCTCATTGCAGCCGTCCTCAGGAATTGAGTTATGTGTTTGTGATCCATGAAACAGCTACTACCACACATTGGGATCCTTAATTGACTCTCTCGACTTATTAACTGCCCTTGTCCTCTATCCAGGAGTTGCAACTAGTTTCTGGTATTTGTAGTTTACTGGAGGTCATGCGCAGCGCTGACCCTCGGGGTGGGCTGTGACGTGGCAGGTACGTGGCACGGTGTACCGGTCGCCCGTTTGGTGGCTCGGGAACCCTGTACACATCGTTTGGGGCCATGAGCGACACCTCGACGGATCTCCCCACGGATGGAACCCAAATAGGCGATAAACCTGGACTAGGGACTTGTGTGGTTAGTCAGGTCGTGGCCGACACCCTCGCTGGGCTTCCGCTTGAAGGTTGCCGAGTACATGTCGTCTAAACATCGATAAGTGGTGGGAGCGTGTGTGAAGAAGTACACCCCTGCAGGGTTATATATGATCTATTCGGATAGCCGTGTCCGCAGAAATGGACTTCTGGGTTACGTGTACAGTTCATAGACAAGTGAAAGTGGATACTCTAAAACACGCAAGATAAGCGTGAGTGCTATGAATGGCCTTCTCGTAGGGAGACGGAAGCGGATCCATAGTGGTGTATTGGTTGGTGAATATGTGGACTCATGTGCGCCACCTCAAAGAGTTACTTGTAGTCGTAGTTCAGGATAGCCACCGAGTCAAAGCTGGCTTGCTGCAGTCAAACTCCACCACCCCTTTGTTGATACTGATGCATATGTAGCTAGTTCTGATGTAAGTCTTGTTGAGTACCTTTGTACTCACGTTTGCTTAATTTTAATGTGTATTGCTATGTGTGGGATCCAACACCTAGTTGTTTACCCTTGGTAGCCTATCTTACAGGGAAATTCCTCCTAGTACTTCCACTGAGCCTTGGTAGCTTGTTGCTGCTCCGAAACACTTAGGCTGGCCGGCATGTGTCCTTCTTCGTTCCTGTGTCTGTCCCTTAGGGGAAATGTCACGCGTTGTTCCTTTAAGTCCTTGTAGCTTGCTACGACTTGGGTTCATACGTTGATGACCGACACATTCGTTGCTGGGTCATGTATGCATGTCTCTGTAATTTAGCACCACTTTTGGTTTATAACTAGTCATGTCGGCCCGGGTTCTCTGTCATATGGATGCTAGCGACACTATCATATACGTGTGCCAAAATGCGCAAACGGTCCCGGGCCAGGTAAGGTGGCACCTGTGGGGATACCGTGCGTGAGGCCGCAAAGTGATATGATGTGTTACAGGCTAGACCTGTGTGACTTAGGATCGGGGTCCTGACAGCTTTGGTATCAGAGCCTGACTGCCTGTAGGATTAGCAAGCCAAACTGGTCGAAGTCGTGTCTAGAAACTCTTTAGTTATAATAAGGTAATTGATTGTGGAAGGGAATGTAAGGCTCTTTTTACACCTTTACCCTATGACCTTCTGATCTAAGTCACCTTCCTCTTTCTACGGGGATTAAGAAACTAGGATTCTCTTTCTTTTTATCAGGATCACGTTAATGTGGTTTCAACTCTCGGTTTAGTCTCAAGTACTTCTGTTTGTTAAACTATTGGTCTCAGAACCTTGACATTTTGATGTTGACTGGTTATGCTATCCTTGTGCATGAGTCTCAAAAGTCTTTCGGAGCATTTACAGCTGTTATGATGTCCGAGTCATCCCAGGTTTCTAATAGTCTGATGCATTTGTAAATCTCTCCTTCATGTTCCCGGTGTTCCTTTGGGACAGATTAACCACACTAACCAGTGTGTTGAGGTACTCTGTTACCTCGACACATATGTTGGAGTTATTATTATGACCCTAGGTGTCTAGAGTATCACCTAGTAATCTAGCCATGTATTGTGCTCCCAGTGTGATCATTCTGGCCATTATTCTCGAAAGCATCCCGTGATGCCACTTAGTGTGTAGGTATTCCACTTCTGGGTTTTGAACCCAAGATTCACCCTACTTACCTCATGTTGATAGTAATTGCTAGCTCCCTTAGGTTATTAGTAACCTTGTGTTAGTCCTCGAGGTCCGTGGTATATCATTCTTCGAAATACCATGAACCATCATGGCAGAAGTTCTTCTAAACCAAAAGATCACAATAAGAGTGCTCTTGAGGAGTTCTCGATTCTATGTTGTGACTCTGCCAGTCCTACTTTTTTGCATGGGTTATCCGGAAGAAATATGTTGAACTAGTTCAACATGCTAATCTATGCATCCACAACTCGGAAAGTTATATGTTCCTTTGAGTTGTCCCTTTCAGTTGTTTTATGACACCCGTCTATCAGTTGATACTCAGGAGTAGTTGTGCATTCGTGTTCATCGAAGCCTATACTCTTGTGATCCGTCAATCCATTCTATTTCGGAATGACTAGGAGAAACAAACTCTAGTACCTTATCCATATCCAAGACTGGGGCAAAGCAGGTGTACTCCGCAGATCAAAATGCAATCAAGCTTTTGATCCGTTCTACTCTGAAGTGTTACCCTCTTTACATTAGGATCGTCATGAGAATTGCACTATCTCTTATGAATTCTTGATGCAGTGATACTTCTTGCCATCATTGTTCATTCCTCGGTTTCCATGTTATTGTAACCGGAATGCCGACAAGTGAATCATGCTGTGTGAAATCAATACTCTAGCAACTCCGTTGCTTGGTAGATAATTGACGATAATCTCATTCTTAGCCTGCTGGTTATTGAATCATCATTCTAAGATTGATCGTGCTACCTAGTCCATCTTACTTGGTGCACTCTTCGATCAATGAGTTAGGATTGTGCCAATTCCTTTCTCTTTTGATCATATATTCTTGCCTTGAAAAGCAAGGTTGTTCTCGAGCTTAGCAACATATCGGTGGTTCGTGATTTTCCGAATACTTCTCAGAAGTATTACCAGGTTGTTCCCTGACCGCTATGTTGAGTTCGTGATCAAGTTGGTTTCTTATAAACCACCCCTTCTCCAAGAATCTGTGTTGGATACCCTGAACTAGTTGGTTAAGCTAAACAACAACTTGGAGAGTTGGAAGATAAAAGCTTGCCTGACTTAGTTCCTTCCAAGGGATATCTTTTTGTGTGTGTGTTGAAGAAATATGATATCTTGATCATCGATCCTCGTGATCAATTGTTGGATCTATTGTCTTGTCTAAACTTTGATTTGAGTGTGGACTATTGTCAAGTCAAATCAGAACCAATGGTATTCATAATGTTGTCCTACACGTGGTTGATCCCTCGAGCATACACCGTTACATCTTTTGGTCTGACCAATGCTATCACTTTGTTCACATTATCATGGAATTCCATCTATATGGAAACCTGGATGAATTATTCTTGAGCCCATCAACAAACATCCTTATCTCCTCCATGATTTTGTAGGACATTAAGCTAGTGTTGGAAACTTTGTAAGCATTGCCTTCATGTCCCGTTCATGAGGTATATGTTCGATGAGAGAAGAGACTTCCCTAATTCATGTGTAATTGATGTAAGTTGCCACCGTGAGTTCGAGAAAGTTGTTTTGCTTCCTGTGGAATCATCCCAAGTCAGTCATGCATACGTGCGAAGTATTCTGTGGTTTGGAGATTTGCAACCTTCACTCCATATGTATCCCTAGAACACCAAGCCACTTATTGATTTGTTCAAGGAGAAGAAGTTCCATCATAAGAGCTAATCATATGACTTATGTAAGGACTTCGATATCCTAGACGATGGTTCCTAACCTGAACTCGATAGTGTTTTATCATAAGACTACTACGTGGTCATGCTTGTCTTTGACAACGTGTTCATAGGTTTGTAGCAGAACCAGCTCATGTTTTGGAGCTTGCTATCGTAGTTCATTCCCGAGAATCTCGCAACGTCGTCTCGTCGATTTCGGTTGCAAACTTTCATTTTTCTTCCTAGACTCGATGAGTCTGGAATATCCTGACACCAACCAGAACTGAATCTCAGGCAGATATGATGGTTGGAGCATTTTCCAAGAACTATAATACTGGGGTAAAGTGGATGTCATGGCCAACACACCCAGCCGGAAGACCTATTGTTGTGGTATCTTGATTGAAGAAGTTGGCCGCCTCCCCATAATGATTTCGTAGGAATTACTCCCTAGTTGTTCCTTATGGATTTTTGTGCTCCTGAAGTCCGACCTTTTACTTGACATTCTAGGTACCAAACCATTTTAATAAATGGGTTGCGCTAGCACATCAAGGAGAACATTAGAAGCGGAGTGCTAAATGTCTCTCGGTCGATCATCCAGATTTTGCCCCTTGAATATGCTAAGGTGAAATCTGAGAAGCTGTTATCTTCCTTTGCATCTGCATCGTCCATCGCTATTCATCATGGTCGTATGTTGTGTTGTCAGAACCATTGGCACGGTTAATGGTAAAACCTTGATGATGATGGAAATGCTCAAGTTCTTAAGAGCACGCACAAGTACTAGGTTTTATCACTGGAACTAACCGGGATTGCTCCCAGTGTTCTTGGTTATGCTATAACCTCTTAAAGAGTAGATTCACTCTCTACTGTTGGGTTTCTTCCCAGATACCAGAATCATTCCCAGCATTTGCATTTTGTTCCCAGCTTGCACCGCCAATGTGCCATTCCATTTCCGATGATAAGCAAAATCATCCCTTGTGTTGTCTTCAACAAGGTAGTCCACATCATCCATTCTGGCCCGAGAGTGTCGTTCTCTCGAACTCCATCAAACGTTCGTTTGTGTTTGCCTCAGGCTGGTATAGAGAGTTTTAATGATCTCTATATCAAAAGTAATTCTTTTTGCCACTTAAGGGAATAATTCTATGAGTCACCTTCTCTAAGGTGCCCCGTCTGGTGATATTGATCACCATCTTCTTAGGTGTGGAATTATTGCCACTAAGTGAACCTTCATCGTTTGTTTCACTCCATCCCTTTGGATGTGTGTCCCGTGTCTCAACTCAAGAGATGTTTCAATGTCTCACTCCATGAGTTGATCTTAAGTTGCTCGATCTTTCTGGAGATCGATTTTGTAGAGTTTCTTTCGTCGTCACTATGTTGGACAAATATCTCGAAAGCAAGGATGCCAGGATCAACATGAGGCAAGCAATCTACACTCATATGAAGGACACTAGGATCATGAAGATTGTGTTAGCCTCTTGTCCCTCTGTTTTCTTACCCTACGCTTGAATCTCGGGACGAGATTCTTGTTTAGTGGGGGTGATTTGTCACATCCCTAGTTCAGGTCTGCTCTGGTCTAGTTAGTCTTGTGTGCATCATGTTTAATCTTGAAAGAAACTTGAAATGGGGTTTGCCTAAACCCTAGCATTAAAGGAATTCACTAGGTTCACCTAAAATATTTTCAGTAAGTCCAAGTGGCTTTCAAAAATGTTCATCATTTATGGAAAATACTGTTAACAGTAGCCAGAGGTGATGCACATTTTTCCATGACATATTTGGGCTCTGGATTAAATCTTACTCTATTTGAATTTGGGCATTTAAATACTATAAAATATTAAAATGTCCAAATAATACTAAACTGAAATGTTCCATGTTGGATATATTCCAAACAGTGGCCATGAGAAGTTTGGTGACTTTTGAGTGTGCCTAAGTATTTTTAATAAAGCCCTAAAGTCTACAGAATGATAGAAAACAAGAATTAAAAGGAGAGAGAGAGCACTTACCTGGCACTCACCTGGCCCAGCTCCTGTGCGGCCCACATGCCTAGCCCACCACCGTCGTCATCCTCCTGGCGCCAGTCGGCCAGGCGTGTGGCCGGCGTGCGCGCAAGGCCGTGCCTCCATGCCACATGCCTGCCTGGTCACCCGAGGACATCACGACACCGCGAAACGTCTTGTCGCTGTCGTCTGGATCGAGCCTGCCTCTCCAGTCCTCCCCCTCGCCTCTCCCTCACTCCCCTCCAGACATGGCCGAACGCCACCATCTCCGCCGTTCGTCGTAGCCATGGCTACAGAACACCACTCATCTAACCTTATGACCACGAGCTCCTCCACAAACCCGTGGATCTACACGCCCACGCACATGAGCTCGGGAGCCTCATGGCATCATCCCCGACCTCATCTTCAACATCCGGCCGCCGACAACCTCACCGTCGGTTCATCGCCGTCCGTGCTTCCCCGACCTCGCCGGCCTGCGCGTCTGAATCACCGTGAGCCCCTCTCCGTTTTCCCCCTATTTACTTCCTCGCTCCCGAGCCATAGCTGACCTCCCCATCGCACCCATGAGCTCCTGCCGCCGGCCATGGCGCCGCTACAGCCACAGCTGTTGCCACCCGCGTCCGAGTGCATCACAACGCTCAGCGCATCACCACGGGGCCGTAGCAACCAACCGTTGCTCCTGCCGTGCCATGCGGCGTCGAATTTGTCGATGTCCGAACTCCGGCACCACCCCGCTCATCGGTGCGGTCGATTCCGGCGACCCCAAGGCCTTCTGATCGCTCTGCTAGATGCGGTCGAGCGCGGGCTACGTTCTGGTGGTCCCCGCGAGTCCAGCCTCCACCTGTAGCTCAAGTCCAGCGAGTTGCCGCCGCGGATTTGGTCACCGTCGGCCGAACTCCGGCGACCACCGACGTGTCACCGTAATTAGCACTAACTCCCCTCCCCCTTAGTTGTCCACCTCAAAGCCACTGACAGTGGGCCCTAGCCCTGGTCAAACCCGAGTCAGCGCAGGATTTGACCGGGATTAGTACCTGTGACACTGACCTGTGGGACCCACAGGTCAGGTTTGACTGGACCAGCCCCTATTGACTTGCTAATGTCAGCATGACCTAGTGCTGATGCAGTAATGTTTTCTGGAATTTAAAATAAATCTTAAATGATTTATTTATTTCAGAAAATAGCTAAAACTTCTAATAATCATAGAAAATAATCTATAACTCCAATGAAAATAATTTATATACGAAAAATGATCAGAAAAATTCAAGGAATCTGTTTATGGCATTTTCATGTATGTTTGAACAAGTTAAACCTGCTGATTAGGTCAAATCAATTAAATGACAATTAAATAATCACATATGGATCTTGAATTTGAACCTTTGGTTCAAACCAACTTCATTTAATATGGTTGGTAGTTGCATTAGCTCAATCAACAACATATTGCCATGTCATGATCATGCATCATATTGTCGCATTGCATTGATTGAGCTCTCTCTTGTTTGCCGGTGTTTGTCCCCTCTCAGTAGACGTTGTTCCGACAATGTGATCGATGACACTGATGAAGACACAGTGATATCTTCAGAAGTGCCAGGCAAGCAAAACCCCATTGAGCATTCCGATACAATCCCACTCTCTCGCTCTTGCTCTCTTTTACTACATTAGGACAACAATGCTTCAATGGTTACCTGCTGCGGTAGATGAACCCCTTTCCACTCCATGACCTGTCATTGCAACAGTAAATAGTTGAAACACACTAGTATGAGTAGGAGTTGTTTGAGCCATGTTGCGCCTACTCATTCATACTTTCTGGTTATGCCTGCTATTGCTTAGAGTTGTGTCAGGTCTGATTCATCGGGGATGAATTGGAATGTGGTGAACATGTCCTACTATTGAGAGCTAAGTGTGTGAACACGATTTGGTAAAGGTAGCGATGAGAGGCCATGTAGGAGTACATGGTGGGTTGTCTCATTCCAGCTGTCCTCGGGAATTGAGTTATGTGTTTGTGATCCATGAAACAGCTACTACCACACATTGGGATCCTTAATTGACTCTCTCGACTTATTAACTGCCCTTGTCCTCTGTCCAGGAGTTGCAACTAGTTTTTGGTGTTTGTAGTTTACTGGAGGTCGTGTGCAGCGCTGACCCTCGGGGTGGGCTGTGAAGTGGCAGGTACGTGGCACGGTGTACCGGTCGCCCGTTTGGTGGCTCAAGAACCCTGTACACATCGTTTGGGGCCGTGAGCGACACCTCGACGGATCTCCCCATGGATGGAACCCAAATAGGCGATAAACCTGGACTAGGGACTTGTGTGGTTAGTCAGGTCGTGGCCGACACCCTCGCTGGGCTTCCGCTTGAAGGTTGCCGAGTACATGTCGTGTAAACGGCGATAAGTGGTGGGAGCGTGTGTGAAGAAGTACACCCCTGCAGGGTTATATATGATCTATTCGAATAGCCGTGTCAGCGGAAATGGACTTCTGGGTTACCTGTACAGTTCATAGACAAGTGAAAGTGGATGCTCTAAAACACGCAAGATAAGCGTGAGTGCTATGGATGGCCTTCTCGTAGGGAGACGGAAGCGGATCCATAGTGGTGTATTGGTTGGTGAATATGTGGACTCGTGTGCGCCACCTCAAAGAGTTACTTGTAGTCATAGTTCAGGATAGCCACCGAGTCAAAGCTGGCTTGCTGCAGTCAAACTCCACCACCCCTTTGTTGATACTGATGCATATGTAGCTAGTTCTGATGTAAGTCTTGCTGAGTACCTTTGTACTCACGTTTGCTTAATTTTAATGTGTATTGCTATGTGTGGGATCCGACACCTAGTTGTTTACCCTTGGTAGCCTATCTTACAGGGAAATGCCTCCTAGTACTTCCACTGAGCCTTGGTAGCTTGCTGCTGCTCCGGAACACTTAGGCTGGCCGGCATGTGTCCTTCTTCATTCCTATGTCTGTCCCTTAGGGGAAATGTCACGCGTTGTTCCTTTAAGTCCTTGTAGCTTGCTATGACTTGGGTTCATACGTTGATGACCGACACATTCGTTGCTGGGTCATGTATGACTGTCTCTGTAATTTAGCGCCACTTTTGGTTTATAACTAGTCATGTCGGCCCGGGTTCTCTGTCATATGGATGCTAGCGACACTATCATATACGTGTGCCAAAATGTGCAAACGGTCCCGTGCCAGGTAAGGTGGCACCCGTCGGGATACCGTGCGTGAGGCCACAAAGTGATATGATGTATTATAGGCTAGACATGTGTGACTTAGGATCGGGGTCCTGACATAACTTGGATTTGCGCTCGTTGGGGAAGCGTTCCTTTCAAAGTTGTAGCCGCACTAGATCTCCAATGTCGAATACCATGGGGTTCTTGTGGACGTTGATCTTGGTCGCGTGTCATTGGACTTGACGCTCGATGGTGTGCCTTGTATGTTCATGCATCATTTTGAGATAGTTTGCTCGGGCACTTGCATTCATGTTTGTGCGCTCTTGTAGTGGCAGAGGAAGGATGTCCAAAGGGGGCAACTGGTTGAAACCATAGACGATCTCGAAGGGGGACTTGCTGGTAGTAGAATGTACTGCATGGTTGTAGGCGCACTCAGCGATGGGCAAGCATTGCTCCCACTCCTCGATGTTCTTCTTGATCAACACGCGAAGAAGATTCGATAGCGTGTGGTTCGTCACCTCCGTTTGGCCATCGTTTTGTGGATGGTATGTCGTAGAGAAGAGGAGCTTGATTCCGAGCTTGGCGCAAAGCGTCTTCCAAAAGTAACTTAGGAACTTGACGTCACGGTTCGATACGATGGTCTTGGGCACTTCATGTAGACGCAAAATTTCCCTACAAAATAGGTTGGCAACATGTGAAGCATTGTGTATCTTTTTGCATGGAATAAAATGTGCCATTGGAGAAACAATCCACAACAACAAATACGGAATCCTTTCCATTTTGAGTTCTAGGAAAACAAAGCACAAAGTCCATACTAATATCTTCCCATGGTTGATATGGAATAGGAAGTGGCATGTAAAGACCGTGGGATTGAGCTTTAGACTTAGCTTTGCGACATGTCGAGCATCGGTTGGTGAAGCGTGAGATGTCGCGGAACATCTTGGGCCAATAGTAGTTCTTGGATAGCATCGCAAATGTCTTGTTGCATCCGAAATGACCCATAAGTCCTCCTCCATGAGCTTCTTGCAAAAGTAACAAACGAAGAGAAGACTCGGGAATGCAAAGTTTGTTAGCTCTTTATAACCCACAAGTATAGGGGATCAACTGTAGCGTCTTTCGATAAGTAAGAGTGTCGAACCCAACAAGGAGCTAAAGATAGAACCAATATTCCCTCAAGTTCTATTGACCATCGATACAACTCTACGTACGCTTGACGTTCGCTTTACCTAGAACAAGTATAAAACTAGAAGTACTTTGTAGGTGTTGTTGGATAGGTTTGCAAGAATATAAAGAGCACGCAAATATAGACTAGGGTTTGTTTAGATATAGAAGCAATAAAGTTAGTATAGCGAGTGTGGAAAAGTGGTGGTAGGAGTTGCGAAATTTTCCCTAAGCAATTGATTACGTTACTAAACCGATGACAAGTTTTATGTGGGAGAGGCCACTGCTAGCATGTCATCCCTAACTTGGAATTCTATGCAGTTACGATTGGAAATATTAGCAAGCATCCGCAACTACTGACGTTCATTAAGGTAAAACCCAACCATAGCATTAAGATATATTGGTCCCCTTTCAATCTCGTATGCATCAATTTCTATGCTAGGTTGAAGCTTCTGTCACTCTTGCCCTCCAATACATAGTCCTATCAACATACAACTAACCCAATGGTGTGATCCACGTGTGCGCTCATATGATGGGCACCAAAGGACAGCAACATAACCACAAGCAAATTAAACCAATCATAGCAATTCAGCAATTACCGATAGGACAACGAAAATCTACTCAGACATCATAGGATGGCAACACATCATTAGATAATAATATGAAGCATAAAGCACCATGTTCAAGTAGAGGGTACAGCGGGTTGCGGGAGAGTGGACCGCCATAGATAGATGGGGGAAGGTGATGAAGATGTTGGTGAAGATGATAGAGATGTTGGTGTTGATCGCCGTCGCACGATGATGGCCCCGGCGGAGTTCCTGCGCCACCGAAAGTGAGGGGGAGAGAGCCCCCCTCCTTCTCCTTCTTCCTTGGCCTTCTCCCTAGGTGGGAGAAGGGTTATCCCTCTAGTCCTGGGTCTCCATGGCATGGGAGGGGTGAGAGCCCCTCCGAGATTGGATCAGTCTCTCTGTCTCTCTCTGTTTCTGCGTTCCCAGATTCTAGCCTTTCACCGTTTTTTATATTCCCGGAGATCCGTAACTCCGATTGGGCTGAATTTTGGACACGATCTCTATCCGGATATTAGCTTTCTTGTGGAAAAATAAGGGCACCAACCGCCTTACGAGGTGGCTACGAGGGCCCAGGGCGCGCCCCCTGCCTCGTGGCCCCCTCGGGCATCGTCTCGTGTTGATTCTTCTTCCCAAAATTCATAAATATTCCAAAAAAAATCCGTCGGTTTTTATCCCGTTCGGACTCCGTTCGATATGGATATTCTGTGAAACAAAAAACATGCAACAAACAGGAACTGGCACTGGGCACTGGATCAATATGTTAGTCCCAAAAATAGTATAAAAAGTTGCCAAAAGTATATGAAAGTTGTATAATATTGGCATGGAACGATAAAAAATTATAGATACGATGGAGACGTGTCAGCATCCCCAAGCTTAATTCCTGCTCGTCCTCGAGTAGGTAAATGATAAAAGAATATAATTTTTGATGTGGAGTGCTACCTAGCATAATCTTGATCATGTAATATAATCATGGCATGAATATTAAGACACGAGTGATTCAAAGCAATAGTCTATAATTTGACATAAAAGAATTTAATACTCGGGCATCCCAACAAACAATCAAGTCTTTCAAAATATCAATGCTAAAGAACGTTATCCCTACAAAATCATATAGTCTTTTATGCTCCCTTTTCTTAACACAAGGTACCCCTCATTCCCATCCCAGTGTCAGCCAAGCAATTGTTTTCACACTTTACTTTTCTGAACCTTTTCAACTCTTCACGCAATACATGAGCGTGAGCCATGGACCTAGCACAATGGGTGGAATAGAAGGTGGTAGTAGACAAAACTAGGGAGAAAGTCTCACATCAACTAGGCAAATCAATGGACTATGGAGATGTCCATCAATTGATATCAATGTGAGTGAGTAGGGATTGCCATGTAACGGATGCACTAGAGCTATATATATAAATGTATGAAAGCTCAAAGGAAAACTAGTGGGTGTGCATCAACTTGCTTGCTCATGAAGACCTAGGGCAATTTGAGGAAGCCCATCGTTGGAATATACAAGCCAAGTTCTATAACAAAAAATTCCCACTAGTATATGAAAGTGACAATATAGGAGACTCTCTATATGAAGAACATGGTGCTACTTTGAAGCACAAGTGTGGAAAAAAAGATAGTAGCATTGTCCCCTTTTTTCTTTCCTTTTTTTGGGCCTTCCTTTTTTTGGCCTTTCTCTTTTTTTATTTGGCCTTTCTTCATATTTTTTATTTGGCCTTTCTTTTTTTCGGGACAATGCTCTAATAATGATGATCATCGCACTTTTATTTACTTACAACTTGATATTACAACTCGATGCTAGAACAAAAGTATGACTCTATATGAATGCCTTTGGCGGTGTACCGGGATGTGCAACGATCTAGCGTAGCAATGACATCAAAAAATGGACAAGCCATGAAAACATCATGCTAGCTGTCTTACGATCATGCAAAGCAATATGACAATGGTGGTGTGTGTCATAACAAACGGAATGGTGGAGTTACATAGCAATATATCTTGGAATGGATATGGAAATGCCATAATAGGTAGGTATGGTGGCTGTTTTGAGGAAGGGTATAAGGTGGTTTGATGCACCGGCGAAAACTGCGCGGTACTGGAGTGGCTAGCAAGGTGGAAGGGTGAGAGTGCGTATAATACATGGACTCAACATTAGTCATAAAGAACTCACATACTTATTGCGAAAAATCTATTAGCCCTCGAAGCAAAATACTACGACGCATGCTCCTAGGGGGGAGGTTGGTAGGAGTTAACGATCGCGCGCCCCCGACCTTCACGCAAAGATAAACAATCAAAATACAATGCACACCAATTTGGTTACATAGTTAGGAGACCATACGTGCATGCTTCGGGAATCACAAACCTTAACACCAATATTCTTACTAAACCACAATCATTCACTAGTACCTCCCACATATTATCATCTCTATATCGCAAAACTATTGCAAGGAATCAAACATATCATATTCAGCAATCTACAAGTTTATGTAGGATTTTATGACTAACCATGTGAATGACCAATTCCTGTCAACTCTCTAAACGGATATAAGTGAAGCAAGAGAATTTAATTCTTTCTGCAAAAGATATGCCCACGCTCTAACAAATATAAGTGAAGCAAAAGGGCATTCTATAAATGGTGGTTTTCTATGTGAAGATAAACATGTAATCCAAACTTCAAATGATATAAGTGAAGCACATGAAGCATTTTATAAAGCCATACTCAAAAGATATAAGTGAAGTGCAAAGAGCATTCTATAAATCAACCAAGGACTATCTCATACCAGCATGTTGCATTTATTAAAAGGAAAAATAAAAATCACACGACGCTCCAAGAGTTTACGCATGTCATGTGAACGAAACAAATCCGAAAACATACTGATACTTGTTGAAGAAAGATGGGATGCCTTCCGGGGCATCCCCAAGCTTAGACGCTTGAGTCTCCTTGAATATTTACTTGGGGTGATTTGGGCATCCCTAAGCTTGAGATCTTGCCTCTCCTCCTTCTTCTCACATCGAGACCTCCTTGATCTTCGAACACTTCATCCACATAAAACTTAACCGAACTTTTAGTGGCGGAGTTAGTGCATATGATCAATGAAATCCCATCACGTACTGCTCTAACATTATTCTATAATTATGAACAAAAATTACCCACTGTATGCTATCACAATTCTATGGCCCCAAGTCAAGGAGGCTTCAACAAGAATTCAAACATATGCAAATAATGAAGCTATAACAACAATGTGTGAAAACAGGGCAGTCTGTAGTAATTTGAACATTAACCATACTTCTGTAACTCTAACAATTCTGGAAAAATTAGGAAAAATCAAAAATTTGTATAGCAAGACTTTGCAAAAAGTTTCAGATCCTTTAGACGTTCCAGTAAAAAATGTAAAATCGCGCACTACGGCCAAACTTTCTGTTTTTGCACCGCACAAACCAACAAGCATTTTAATCATCCTAAAGGAAGCTCTTGGCACATTATTTTTATAATACAATGGCATTGTACAAGGGGGTAATTATTTTTGTTGAAAAGTTTCTGTAATCAAAGTTCACAAAGTTTCCATGGGCGTGAACAAAGTTCAAGGCTAGCTCCCACTTTAACAATGGTCGTCTTTTTCACTTTCGCTTTTCTTTTTGAAAAAGTTTTAGCTTCACCTCTTTATTTATTTATTTTTGTTTTTAAACTTTATAAAAGCACACAACAGAAATACATAACTCTCTAAAACTTCCAGGTTGTCTCCCTGGCAGCGCTTTCTTTAAAGCCATTAAGCTAGGCATATAGTGCTCAAGTAATGGATCCACCCGGATCCCAAGGTATATCAAAGACAATTTTAATTAAAAATGATTTGTGATTTAGTAGAGAGCACAAAGTAACATATATCATGCAACAACGAAGTCTAACTCTCTTCCTATTTATCGGCATGTCATAAAAGAACAATTCATGCACACATAGTAAAGGCCAATCCATAGGATAAACAGTTTCTTGCAACTTTATTGTATTGGAAACATAGAGAGGCGGAGATGTAGTTCCTCTCTAATAATAATTGCAAGTAGGAGCTGCAAGAACATGCATATTATATCTATTAAAATCATCATGTTTAGTAGTAAAACGCAACCCATCAATATAGTCCTTAATAAGTGCAAACTTCTCTGATATAGTGTAGTCTAGAGAATTCAAAAAGATAATAGGACTATCATGCATGGGTGCAATAGCAACAATTTCATGTTTAAAATAAGGGACTATGGCAAGTTCATATCCATAAGCATAATTCATATTGGCATCATGGCCACAATCATAGCAAGCATCAATTTCATCAAAAAGGGATATTTCAAACGAATCCAAGGGATCATAGCAATCATCATAGCATTCATCCTTCGGTAAGCACGAAGGGAAATTAAACAATGTATGAGTTGAAGAGTTACTCTCATTAGAAGGTGGGCACTGGTAGCTAATCCACTCTTCTTCTTTTTGTTCTTCGCTCTCCTCGTCATCTTTTTCATCTAATGAGCTCACACTGTCATCAATTTCTTCTTCTATAGTTTCCTGCAAAATATTAGTCTCTTCTTGGACAGCGGAGACCTGCTCAATAAACACATCAATATTGGCATTGTATTCATAATTCTCATAGCAATATTTCAATATAGAAAAAATTTCAGGCCTATAAACATCATCATCAAAAGCTTCATACCTTTTAAACAGAGATTCAATTTTATAAGCACCCTTAAAAGCAACGAATTTTCTAGTTGTTCCACATCATAATAATCATATATACCATTAGCATAAGAAGCTAAGGTTTCATCATCATTAAATTTGCATGAAAAGGGAAGGTGAGGAGCCTTCATCCTAGAGCAACAAGTATAATCATATCTCAATCATAATTCCTGAGCATACCAATGCAACATATAAATTTGTTCCCATAATAGTTTCCCTTTTTGTGTCAAGCGATAATCCCTAAAGTATTCACGTTGATCCAACTTTACTTCCATTATATAGTTGAATGGGGTTTTAACTGGATTATCAAAGTAGTACATAATATCTTTCACATGATGAGCATCGAGGGTTTTAGGAGGTTCCCCATCTCCATGAGTAGCAAGTACACCTTTTTTTTGGTATTTCGTGTTCCATATCCATAAATAAAGTTAGAGAACAACTTAGAACAGCAAATAAAATCTACTTAGTGATAAAGCAAACTAGCACACACGAGAATATTCACCCCATGCTATTGCTCCCCGGCAACGGCGCCAGAAAAAGGTCTTGATAACCCACAATTATAGGGGATCAACTGTAGCCTCTTTCGATAAGTAAGAGTGTCGAACCCAACGAGGAGCTAAAGGTAGAACAAATATTACCTCAAGTTCTATCAACCACCGATACAACTCTATGCACGCTTGACGTTCGCTTTACCTAGAACAAGTATAAAACTAGAAGTACTTTGTAGGTGTTGCGGGATAGGTTTGCAAGAATATATAGAGCACGCAAATATAAACTAGGGACTGTTTAGATAAAGAAGCAATAAATTTAGTATAGCGAGTGTGGAAAAGTGGTGGTAGGAGTTGCGAAATTGTCCCTAAGCAATTGACTATGTTACTAGACCGATAACAAGTTTTATATGGGAGAGGCCACTACTAGCATGTCATCCCTGACTTGGAATTCTATGCACTTACGATTGGAACTATTAGCAAGCATCTGCAACTACTAACGTTCATTAAGGTAAAACACAACCATAGAATTAAGATATATTGGTCCCCTTTCAATCTAGTATGCATCAATTTCTATGCTAGGGTGAAGCTTCTGTTACTCTTGCCCTCCAATACATAGTCCTATTACCATACAACTAACTCGATGGTTTGATCCACGCGTGCACTCATATGATGGGCACCAAAGTACATCAACATAACCACAAGCAAATCAAACCAACCATAGCAATTCACCAATTACCGACAGGACAGCGAAAATCTACTCAGACATCATAGGATGGCAACACATCATTGGATAATAATATGAAGCATAAAGCACCATGTTCAAGTAGAGGGTACAGTGGGTTGAGGGAGAGTGGATCACTGTAGATAGATGGGGGATGGTGATGAAGATGTTGGTGAAGATGACGGAGGTGTTGGTGTAGATCGCCGTCGCACGATGATGGCTCGGGGGGCGTTCCGGCGCCACCGGAAGCGAGGGGGAGAGACCCCCCCCCCCTCCCTCCTTCTTCCTTGGCCTTCTCCCTAGGTGGGAGAAGGGTTCTCCCTTTGGTCCTTGGTCTCCATGGCATGGGAGGGGCGGGAGCCCCTCCGAGATTGGACTTGTCTCTCTCGGTTTCTGTGCTCCCAGATTCTGCCTTTCACCATTTCTTATATTCCTGGAGATCTGTAAGTCCGACTGGGCTGAATTCTGGACACGATCTCTATCCGGATATTAGCTTTATTGCGGCGAAAGAAGGGCACCAACCGCCACACAGGATGGCCACGAGGGCCCAGGGCGCGCCTGACCCCCTGGGGCGCCCCCCTGCCTCGTGGCCTCCTCGGGCATCGTCTCGCGTTGATTCTTCTTCCCAAAATTCATAAATATTCCAAAAAAATCTCCATCAGTTTTTTTCCCGTTCGGACTCCGTTTGATATGGATATTCTGCAAAACAAAAAACATTCAACAAACAGGAACTGGCACTGGGCACTGGATCAATATGTTAGTCCCAAAAATAGTATAAAAATTTGCCAAAAGTATATGGAAGTTGTATAATATTGGCATGGAATGATCAAAATTTATAGATATGACGGAAACGTATCAGCTCTCAAAAGATAATCATCCTTGAGGTAATATCATTCCCAAGATGTATGCGTCAAACATTTAGCATAAGTAATTGCAAAAAAAGCATCATGCACATATAAGTCTTTTATGTGCTCAAATCCAATGACATTCAATTCAAGTTTAGTAACAAGCATGCATTTTCGGGAAAGCGTGTCCACCACAACATTCTCCTTACCTTTGATGTACTTGATGACATAAGTAAATGACTCAATAAATTCACTCCACCTAGCATGACGCTTGTTCAACTTAGTTTAACCCTTAAGGTACTTGAGTGTTTCATGACCCGTGTGAAGAATGAACTCATGCAAGACTCTCACTAAAGCATATAGCTCTTTTTCATAGATGGGATAGTTAAGTTGCGCTCCGGTGAGTTTTTCACTAAAGTAAGTTATGGGGCGCTTCTCTTGCATCAAGACACATCCTATGCCATTACCTCTAGCATCGCAATGGACCTCAAAAGGTTTATCCAGATTGGGTAAGGCAAGCAAAGGGGCATGCATAAGCAAATTCTTAAGCTCATTGAAAGTGGTATCTTGTAATGGTCCCAAAACAAATAGTGCATTCTTCTTAATCAAGGCATGTAAAGGTGTAGCAGTTGTGCTAAAATCCTTCACAAATCGATGATAAAATCCGGCCAAGCCAAGAAAGCTACGTACTTGTTGTAGGTTAGTTGGTTGGGTCCAAGTTTTAATACCTTCGATCTTAGTTTCGTCTACATGCACACCCTTGGAAGAGACAACAAATCCTAGAAAAACAAGTTGGTCTACACCAAATTTGTATTTCTCCATGTTAGCATAGAGTTTCTCTTTGCGAAGAGTTTGCAAGATGGTTCTAAGATAAGTCACATGATCTTGTAGAGACTTGCTAAACACGAGGATGTCATCAAAGTACACCACAACAATGATGCCAATATAGGCTCTAAGAACATAATGCATGACTCTCATGAAAGTACCGGGTGCTTCGGATAAGCCCATAGGCACAACAAGCACTACAAAAAAAATACATTTCCGTGATGATACGTGTTTGTCACAGTAGGTCGCGTTTTTTGTCATGCATGTACATCCATGACAATTTTATGACAGAATCAAGATAGTCATACTTGTGCTGTCGTAGAAGTGTTCCATGACATTACCAAAATTATCATCACGGAAGTGTCCACTTCCATGATGATAAATCGCACGTCACAGAAGTGCTTTCGTCAAGGGTGACCGACACGTGGCATCCACCGTAACGGAACGTCGTTAAGCTATCGGGTTCGGTTTTGGATCCGATAACCCGCTAACAGCCCCGACCAATGGGGATTTTCCACGTGTAAAATCATCATTGGCTGGAAGAAACACGTGTCGGCTCACCGTTGGGACACATGGCATCCACTCATTGGACCGAAGGCGCCTATGATACGTCGACACGTGGCACGGCCGAATGGAGGCCCATTCCTGTGAAAAGGCCGGCCCGTTTGACTTAGTCAAAAGGTGGCGGGCCGGCCCACGGAAAGCATGTTAATGGCATGTTCGCATATAGCCCATTTACGGCCCGCTAACCTAGGGCCCGTTACGACCTATCCAAATTAGGCCCAGTAGCGTCATCTAGGCCATGCAATATGATTCCAGCCCATTTTAAGTTCTGGCCCATGTATGGCTCATGCCGTCTTTCGGCCCATATGAGGCCCTTTGTAACTCTTGGCCCATTAACGGCCCTTGTGAAACTGGCCCGTAGTGAACAGTGTATCACTTTATACCCATTAACAGGCCATTAATCCATTGGCCGTTTGCAGCCCATGTTATCTTTTGGCCTTCTCAGGGCCCATTTATTTGTGGCCCATTAACGGCCCGTGGTGAAACTGGCCCGTAATGAACAGTGTATCACTTTATACCCATTAACGGCCCATTAATCCATTGGGCCGTTTGCAGCCCATGTTATCTTTCGGCCTTCTCAGGGCCCATTTATTCTTGGGCTCATTTCCAGCATTCGGTTACTTACGGCCCGTTACTACCATTTTCTGCTTGTGGGCCAAATTCAGCCCAGGGTTATAGTCAGCCTGTTTGTGGACCGTTAATACGTTGGGTCGTTTTCATAGCGTCATCAAATACGGCCTATTAACAACGACCCGTTATGGTCGGCCCATAAATGGACGACTCCAACTCTAGCCCGTTTACGACCATAATGCAGTTTGTTTTTGGCCCATGTTTGGCCAATCGATCATACGGCCTGTCTAAGGCCCATTAATGATACGGCCCGTAGAAGGCCCATTGTTTCTACGGCCCGTAGAAGGCCCATTGTTTCTACGGACCGTAGATGGCCCATTGTTTCTACGGCCCGTAGGAAGCTCAGTGTCACTACAGTAAATATGTAGCCCATGGCCTGTTAAAGGCGGGAAACTACTATAGGTTTAGACCTGCTAATGGCCCAAGATGATTATAGGCCCACGTTTTGGCCCATATGAGTAACGGGTCGGCCTGAAGACCGACAACACTGAGATACACTGAACCTTCCGGCCTAAATTACAACATACCGACCAAAGAATAAACCTAGACTATACAACAAAGAAATTACGGCATATTACATCCACTTGGAATCAAAGTTCGCTACCGGTGATAATAAAGCGCAACATGACCGTGGATTACATACACTGGGCATCAAAGGTCGCTACCAGTGCATATAAACGCGCCCACAAAAGAATATACAAAACTGAGAGCACTTCGGAAGGCACTAGACCTAGCAAGCTCGGGCCCCGCAAGCAGCCGAACAAGCTGATGAGACCTCAGTTGTGTCAACGATAGATGCTTCATCCCTAGCTATATGGCACCATAGTGCGCAAGGCAGTCCCCTGACATCTTCATTACATCTTTGACTTCAAGTCAGAGTTGAGTTGAAGCAAGCCTTTCCGCTTTAAGTTGCGACTGAAGAAGTCAAACCGATTGAGGCAGCGACTCAATAGAGGTTGTCTCACACCTGCTGGTGAGTAGCTTCAACTCACTGTCTTCATCAAGACAGGACCTTGGGGTCATCTCACTGTCCTCAAGATGGTTTCGCTCACTATCTTTCCTAAAGTTCTGCCTGGCATAAGAGATACGACTCTGAAAGGGAAACAAGGAGACACGTAACAGGTTTCACAATTATATAAGCAAATAAATGGATCTGTTCTGCATAAGGAACATGTTTTTACAACTACAATTTAAAACTGGAAGTTGTTGCAAACATCTAATCAGATGTAAACAGCAGTGGAGGAAATGATGCATATCCAAATCTATACTAGAACAAAGTATGAAGGCTTGAGAAGGATGAACTTACATTACATGTTAACACGAGCTGGACAAAGCCCTTCTCCATGTTGATGGAAAGATAATTCAATAAATTCCCCAAAGAAAATTCTATATAAGCGTTGCCATTATTCTACATTTTGCAAAGAGTAAATATAGATCAAATAATATTGGAAGAAATGGAGGATAATGAAGCTCAGGTGCAGACTGATGATACATAATCAAATAGCAATTAATTAAGTACAACATTACAAGGCAAAAGGTACTGACAAGAGGAATGCAGACATCAACGTGTGTAGTGGCATTGCCTTTATTCAACATTTTGGTAAGAGTAAATGTAGATATGATAATTTGGAGAAAGTGGAGGGCAGGGCAGATAAGATGCAGAGTAATGCTAGACAATCAACTATCTCGCAATGCATGTACAGTAATACCACCACCATCCGTTATTAGTTGTCGCTCAAATGGATGTATCTAGAACTATTAAGTTCTAAATACATCCAATTGATCAACAATTAATTCGATACAGAGGGAGTACATGACAACAGGTACTTACATTAGCAATCCAAAACTTCATAACCATTGTGTTAATTCTACATTTATCTAATTAAGAGTAAATTTAGATCTTATAATTTCAAGCATAGGGAGGATAAAGAAGCGAACATTTACAGTGATGCTACATAATCAAACAGCAATGAGTGTAAGTATGCTTACAAAGGGCAAGAGGTACTGACAAGAGCAATGCAGAGCCCAGTATTGTCGTGAGATCCTATGATCCTTTGAGCAAGGAGATTCATCTGAAATTAGTTTTCATACAAGAGAGAAGGTAAGGCAGATGCAGAAATTTAGGAGTTCAAATTTTGAATTGATATCATAGACAGTACCTGACGCTGGGCTGTCAGCAGTTCTAATAGGGGTTTTGTAATACCCAGGATGCGACTATATCTCCTACGTGTCGAGGCACGACTTAGAGACATAAGCGCATTCTGGAATGATCGCAAGCGTGGTATCTTTGCACAACTCATGTAAAAGAACAGGGATGAAAGAGTAAAATAGTTGGCTTACACTTGCCACGTCACACAATGAATACAATAGCATACATTCATCCAAATTACACAGGGTCCGGCTACGGACGAAATCAAACGAGAAAAGATACCGCAACCACAAGGCCTGATCGCCCCTAGTAGGAACCACTACTGATCGTCCGGATACGGCACATTCATGCGACCACGTTCTTCATCGAACTCCCAGTGAAGTTCTGATCCATCTCCTGCATTGCTCTCGGCTGTACCTGCATCTGGTGTGTGTTGTAAACTGTGAGTCACAAGAACTCAGCAATCCCACTCCCGGGTATCCAAACAAACAAAACCTTTAGGTGTGGAGAGGCAAAAAAGTGTCTGCAGCAAGAACTAAGCAACTAGCTTACAAATTCAGAGCGAGATGAGGATATGGGCCAACGGTCGCCAAGTTGATCAACAAGTGATCCTAGCTACTCATGTTCAAGCATAACCCCATCGTGTTCACTTCCCGAAGTCCTTCGGAAAGAGACCATCACGGTTACTCACACAAGTAGTGTATTGCCAGGACCCCGATCCTAAGTCACACCGATCTAGCTGTAACACATCGTATCACTTTGCGGCCTCACGCACGGTAACCCCACGGGTGCCACCTTACCTGGCCCTGGACCGTTTGCGCATTTTGGCACACGTATATGACAGTGTCGCTAGCATCCATATGACAGAGCACCCGGGCCGACATGGCTAGTTATAAACCAAAAGTGGCACTAAATTACAGAGACAGGCATCCATGACCCAACAACGAACGTGTCGGTCATCAACGTATGAACCCAAGTCGTAGCAAGCTACATGGACTTAAAGGAACAACGCGTGACATATCCCCTAAGGGACAGACACAGGAACGAAGAAGGACACATGCCGGCCAGCCTACGTGTTCCGAGCAGTAGCAAGCTACCAAGGCTCATTGGAATCACTAGGAGGCATTTCCCTGTAAGGTAGGCTACCAAAGGAAAACAACTAGGTGTCGGATCCCACACATACCAAGCATTTCAATCATACACGCAATATGCTCAATATGTGCAAATACAACATTGCATCACAACAGAACTCTATGACTCAACGTAATTTATTTAAAAGGCTCCAAGAGCCATACATAACATATCCATACAGGTAGGGGTCACATGACCCAACACTCAAGTCATACAGCCATACAAGCACAAGCGGAAGCTACATGTCTGAGTACAGACAACTTAGAAAATAAAACAGGCTTGGTGTAGCCTGACTATCTACAAGGCCCTTCACAAGCTCCAGATCTCCGTCTGGGTGTCAAGCTACTCGTCGACGTCAACGTCTATGTAGAACCCATCAGCAGGGGCAGGGTTCTCCTCTGCAACAGTTATTAAGCAAACATGAGTACAAAGGTACTCAGCAAGTCTTACCACAGAACCTATCATACATGCAACATTATCAAAGGGGGATAGTGGAGTTTATAGCAGAATGCCAGCTTTGACCTTGGCTAACCTATACTACAACTCTCAACAGATTGCAAGATGTTATTACGAACACCAGTCCTCTACTCACCACATCAATACACTACCGAGGATCCTCTTCCGTCATCCTACGGAAGGGCCATCCACGGCACTCACGCTTATCTTGAGGCTTTTAGTAGTATCCATCAACTTGTCTATGAACTGTAAGAGTAACCAAGTAGTTCGTACCGCGAACAACGGCTATTCGAATAGTTTGATAACCCTGCAGGGGTGTACTTCTTCACACACGCTTTCACCACTTATCGCCGTTTACTCGGTGTGTACTCGGCAACCTTCAAGCGGAAGCCCAGCGAGGGTGTCGGCCACGACCTGACTAACTACTCAAGTCTCTCGTCCAGGTTTATCGCCTATTTGGGTTCCATCCGTGGGGAGATCCGGCCGGGGTGTCGCTCACGGCCCCAAATGATGTGTACAGGGTTCCCGAGTCACCAAACGGGCAACCGGTACACCGTGCCACGTACCTGTCGCATCACAACCCACCCCGAGGGTCAGTGTTGTGCACGACCTCCAGTAAGCTATAAACACCAGAAACTAGTTGCAACTCCTGGACAGAGATCGAGGGTAAGCCGAGAGGGTCCATTGGTTTCGGGCCCAATGCATGGTAGTAACTCGAACTTGAACCACACATACAGATCTCGGGTCCTATGTACGGTTCCAATGAAACAACCCACCACGTACTCCTACATGGCCTTTCATCGATACCTTTACCAAGCGTATTCCACACTTCCTTCTCTTTATCGAAAGATTGTTTCACTCTGATCCATCACCCAGATGAAGCAGACCAGACATAACTCTAAGCATAGCAGGCAACATAAGTAAATAGCATGGTGGATCACACATCACATGGCTCAATCAACTCTTACACATGCTAGTGGGTTTCAACTATTTACTGTGGCAATGACAGGTCATGCAAGGGAATAGGGTTCAACTACCGCAGCAAGTAGCAGTTCACACGCTGTTGCCTTAATGCAGTAAAAGAGAGCAGGAGCGAGAAGATTGGGTTTGTATCGGAATGATCAATGATTGCTTGCCTGACAAGGTAGTTGTCGGGTACTGCTCTTCAACTGGATACGCAGCAGTATCCTCGGGAGCAGGACCTAACACAGGGAATACCGACGATACAATCATTAACAAACAAATGCAACAATATGATGCATGCTCATGACATGGCAAGATGCATGTGTGTTGGCTAATGCAACTATAACCAGAAGGGTTTGAGCTTATTTGAATCAAAGATTCAAATTTGAGTTCAAACTATTATTTAAATAAGTGCATTATCATGTTTTTGATGTATACAGCAAGTTAACTTGTTCAAACATGCATGAAACCTGTGCCATTAGAAAGATTGGATTTTTCTGATCATTTTTCATATATAAATCTTTTCCATCTGAGCTATGGTTGATTTTATATGATTTTTAGAAGTTTTGGGTATTTTCTGGAATTTCCTGAATTATTTTAAATCTAAAAATCCCAGAAAAACCTTTACTGCGTCAGCATGACATCATGCTGATGTCAGCCAGTCAACAGGGCCAGTCCAAGTCAAACCTGACTGGTGGGTCCCTCATGTCAGTGTCTTAGGAGCTAATTCCGGTCATAACCAGGGTTTGACTAACAAATGGGGCCCACTGTCAGTGACTGTGGTGATTAAACTAATTACTGTTAGCTCCTAACTAACAGGCCACGTCAGCCCGCTGGAGTTTGGCCGGCGGCGACCATTTCGCACGGCGGTGACTCGTCGGAATCCTTATTCCGGCAGCCATTTGCCGCGCGGATGGGCTCGGTGTGCTCCTGGTGATGCACCGCATCCAACGGTGCCACTGGTTGGTCGAGAGGTCGCCGGAGTCGACGGCGACGAGCTCGTCCGCGGCGGTGCTCGCACGGAGTTGGTCGGGATGGAGTTGTAGTGCACGGTAGGAGGAGCTAAAGCTTGCTTTAGCTTGCTGGTGACCTACTGAAGCTAATGGCGTGCTCAGCCACGAGGTACGGTGCCTATGGCCACGGCGGTGAGTTGGCCGGCGGCGGTGATCGTCGGTCAGCAAAGGGGGCGGCGGCTACAAGGCCTAAACGAGCCCGTGGAGAGGGGGGTTCGAAGCGTGAGCTCACAGCGGTCGCAGAGGGCGTCGAAGTGAGCTCGGGGACGGTCGGACAACGGCGTACGGGCGGCGGCGATCTCCGGTGCCGAAGGTTGAAGACGACGGCGAGGATGTTGTGGGGCTCCTGGCGTCGTGTGCCTCGGTGGGGAGCTTCGGGGCGATGCGGCGGAGCTAGTGGTGCTTCGGGGAGGCGAGGGAGTGGCGTAGAGCGCGGTGTCAGCGGTCGTCGGCGACGAGCTCGCTCGGGGGAGCTCGGCGGAGGGGAGAGAGGAGGGGGAGAGACACGGGGAAGAGGGGAAACGGTCGAGGGGGCTTCGTGGAGTCGTCCTAGTCCATCCAGGGGGTCGAGGGACCAGCCAGGCAGGCAGGAGGTGGCCGGCGCATCGGCGGCGCTCGCCACCGAGCTGCTTCGTGTGCTGGCGCGGCGAAGAAGACGGGGATGCCCCTGGTGGGCTGGGCCGGCTGGGCCAGCAGGTAAGTGGCACAGGTAAGTGTTTCTTCCAATTTTTCTTTTCCTATTTTCTTTCTGTTTTATTTCTTTTGCAGCTTTGTTCAATTAACAAAAATGCCTAAACATTTTTATAACTCATGACACTTGTCATACCTACTGTATATAATATGAACAGTAGGAAACATTATAGTTCATGATTATTTGAGCATTTAAAATATTTTATAGCATTTAAATGCCCAGATTCAAATACCATATGATTTAATCCAGAGCCCTTGAGTGTCCTAGAAAATTGTGCACCATTTTTGGCAGAGGTTTAAAACCAAGGCAGAAATGATGAACATTTTTGAAGGGCATTTTGGGTACATTGGAAAATATTTTAGCAAACCCTAGTTGTTAGGGGAGGGGTGCTGGGGTTTCTGTTAATCCCATTTCAAGTTTCTTTGAAAGTAAACATGATGCACACTCTAGGTAGGTCCTAATGCAAGTGCTAGCTAGGGATGTGACATGTATTCTTAAGGATATGGTGTCAAGTTATCTACAACCGGATATTAACAAATTCCCATCTGACATATAACCGTGGGCACGGCTTTCAAAAGTTCAAAACCCTGTAGGGGTGTCCCAACTTAGCCCATCACAAGCTCACGATCTGCGGAGTCGCAACTCCAAAGTGGGAAGACCCGAGTATTCTCGGAATCCCGTGCTCAAGATATTTCGACAAAGTCAAAACTAATCCAGCAAGACCTCCAAGCGTGCCGACACCCTGATAGTAGCCGCGCGTATCTCGTCTCTGGCCACGACCGGATAGGTCAGCCTACAGGTATATACCAGACCTCAGGTTTCCCCGTGGTGGCCCCGCAGTCTGCCTAGTTTGGACCAACACTCATGAGGAGCACTGGCCCGGGTTGTTGATTAAGAACTCGGGTTAATTACTCCCTATGCAAGTTTTAGTTGTTAGGAAAATGGTAAAACCAAAGTTGGGCCTTGCTGGAAAAGCTTTAAGCAATGTGAATTATCAAGGGGGGCCCATAAACCCCAACTGTGTTAGGAACGCAAAATCAAGGAACATAACGCCGGTTTATCGGGTCCTAAGGTGGCATGAGTGGAACAAAACACCAAGCAGAAGGCCAAGCCTTCCACCCATTACCAATATATATGTGCATTAATTTAATTAAGATATAAATATTGTGTTATCCCAGAGAAGTCCAAACATGGAGCAATCTTCAAACTTCACCTGCAACTAACAACGCTATAAGAGGGGCTAAGCAAAAGCGTACTTAGCCAATCAACGGTTTGCTAGGAAGGCGGTTAGAGCGTTTAATGGCAACATAGGAGGCTGACAAAACAAGAATAGGCATCGAGGCATAGCTAAAGAGCGAGACAACTAGCAAGGCAAAGATAGAGGTGATATCGGGGAATGGTCATCTTGCCTGGAATCCGCAAGGATGAAGAACGAGTCCATGAAGAAGACAAACGATAGTAGTCGAACGAATCCTCACAACTCGGAACGAAACAGAAGCTAACGAGAGAAGCAACCGGAAAGAAGCAAACAACATGATAAACACATATCATAACCATGGCATGATGCACAAACAAGGATGATGCATGTCCGGTTTAAATATGCATGGCATGGCAAAGTGCACAAACAATACTACAAATTAAGTGGAGCTCAATATGCACCGAGTTGCATATTGACGAAAGACCACGTTTTATTTATTTAGTTGACTCTCGTTTATGAACCCAAGAAGTTTAAATTTTTTTATACATGGAAAGAGGTGAAGCATAAGTAAACTAGCTATCTAGGCATTTTAAATGAGGCCGGAACAACAAACAACAATTCCGGAAACTCCCCATGTGCATATTTATGAATTTGATACTGTTCTGCCTATTACCATATTTTAATGTTGTTAAGCAGCAAATCAAAGTGCATCGTGTTATTCTACACATTTTTCTACCCCATTTACATATAAAATTTATTAAATTTGGAGCTACGGTTATGTAGTTATGAAATAAACCATTTTAGCAAGTTATTAACACAAAATTAAACAAACAACAAGTTAAACATTTTTTTAACAGGGATAAAGTGGCATTTTATTAATCTACACAGAATTATAAGCAATTTTCATTTATAGCTTGTTTTAAACTGATGCATGGTTCTTCAGTTATTAAAAGTATGAACGTGAGGGACTAAAGTGCAAAGCTGTTTTTCTGTGGATAATAGAAAAAACGCCAGACGGGAAAAAAACAATGCGGGCGGCAATGGCTGGGCGTTGGGCTGCTCACCACGGGCCTCTTGGCTTGTCGATCGAGCGAAGCTGGGCCTCAGCGCGTGGAGGAGTCGGGCGAGGTCGAACTGGCTTGCTGGATCGGGTCGAGGTAGACCCGGGCGCGGTCGACACAGGGGGGACGAGGCACTGGTCAACGGGACCGAGGTAGGGTCGAGCGATCCTCTGCTCGCTCGACAGGAAGCAGCGGCGGCACGAGACTGTAGAGACGCGGAGCAAACGAGCGGCGAGGCGGCGGGAACGACGAGGGACGGTGGTCCTCCGGATCTGGCCGGTGCGAGCATGGAAGGGGTGGCCGACGTCCTCGTTAGATCCGGCGGAGATGACAAACGAAGCAGGGCGGCGGCGGGAGCTGCAAGACCATGGTGTTTTCTGTCCAAAGCAAAGAGAGCCCTAAGAGATGAAAGGGAGGAGGAAGAACGAGGAAGAATGACGGGCATGGCGGTGGACCTGAGGCGGGTTGCTGGCGGCGGCGTGCTGGAGAGGAGCTCCGGCGGCCAAGAGACGGAGCTTGACTTGGGCGGCCATGGCAGGAACTTGGCGCTCGATGCAGGGGAGACAAGGAAGAACAAGGCGACGGGGTCCTGGTCCCGCGGGTCGTCGAGATGCACCGGACGGGCAACGATGGTTCTGCTCGCGGACGAGCTCTGTCTCAACAAGCACCCGCAGCGGGAGCGTAGAAGGGGCACGAGGCCTACTGGTTCGATCGGCGGAGGTGAGTTGCGGCTCGGACCCATCGAGGGACTTGGTGGCGCGGGCGTGGAGGATTTGGGCGAGGCGTTGGTTGGCCCGGCGCTGAAGACGAGGGAGACAGTCGGGGAGGATTTGATTTTGAACCGAGGAAGATCGCGATGTGGAAGAGGACTGGCGGCGGCGACTAGGAGGATGGGACAAGATCCCTAATTTCTAGGGTTCGGTCTGCTTAAAAAGCAGGTGGGTTTTTGGTTAGGGGCTAACTAGACCCTCTGATTAAAATCGAACGGTCCGGGATAATTAGGTTAGGGAGTCCAAACAAAGAACCGATGATATTTTAGGGATGTTTGGGGATGATCCGGACCCATCGGTCACGACTGCGCGGGTCGGGTTCGGGGAAGTTTCAGACGCACACGAGGGGTGTGAGAACTATGCAGAAGGGGCGTCAAGCGGTCAGACAACAAAAGAACGATTGGTTTAAGAAAGGTCAATAGCGGCGAGAAAGAAGCGACAACTACGGAACTACTAGTTTTGAAAAGAATGACGACACGAGTGCTGATGCAATGCGGATGATGACATGATGAAATGTAATAAACAAAATAAAATAACACGACGAAACCCGGAATAGCTGGAAGTCTTCTGGAGGGTCGGTCTCGGGGCGTCAGAACTCTCCCACACTAACAGAGGATCTCGACCCGAGATCCTAAGGGTGGCACCGGATAAAATGGAAAAGGAAGAGGTAAAACAAAGTTGCTTCTTCGACAAACGAGTGAAACCATGAACCTTGAGGCTGAACAAATTGAAAGAAAGAAAACAACAGAGATGAACGAGATTACAAACAGTTCATTGGACAAGAGGAACAAGTAATACGACAAGAATCGAGAGCTCAAGGAACAATATAGACTTTGAAACCACTCTGGCTGAAGAGAAGCAAGGAAAGAAGAATTCGGCAGCACTCCGACTGAAAATGGAAGGAATTCAACATGAACTTGCCAAGTTGGGATGATACTTGATGAAATCAACAACACAATGCCTCCGAAACAATTAAAAGAATGGCACAAGGTTAAGAAAGATTTCATATAGCACTCTGGTTGAAAAGAGAGGCAAACTTGATAAGATGAGAGAACTAGAATGGAAGTCACAACACTCCGGTTAAATGGACCAGAAAGGAAAAGAACATGATCTTGACAAAACGAGATGGTGGTCAAAGAGAGCAATATCAGAATGCCTCCAGAATGAAAGAATAGAATATCGATCATTGGAAAGAAAAGAATGGAGAAGAAAATGACAACTTCTCCCACAAATTTATTTGAAAATCATTCTTACGAAGAAGGGTTGAACGGAGTTGTTGAAAATAATCAACAACGAAAGAATAAGCTTGTTGTGGGCTTATGGAAAACATCTCACAATTACGAGGTGACAACCGGCCACAAATGGAAACCAATTGTTGCTAGAGATCAATGAAGAGATGAAAACTCTTTCACCGAGAGGATAAATGAAGAATTTGGGTCATTTAGAAGCACCATAATAGCAACAATCCTTAGGGAAAGCTTTTAGGTGGAATAAAACCCAAGATTACTCCAACGAATAAATTGAAGGGTTGAAAAGATCTCATAAACAAAGAAAATGATGGGTTTAAATATCTCATTCCCGACAACTTGTGAATCATGAAACATGAAGGGAAATTGTCAAGAATGGCATAACACCATCTCAAAAGATAAGGTAGAATGAATTGCACTCCCGAATGCATGATGAAGAATGCTTGAGTTCCAACAAGAATCTTGAAGAACACTTCGAGGATGAATTAAATCATGATGAACCACCAAGAAGAACTCTGGTAACAAAAGGATGAGAAGTGAAGGATGAAAAGAATAAGATTCAAGGCCTTGCAATGATTAGATGAAGCTTCGTGATGAGATAATGGGAAAACTTGGAACTCCGGAAAGAAAGATGAAACACTTTGAACCTAGAGTTTATTAATCATGAACAAACTCCGAACAAAGGAATTAAACACTTGGAAGGAACAAGAATAAGAATTATGTTATGAGTATCCTTCACCAATTTTAATTTATGACAACCAATGGATTTGGCATACTACTTATTCTCATTGCAAAGAATTAAAGAGAGATCTCGCACAAACTTGGGAAAGTATCCAACGAAGCACCGGTAGGATTATGAAAAGAACAAATGAATTAATACGATAACAAGGAAGAGAAATCTTGAATGAACCACCGTAAGAATATGAAGACGAACGAAGAGGCGTCAATTAAGAATACTGGAAGGACGAAGTTGCAAACTGAGAACGAAGAAATCTTCTGAAATGATGGCCTTCAGAGGATCACAATGGGAAGAATTCATGTAATGCTCTGAAGGGGCATGAAAACAATCCCCACAATCGAAAACAATTATGAGGATGACATGAAGCTAGAACCACGAATCTTTGGAAGAACGGGTAAGGATTCAAGAGGAACTCTTCTTCGGTCTCCCATGTTGAGAAGAACGACGAGAATATCATGAAGAATTTTTGCGATACTCCAGAAGAATGGAAATATAAAGGTTGAAGCAACAATGAGTGAAAGCGATCTTGGAGGATACATTTGACTGATGAGAAATCCATTCTTACATCAAACTTTGAAAAGAATTTCAGCATACTCCAGAAAAAGAAGAGTCGGGTAAGATCCTGAAAAAAGACTTGTGGGTTAGGGCCCACTCAAAAGAAATCACCATTGAAAAAGATTGCTTAAGACATATTGCACCGGTTGAATTAAATGGCTTGAATGAGATAACAATCTCAAAATAGCTTCAATGGATTAAGAACTGAAACACGAATCTTCTGAGATACCTTGTACACTCCGGAGAAGAGTTAGAGAGAATTGAATAAACAAGAGAGACTTCGAATAAGAAATTCAACATGGGAAAAACATGTGAAACAAGAGGAAGGATATAATCAACACCAAGGCTTGAATTGAATCCATCGTAGAAGAAACAAGAACGGAGAATGAAAAACTTGAAGCTCCTGAGCATCATCCTGAGAAATCACTGGATAATGAAATTGAACGAAAAGAATGAAGAAACATCACATTAATAAAAGGATACTTGATTTGAGATTTTTGGCTCCGAGAAGAAGAAGGGTGGGAGGGTGGGGAAAACAAAGACAACTTGGGATGAATGAAACAAACACCATTGAGAAAAGACTGAGAGTTGATCTTACGGATGATGAAGAGATCAGATGAACTTGAAGAGAAGCACGCCGGTTGAAAAGAATTTAACATAGCAATCTCGATGATCAAGAAGGACTAGCACTCTCATAGAAATATGAGAATAGCGATTAGGAAAGGTATGGAATCAACATTTTACTTCGAAGCAACTCGAATACCGCAATCAAAACAAAATGAAGGGTTGATATGTTGCAACATATAGTCTTCACAATATCATTCGAACAGAGAATTGACGAATGATTCTGTAAGCTTAAAATAAAACAACCTATTAATAGAGATTTCAACTTGTCGAGAAGCCACTTGGAAGAACAAAAAGATAAAATAAAACAACAAGGTATAGATGGAACAAATACATAATAGAGATTTCATCCCACATGTTCGTGCTGAATGCCCCATGGAACGTGTTACAAAGGGTGTTGCAATCCCCGGATCAGCATAGCCAAGGACCCTTTAAGATGCAACTCCCAATTGGAACAACGCCCATGAAACCTCTTCACTCGATGTTGAACCCCAAACCTCATATCATGCACCCGTTGGAAGATTACCTATGAGCTACTTGAAATCCACCTATTAATTCCCGAAGCTTTCCGGTTATGCAATCTGGTGTTGGGGATACAGGGGAAGCACCGCGCACTCAACTCTAAACCTACATCCAGCTGTATCCATCCGTCAACACATAACCAGTCATCCTCGGAAACTGTTTACCTCGGACCTTCGAAACGCATCCGCTATACTAGTTGTGGCAATACTCCCGAACTATCCCACCAGTACTAGGTGACGTTGGAGTTATCTCACCACTAACCGTATAGAAGAGTTTTTTATGTCGGCCGCCTCTGGTATTAAAGAGATATCTCGCACAAACTTGGGTAATCTTCAACGAACCACCGATAGGATTGTGAAAAGAACAAATGAATTGATACGATAACAATGGAAGAGTAATCTTGAATGAACCACCGTAAGAATTGAAACCGGGTGATGAAAAAGAATAATCCACCGGAAAGAACAAGCACTTGAGGAAATTTAGATACAAGAGAACGAAGAGATTGTGGATTGATTAAAGAATACTTGAACAAAGCACTGGAAGAATATGGAGACGAACGTAGAGGCATCAATGAAGAATAGTTCGAGGACGAAGTTGAAAACTGAGAACGAAGAAATCTTCTGAAATGATGGCCTTCGGAGGATCGCAATGGGAAGAATTCATGAAATGCTTCGGATGGGTATAAAAAGAATTCCTCACAATCGGAACAATAATGAGGATGGCATGAAGCTAGAACCATGAATCTTTAGAAGAACGGGTAAGGATTCAAGAGGAACTCTTCTTCGGTCTTCAAAACCTGAGAATGACGACGAGATATGCCACCATGAATTGTTGAGGCACTCCGAAACGAAGAATTAGAAGGTTGAACCAACGATGAAAAGAATTTGAAAGCGATCTTGGAGGATACATTTGACCGATGAGAGATCCATTCTTACATCAAACTTGAAAAGAATTTGAGAATAACTCCGGAAAATTAGAAGAGTCAGGTAAGATCCTGGGAAAAGACCTGAGGGTTAGGGCCCACTCAAAAGAAACATCGTTGCAAAAGATTGCTTAGGAGATATTGCACCGGTTGAATTAAATGGCTTGAATGAGATAACAACCATAACATAGCTAGAACAAATTGAGAATGGAAATGCGAATCTTTTGAGATATCTTGAACACTCCGGATATGAATAAAGAGAGAGTTGAATAAACAAGAGAGACTTCAGATAAGAAATTTCAACATGGGAAAACATGTGAAACAAAAAGGAAGAGATATGATCATGACCGAAGCTTGAATTAAATCCACCGGAGAAGAAACGAGAACGGAGAATGATAAACTTGAAACTCATTAGCATCTTCATGAGAAATCACCGGATAAGGACATTGAAGGAAAGAATGAAGAACTTCGCATGAATAAAATGGATACTTGACTAAAAATTATGGCACCAAGAAGAAGAAGGGGTGGGAGGGTGAGTAAAACAAAGACAACTTGGGATGAATGAAACAGACAACATTGAGAAAAACCAAGAATTGGTCTTGCACATATTAAAAGAATCAGGTTAGCTTGAAGAGAAGCACGCCGGCTGAAAAGAATTTACATGACAATCTTGATGATCAAGAAGAATTAGCACTCCCATAGAAATATGAGAACATCGATTAGGAAAAGTATGGAATCAACATTTGACATCGAAGCAACCCGAATACCACAATCAAAACAAAAACAAAGGATCGATATGTTGCAACATAATCTTCACAATATCATTCGAACAGAGAGTTGAACGAATGAATTCTGTAGCTTAATGGTACATCAACTAGTCGAGAAGCCACTTGGGAGAACAAAATGATAGAATAAAACAACAAGGTACAGATGGAACAAATACATAATAGAGGTTTCGTCCCTCATGTTCATGTTGAATGCCCCATGGCACGTGTTACAAAGGGCCTTGCAATCCCCGGATCAGCATAGCCAAGGATCCTTTAAGATGCAACTCCCAATTCGAACAGCGCACATGAAACCTCTTCACTAGATGTTGAACCCCAACCTCGTATCATGCACCCGTTGGAAGATTACCTAAGATCTACTTGAAACCCACCTATTAATTCCCGAAGCTTTCCGGTTATGCAATCTGGTGTTGGGGATATAGGGGAAGCACCGCGCACTCAACTCTAAACCTACATCCAGTTGTCCATCCGTCAACACATAACCAGTCATCTTCCGAAATTGTTTACCTCGGACCTTCGAAACGCATCTGCTATATTAGCTGTGGCAATACTCCCGAACTATCTCCCCAGTACTGGGTGACGTCGGGGTTATCTCACCACCAGACATGCATAGAAGAGTTTTCAATGTCGGCCGCCTCTGGTATTCTAGAACTGCCACGATACATTTGTGACGACAACACCTCGGAGCTCAACTCCACGGGACACTGCCACAACCCCTAAATGATAGGAGGCATCGAGAACAATGTTCTTGTCACAAAGATATTAGAACAATCCAAACAATACCCGCGTGATCCTAAAAAAAATTGGTGAAATTTTGAGAATAGTGAAGGTAAAACAACGTCAGGAGTCCTCACCAGAGCGATGAAGGGGATGAGGAGTAAAAAAGAAATCCTACTCTCCGATATATATATATAGGACTCAAAACATTTTGTGTGTGTGCCTAGACTCAACCGTCAACGGTTCGATCAATCAGGGGGCTCCTAGGTCAGAGAAGGCTCTCATACCAACTTGTAATGCCAGGATGCGACTATATCTCCTACGTGTCGAGGCACGACTTAGAGACATAAGCGCATTCTGGAATGATCGCAAGCATGGTATCTTTGCACAACTCGTGTAAAAGAACAGGGATGAAAGAGTAAAATAGTTGGCTTACACTCGCTACATCACACAATGAATACAATAGCTTACATTCATCCAAATAACACAGGGTCTAGCTATGGACGAAATCAAACGAGAAAAGATACCACAACCACAAGGCCTGATCGCCCCTAGTAGGAACCACTACTGATCGTCCGGATACGGCACATACATGCGACCACATTCTTCATCAAACTCCCAGTGAAGTTCCAATCCATCTCCTGCATTGCTCTCAGCTTTACCTGCATCTGGTGTGTGTTGTAAACTGTGAGTCACAAGGACTCACCAATCCCATTCCCGGGTATCAAATCTAACAAAACCTTTATGTGTGGAGAGGCAAAAAAGTGTCTGCAGCAAGCACTAAGCAACTAGCTTACGAATTCAGAGTGAGATGAGGATATGTGCCAACGGTCGCCAAGTTGATCAAGAAGTGATCCTAGCTACTCATGTTCAAGCATAACCCCACCATGTTCACTTCACGAAGCCCTTCGGAAAGAGACCATCACGGTTACTCACACAGGTAGTGTATTCTTAAGGATATGGTGTCAAGTTATCTACAACCGGATATTAACAAATTCCCATCTGCCACATAACCATGGGCACGGCTTTCGAAAGTTCAAAACCCTGCAGGGGTGTCCCAACTTAGCCCATCACAAGCTCACGATCTGCGGAGTTGCAACTCCAAAGTGGGAAGATCCGAGAATTCTCGGAATCCCGTGCTCAAGATATTTCGACAAAGGTAAAACCAATCCAGCAAGACCTCCCGGTGTGCCGACACCCTAATAGTAGCCGCGCGTATCTCGTCTCAGGCCACGACCGGATAGGTCATCCTACAGGTATATACCAGACCTCGGGTTTCCCCGTGGTGGCCCCGCAGTCTGTCTAGTTTGGACGAACACTCATGAGGAGCACTGGCCCGGGTTGTTGATTAAGAACTTGGGTTAATTACTCCCTATGCAAGTTTTAGTTGTTAGGCAAATGGTAAAACCAAAGTTGGGCCTTGCTGGAAAAGCTTTAAGCAATGTGAATTATCACTGGGGCCCCATAAACCCCAACCGTGTTAGGAACGCAAAATCAAGGAACATAACACCGCTTTATCAGGTCCTAAGGTGGCATGAGTGGAACAAAACCCAAGTAGAAGGCCAAGCCTTCCACCCATTACCAATATATATGTGCATTAATTTAATTAAGATATAAATATAGTGTTATCCCAAAGAAGTCCAAACATGGAGCAATCTTCAAAGTTCACCCGCAACTAACAACGCTATAAGAGGGGCTGAGCAAAAGCGTACTTAGCTAATCAACGGTTTGCTAGGAAGGCGGTTAGAGTGTTTCATGGCAACATAGGAGGCTGACAAAACAAGATTAGGCATCGAGGCATAGCTAAAGAGCGAGACAACTAGCAAGGCAAAGATAGAGGTGATATCAGGGAATGGTCATCTTGCCTTGAATCCGCAAGGAAGAAAAACGAGTCCATGAAGAAGACAAACAGTCGTAGTCGAACGAATCCTCACAACTCCGAAATGAAACCAAAGCTAACGAGAGAAGCAACCAGTAAGAAGCAAACAACATGATAAACACATATCATAACCATGGCATGATGCACAAACAAGGATGATGCATGTCCGGTTTAAATATGCATGGCATGGAAAAGTGCACAAACAATACTACAAGTTAAGTGGAGCTCAATATGCACCGAGTTGCATATTGACGAAAGACCACATTTTATTTATTTAGTTGACTCTCGTTTATGAACCCAACAAGTTTTAATGTTTTTTTAAACATGGAAAGAGGTGAAGCATAAATAAACTAGCTATCTAGGCATTTTAAATGAGGCCGGAACAACAAACAACAATTCCGGAAACTCCCCATGTGCATATTTATGAATTTGGTATTGTTCTGCCTATTACCATATTTTAATGTTGTTAACCAGCAAAACAAAGTGCATCTTGTTATTCTACACATTTTTCTACCACATTTACATATAAAGTTTATTAAATTTGGATCTATTGTTATTTAGTTATGAAATAAACCATTTTAGCAAGTTATTAACACAAAATTAAACAAACAACAAGTTAAACATTTTCTAACAGGGATAAAGTGGCATTTTATTAATCTACACAGAATTATAAGCAATTTTAATTTATAGCTTATTTTAAACTGATGCGTGGTTCTTTAGTTATTAAAAGTATGAACATGAGGGACTAAAGTGCAAAGCTGTTTTTCTGCGGATAATAGAAAAAATGCCAGACAGGAAAAAACAATGCGGGCTGCAATGACTGGGCGTTGGGATGCTCACCACAGGCCTCTTGGCCTGTCGATGGAGCGGAGCTGGGCCTCAGTGCGCGGAGGAGTCGGGCGAGGCCGAACTGGCTTGCTGGATCGGGTCGAGGTAGACACGGGCGCGGTCGCCGCAGGGGGGACGAGGCGCTGGTCAACGGGAGCGAGGCAGGGTCGAGCGATCCTCTACTTGCTCGACAGAAGCAGCGGTGGCGCGAGACTGTAGAGACGTGGAGCAAACAAGCGGCGAGGCAGCGGGAACGACGAGGGACGGCAGTCCTCCGGATCTGGTCGGCGCGAGCATGGACGGGGTGGCCGACGTCCTCGCCAGATCTGGCGGAGACGACGAACGAAGCAGGGCGGCGGCGGGAGCTGCAAGACCATCGCGTTTTCTGTCCAAAGCAAAGAGAGCCCTAAGAGATGAATGGGAGGAGGAAGAACGAGGAAGTATGTCGGGCATGGTGTTGGACCTGAGGCGGGTCGCTGGCGGCGGTGTGTTGGAGAGGAGCTCCGGCGGCCAAGAGATGGAACTTGACTTGGGCGGCCATGGCAGGAACTTGGCGCTCGATGCAGGGGAGACTACGAAGAACAAGGCGATGGGGTCCTGGTCCCGCGGGTCGTCGAGATGCACCGGACAGGCGACGATGGTACTGCTTGCGGACGAGCTCCTGCTCAACAAGCACCCACGGCGGGAGCGTAGAAGGGGCGCGAGGCCTGCTGGTTCGATCGGCGGAGGTGAGCTGCGGCACGGGCGAATCAACGGACTTGGTGGCGCTAGCGTGGAGGATTGGGGCGAGGCATTGGTTGGCCCGGCACTGAAGACGAGGGAGACGGTCGAGGAGGATTTGATTTTGAACCGGGGAAGATCGCGAGGTGGAAGAGGACTGGCAGCGGCGACTAGGAAGATGTGACAAGATCCCTAATTTCTAGGGTTTGGTCTGCTTAAAAAGCGGGTGGGTTTTTGGTTAGGGGCTAACTAGAACCTTCGATTAAAATCGAACGGTCCAGGATAATTAGGTTAGGGAGTCCAAACAAAGAACCGATGATATTTTAGGGATGTTTGGGGATGATCCGGACCCATCGGTCACGACTGCCCGGGTCGGTTTCGGGGAAGTTTCAGACGCACACGAGGGGTGTGAGAACTATGCAGAAGGGGCATCAAGCGGTCAGACAACAAAAGAACGATTGGTTTAAGAAAGGTCAATAGCGGTGAGAAAGAAGCGACAACTACAGATGACTATTGGTTCTGAAAAGAATGACGACACGAGTGCCGATGCAATGCGGATGATGACATGATGAAATGCAACAAACAAAATAAAATAACACGGCAAAACCCGGAATAGCTGGAAGTCTTCTGGAGCGTCGGTCTTGGGGCGTCATAGGTTTGGCCACTAGAGTAGGGGTAAAGTCTGTTATAGTTGGGCCTGTGTTTTCTGTGGTTGGTTATCTATCTGATTTAACAGGTATCACTACATTTTCCAAATACCTAGTTTGTACTCCTTGAGGATCTGCAATCACCCTCTTCCTTTTGGACATCTATTACGAAAGAACAACATTTCAGTGGCAAAATATAGTATGACGACACATGGAATAGGTACAGAAAATTGATAGGTATGGCATATACTCATATATGATGCTTAAACTAAGCAGATGGTGTAACAAAGTATAAGTAATTCAAGAGGTCAGATGCAAAATATGTGCGACCAATACAACCTTGCCAAGTTAGAGCATGCACCTTGATGGGTGAATAAGATAGGCCATCCTCCACCATGCCAAGTTTGTTAGCCAATGGATTGTTCCGCAATATTCCTCTCGTGCGCCCATTCTCATATTCATTTTGATAATGTTCAATACCTGACATCCATGAAAACATAAAAACAAGTGAGATTATCTTTGTAATGCAGAAGTGATTCTAATCCAATACTTCCTCCATGTAAACCCCTTTGTGCTATCTCTGCAATTCTTCTGAGAGGTTCCATGCATGCTGTAATTTGGTGTGTGCATTAATATAATGTGGCCTACTACTCAAAATATGAGAGCTCCAAAAGTGATGATACTTCGCAGCTGACAGCTTCAACATATAGTAAAGAAGAACAAGTCGACCTGACCTGACATATTCAAAACATACTAAGGGAGATTAACTTGACCTGACCAGTCGACCGCAAGAGAAGAGGATCAACTTAAAGAAGAGTGGAAGAGCAAGCAGATTGAAGATATTACAAGTCTTTCTATACAATGTCGGTTGGCCACCCATTATGAACCAGAGCACACAGAGAAATACTATTCCTTCCGGTCTCTCCATATGTGGCTCGCATGCATTTCGAAACTAAAGTAGGAACATTTAGCTGACCAATTAAACATCTCTCAGTTTTACTAATATCAGCATAATATCATATTTGAATTTGTACAACTAAGCTTGTTTAGCTCGATGGGTGGAGCAGTGCTATTACGACACGAACTACATAGGCTGATCGTGGTCATCATAAAATGGGGAAACTGTAAGCATGATGAGTATAGTGTTTACCGTGGCAGTGGGATGGCAGATCTGAAGCTGCGAACCACGCAAAGGGTAGTTAGCAACCGATATTTGCTTTGAAATAACAACTAAGATTCGGTATGGACAAGAAAGTACAGTCAACAAGTGACAAAGAAATGCAATTCTGCTGTCTCTCTATATGTCGCGACATGCATTTGGAAACTCAAGTGGGACCTTTAGCTAACCAATTAAATGTGTCTGTTAACTAATATTAGTATCATATCACAATCATATTTGAACAACAAAGCTTTGGAATTTTGAGTGTTGTGTTGTTTAGCTTGAAGGGTGAAGTAATGCTATTATGACAGAAAGCACCTACGCAGATCATAGTAGAGTAGATAAAAGGGGAAAACCCTAGGCATCAAGAGTAAAATAAGGAAAGTGGAACTAGCTGGACCAGTGGGTGGTGCACATGCTTTTCGAAACGAATATAGGAACATTAGGTGACCAATTAAACGTTCTCTGTTTTAGTAATATGAGCATCATATCATATTCGTATTTCAACACATAAGCTTTAAAATTATGAGTGGCATGTTGTTTCGCTTGATGGGTTGAGGTCTGGAGGAGCAGTGCTAGCACGACACGAAGCAGTGAAGCACCTACAATGATGGTAGTGAATATAAAGGGGGAAAACGATAAGCTTTACGAGTATCATGACTGTGACATGGCGTATCTGAAGGTGCAAACCGGACAAAGCTACTTCGCAACCAATGTTTGCATTCAACTAGCCACTACGATTTGGTACGGACAAGAAAAGTACTGTAAACAATTTAAGATCTATTTTCCGGGTGAGATCAATAACTTAAGCACATATGGAAGAGTACCACCTCTCTTGCAATGCCGTGTAGGCCCCTTCTGATACATTGAGGGTGCTGCGGGTGCGATGGCTGTCGGCGGCGGGGAAGAAGACTTTAGATGGCAGACGGCCGGGTTGGGGGCTAAATCATGTTGCCGTGGACGAGGCGGACGCAGGAGCGGCAATGGCAAAGTGGACGACGGCGCCGATGAAGCGAGACGACGCGATGAAAGGATCCTGGTCCGGCGCTGTGGATGAGAACGTCCATCTCTTGCAGTGGACGACGGGGTAGGGGTAGCGGCTCCGACAAGGTGGAGGATGGGGTGGCGGACGGAGGAGGCTGGCCACAATGGGGAGGTTGTCGTGGCGCCGACGGTGTATGAATGGGGAAATGGAGCGGAGGGGATCTCAAACTTTGGGACGCGCTTGTCTGAAATGTGGCAAAGTTACGAACTTATCCTCGTTTAAAATTTCAGTCATCATGTCGGTTAGGGATAGGACGGTAATCTCGCATCTCCCAAATATTTGCCAGTAACGATTTCGGGCGAGGAGAGGGTGTTTTGCCGCCCATAGTGTATGAACGGGGCTGACAGGTAGGGCGGTTGTGTCATGTCTGAGGGAACTTACACGTCTGCCCCTATTTAAAATATTAGCCTACATCGATTTCGGACGAGGAGAGTTTGTTTTGCCGCCCACCATGGATGAATGGGGAAATGGAGGGAGAGACACATGTCTTTCGGACGAGCTTGAATCAAATGTGTTTTGTGGCCCACGTTGGCGCCCACCGTGTCTAAATGGGCTCAGAGGTCGTCGTGTCACGTCTAATTGAAGTTACTAGTCTACCCATATCGACAGCAGTGTAAGTCTGGTCGATAAGGATGTCAAGTGTCAGGGGTAGACAGTAATTTCCATCTCGCAAACACTTGCTTCGGGCAGCCCACAAATGATAGTGGGTGTTTAGCTGCTTCGTTCAAAACTTGGGAGAATTGGCATTCATGTTTGCCCTGGGCCCTGGCAACTAAATCCAAATCCAATTTTTATTCGATTACGAATATCCATAGATAATTCTATGTTTTGTTATTTAATTCTTCAAAACCACAAGAAAGATTTATTCCACCTTTATATATGATTATGATTTAGAAATTCCGTGATCTTCGAATTCAGTAGGTTGGATACACTTTGAGTCAAACAGTTATTTCATCCAATACAATATTCTCACACGAAAAATAGTTCACCTTATGTCAATCATACAAGTACTGAGGATTACCTCGCCTAAAAAAATCGGATCATTACAACACATGGACAACATAGGGGGTCTTACAACATAATCCATTCAGAGACATGACACAACATGCAAGTACAATAATCTAATGAAAATTTCAACTGCTGTCTACAGAAGAACTGGGATTACCCTGGGCTTCAGATATAAGAAGCAGCAGGACCTCCTCCGTCTTCAAATGCAACATTCTTACTTCCTCCAATTCTTGGGTTGCTTGCATATGCAGCTAATTGCATAATTTCCAGCTTCAAGATCGAGATTATCTCATTCATGGCGGCCACGCCATCTCTTTCTGCCTCTAGTAGAGCCTCAAGAACTATAATATCTATGCTCAGACTACTCTCCGGCGGTGTTGCCTCTGAACTGCTACCATCTGGTAACATGGATGGCGCACTGCTTCCACAAATAGATTTTGGGGTTGTACATTGTGTCCTAGTGTGAACGGCATCCTGAAAGGTTTCCGCTGGACATAAGTAAGAGATAGTTATCACATGATCCAGGCAGTAATCTTACATGGTAAACGACATACGAATTATTGCCGAGGATGGCAAGCTATATTTAAATGGTTCGAAGCAGCATCAGCCGAAAAGAAATTAAAATGGTAAGATGAAACTAGGGATGTAAGTGGCAAATAAATGACATCTGCCAGTCCCATCTAGTTAGTTTTTGCTAGCTCCCTGGTTCATTTTCCTCAAAAAACAAAAACTCTTTTGAACTATCATACCACTAGTGGACTTTAATCGGGATTAAACGGGACCCAGTTGACATCCCTAGTTGAAAGGGAGTGTACCACCGCTATATTTAAGTTGCCAAGGCATCTAAGCAGTTGAAATAATCTGAGAAAGCACTTAACAGTGTGGCCTCATATAAACTACGAAGACAGTCTTGTGATGAAGTTCAGAGGAAAAGTTAAGGACTCAAATGAAATAGGCATGCATTTCTTTACGATAGTACAGCAGGCACTGCTGACATATTGGCCAACTCAGGTATAGCGTAACAAGTAACAAACAAGCATTCAAATCAAGCAATACAGCAAAGTAGACAACTGAACTATTTGTTATTCTGTAGGATTACAGGTAGAGGGCACAAGCCAAGAAAGCAGCCCACATGCATTACATTTCACATGTACTAAAACATACTGGCTTACAATATGTTGTTGTGAAGCCTCACTGCTCGTCAGCATCCTGTGGTTGCAAATCTACTTGTTGTAGTTTATTCTGCACCCTCTATTTAGGTGAAATTACTTTTAATTGCATGCACTGGTTCGAATTGATCATCAATGGTTCATCTAAACTAATGAAAGAAGGGTGTGTGTGCATACACGACAATATATCTGCTTCCTTCTATTTTTATGCTTGTTCGAGGTGCCAGCCCCAAAAGAACAAATATTTTGCTTGATGGGGTTGGCAGCTCCATAATTAATAGAAGCATCAAATTAGTCATGCAACTTGGGAAAATCAAGAACACACAAAAAAGTAATGAACAGAGGCTCGCAGCAGTGATGTAATAGCTAGCATCAGAAAATGTAGGGTAAAACGAACAAAAACCAGCGGAACCACATGCTAGTTTACTGATGTGTAATTAAGCATAGAGAACATGAAGCAGTCTGATGGAACCAACAGGTGGCATCAGAACAACACCATTACCATAAATATAGCATGCAAGAAGTAAAATAGTAGGCAGTGATATGTAGGAAGTATAGTAATACTTAGGACAAAACAAAAGCATATTAACTATATGTGCACTGGTATGTAATTTAGCACAAGTAACATGTTCACTGCGAGAAGTATGGCCCTACATGTGCAAGCAGAATAACGCGTCTCATGAAAAAACTGAATGATGCCCTGAAGAAATTCAAAGGTGCGGTGCTTATGCTAAGAAAGTGAACATAGGCGCCGGCCATTGGATAATAGTACATGATTCTTGGCGGTGTATGGTGTGACGCCCCAAGACCGATGCTCTAGAAGACTTCCAGCTATTCTGGGTTTTGCCGTGTGTTTTATTTGTGCTTGCTTCATATTATTTTTGCATTGCATCATGTCATCATGCCATCATGTCATTTAAATTTTAAAACTCAACTAAATAAATTGCATAGATCTTTTGATCTATTTAAACTGACGGAATTCACATGGTGAGTTCTCTATATAACATATTCTACCAATATTTAGGGAGCTACTATAAATCTTCCATTAATTTGGAGATGCTCATAAACAAACTTGCATCTAAAATTCCTTCCTTCTCCAAATATTTACATCCATGCTCTATTTTCCTTACACTTCACTTTTCTCGCGGAGCTTTTAAATATGTCTGAGTAGCCACATTCCAAGTTTGAGCTTGACTCGAATTTATTTGACCCTTCAAATAAATTCAAACCCCTTTTCCTTTTTTTCCCTGGTTCACCCAACTCTCCTCTTCCTTTTTCTTTTTTTCTGTTGGCCCATCTGGCCAGGTATGGTCACAGCCCAGACCGGCCCAATACCACCTAACGCCTGCGCCCCCTCTCTAACCCTAACCCAAGCGAGCATCGCTCGATCCCCATTTCCCCTCGACCCCTCCTTTCCCTCAACGCCGCACCGCTCTCTCCCTCGATCTCTCTCTCCTCTCAACCTGCACTCCCTTGCTCCCTCCCCTCCTCCACGTTGTCGCCTCGCCCTCAAGTCGTGCCGCCACCTGCCAATTCCCCTCCCCTAGCCTCCTCCTTGCCTCGTCTCCCTAGCACCCCGCTTGTCGTGCCGGACGGCCACCGGAGATGTCACCGTCGACAACCAGCGACAGAACGGGTCCGCGCGCCGCCGTCGAGCTGTGCCTGCCGCCGACCTCGCCCGGCCCGAGCGCCGCCTGCCATGGTGCCTCGTCGACCGGCCCCTGTCCCCGCGTCCTTCTCCTCCCTCCATGCCGTGCGCCCACGCCCATGGCCGCTCCTCCTCCCCTGCCAGCCCTTCTCCGCCACCAAGCGCTGCCTCACCGCCTCGGCCTCGCCGGCAGCCACCAGGAGCTTACCGGCCTTTGGAGCTCTGACGCCAGACCAGCGCCGCCCTACCCCGTCCTCTACTTCTCCTCGTCTCGCCATCCAGCACCACCATGGCTGCACCAAGCTCCGTCACCTCAAGCCACCAGGACCAATCCAGCAAGTCCGGCGCCTTCCCAAGCCCGACGGCCGTCCTTCTTCCTCTGTGACGCCTACAACCTCTGGTGTGCCCTGCATCTCGACCCTGAGTAGCACTACCTCGTTTGCCATGCCACAGTGGTGCCCTCTTCGCCTTCTCCTTGCCCGATGACCCCCTGCTTCACCTCGAGTCGTCGTAGTACCTGCTGCAGGGGCGCCGTTCCACCTGGATGCAAGACTCCAAGACCGTCAAGTTCGTCTTCTGTACTGTGGATCCAACCAAGTGTCACCAACAACCCTCAAGTACTCCTTCGTGTCATCAAGATCGGCATGAACACATACTCCCGCATGACTACAAGGTGTTGCGCCAAGTACCACTACCGTCGATCCCAGAAGACTTGGATTACTCCAAGTACCACGACGCTCGGAGCCCTCGGACCCATCAAGTTCGACTACAACACGTGTACGACTACCGTCGCCCCGAAAATGATGGATTCGTCAAGTACCTCTTCGAAACGAAATGTGAACGACTACTTCGATGACGACCCCATGAACAACTACTTCCTCTACGACCCGTGTACCACTACTTCCCTCAATGACTCGAACCACCCCGAATGCACGCTCCGAAGGTATATCGCCAGACGACGCCCATGAATGAATGTTGTGTGATGTATGAGATGAACCGTGTGTTTGCACCGTGCCCGAATTGTCGCTTGCGATGCCCCTCATTTTCCTTGCCACCGGCCCGTGGGAACCCGGTTACCGGGATCACCCCACCTATCTCTTGCATGACTCGCACACGCCACCATTTCTTTTCCGCCGGCATCTCAACGAGTTACCGGAACCGATTTGTTGTCGTGGCACCATTTCGGTTATCGCCCCCGTGGACCCTTTCTTTCCACAACGGTGACGAAATACTCCATATCTTGCTCATGTCCACTTTTAATAAAAAATGCATAAAACTTGAACGTGTCATTCGCATCATGATAACAACATTAAAATGTATAAATTGTGTTTGCTTAAAAATTGCTAATTATGGACATGGGGATTTTCTGAAATTGTTGTTGTTATTCCCGGCCTCATTTAAAATGACTAGATAGTGTAGTTTGCTCATGCTTCACCTCTTACCATGTTAATTAACATTTAATATTGTTGGGTACCTAACCGAGATCAAACTGAATATGTGAACGTGGTGTTTTGTCAATATGCAACTCGTTGCATATTGAGCTCCACTTAATTTGTAGTTTTGTTTGAGCACTTTGCCATGCCATGCATATTTAAACCGGGCATGCATCATACTTGTTTGTGCATCATGCCATGGTTATGATATGTGTGTTTACCATGTTGTTTGCTTCTTTCCGGTTTGCTTATCTTGTTAGCTTCGGTTTCATTCCGGAGTTGTCAGGATTCGTTCGACTACTTCTGTTTGTCTTCTTCATGGAATCGTTCTTCTTCCTTGCGGGATTCCAGGCAAGATGACTGTTCCCCGATATCACATCTACCTTTGCTTTGCTAGTTGTCTCGCTCTATAGTTATGCCTCGATGCCCATTCTTGTCATGTCAGCCTCCTATGTTGCCATGAAACACTCTAACCGCCTTCCTAGCAAACCGTTGATTGGCTAAGTACGCTTTTGCTCAGCCCCTCTTATAGCGTTGTTAGTTGCAGGTGAAGTTGGAAGATTGCTCCATGTCTGAACTTGTTTTATTGGGATAACACAATATATATCTATCTTAATTAAATTAATGCACATATATATTGGTAATGGGTGGAAGGCTTGGCCATCTGCTTGGTGTTTTGTTCCAATCATGCCACCTTAGGACCCGATAAACCGGTGTTATGTTCCTTGCTTTTGCGTTCCTAACACGGTTGGGGTTTATGGGCCCCCCTCGATAATTCGCACTGCTTAAAGCTTTTCCAGCAAGTCCCAACATTGGTACTACCATTTGCCTAACAACAAAAAACTTGCATAGGGAGTAATTAACCTGAGTTCTTAATCAACCCCCGGGCCAGTGCTCCCCATGAGTGTTGGTCCGAACTAGAGCCACTTGCGGTGCCACCCAGTTTCTGGGGTCTTTGGTTGCCGTACATACTACTCATCTGGTCGTGGCCTGAGACGAGATACGCGCGGCTACTATTAGGGTGTCGGCACGCCGGGAGGTCTTGCTGGATTAGTTTTAACTTTGTCGAAATATCTTGAGCACGGGATTCCGAGAATACTCCGGTCTTCCCAACATGGAGTTGCGACTCCGCGGATCATGAGCTTGTGATGGGATAAGTTGGGACACCCCTGCAGGGTTATGAACTTTCGAAAGCCGTGCCCGCGGTTATGTGGCTGATGGGAGTTTGTTAATATCTGGTTGTAGATAACTTGACACCATATCCTTAAGAATACACTACATGTGTGAGTAACCGTGATGGTCTCTTTTCGGAGGGTTTTGGAAAGTGAACACGGTGGGGTCATGCATGAACGTGAGTAGCTAGGATCACTTATTGATCATCTTTGGCGACCGTTGGTGTAAGGGCATATTTCTCCCTAAGTAGTTTTGGTGATTGATGACAATGCATTTGCGGACTGATCATGTGCTCTAAGCTCATACAGGTATTTCTCCCTTATGGCACAAGACGATTGCTTGCCCCTCGGATTCTATGAAGGACGGTGTTTTCTTTTTGCTCCCTGTCGGTGGCTTTGAGTAATAGGAAAGCCGTACTATTAAGAGGGGGTCCGCGTCGGAAAGGTTTGGGTAGAATCAACACGTACACATCTTTCTCCCACACCACCTTTCCTTGCTTCTCTGGAGGTCCAACCGGTTATCTTTCGTTGTTGCAAATCTGTGGCTTCTGAACTGATCAACTGCCTAGCAAGCGGTAGTACCGCTCAACCAAGCGGTAGTACCGCGTAGTTACACGGTAGTACCGCCTGCCGACACGGTAGTACCGCTCCCGCGGTAGTACCGCGTCCCCAGAGTGGTAGTACCGTGTATCTGGCCCAGGCGCTGAGTCTAAGTACAGAAGTGGATGCGGAAGTAATTTTTTACTTCCGCATACAACGCGGTAGTACCGCTTATCTTAAGCGGTAGTACCGTGTCGCGTTTTGCTACTACCGTTTTCCCCTGCGGATGTAGCCACGGATGTAATTTATTTCATCCGTGGTTGTCAATCATGTCGCAATCTTTTGCCCATGCGGTAGTACCGCTTCCCAAGCGGTAGTACCGCTCAGCCAGCGGTAGTACCGCAACTCATGCGCGGTACTACCGCTCTCTGCGGGCTGAAACCTCCAATAACGGTTGGATTTGTCCCCCCACTATATATAGGGGGTCTTCTTCTCCAAGAAGACTTACCTCTTCCCCCACTACTCCATTGTTGCTCCAAAAGCTCCATTTCCGCCCGATCTCTCTCCCTAGCCAATCAAACTTGTTGATTTGCTCGGAATTGCTTGAGGAGGCATCGATCTACACTTCCACCAAGAGATATTTGATTCTCCCCACTAATCCCTTGCGGATCTTGTTACTCTTGGGTGTTTGAGCACCCTAGACGGTTGAGGTCACCTCGAAGCCATATTCCATTGTGGTGAAGCTTCGTGGTTTGTTGGGAGCCTCCAAGTTGTGGAGATTGCCCCAACCTTGTTTGTAAAGGTTCGGTTGCCGCCTTCAAGGGCACCACTAGTGGAATCACGGCACCTTGCATCGTGTGAGGGCGTGAGGAGAATACGGTGGCCCTAGTGGCTTCTTGGGGAGCATTGTGCCTCCACACCGCTCCAACGGAGACGTACTTCCCCTCAAAGGGAAGGAACTTCGGAAACACATCCTCGTCTCCTCCGGTTCCACTTGTGGTTATTTCTTACCTTTACTTTTGCATGCTTTACTTGTTCAACTCCTATAGCATGCATGTGTAGTTGTTGTGCGTCTTTATCTTAGTTGTCATCCTAGTAGAATATCTACACAACTTATTTTGTCGCTTAATTTTAAGTGGTTAAGAAAAGCTAAAAATTGTTAGTTGCCTATTCACCCCCCCCCCCTCTAGTCAACCATATCGATCCTTTCAATTGGTATCAGAGCCTCGTCTCTTTTTAAGGACTTTACCGTCCGAAGAGTATGGTTGACAACGTAGTCGAGACGGAGGACCATTCCGGTGGAAATCTGTCCTTGCCTACGTTAGATGGGGGAGCCTCGGTCACTCGTGAGGAGTTCAATGTGGCCTTGACCACATTGAAAGAATCACTAGCGAGCGAGGTCAAAGGCATGTTTAAAGAAATGTTTGAGGGGCTTAAATTATCCACCTCACCGTTGGAAGTGGGTCGTCCCGCTACCAACGTGTCAGAGGCTAATCCCGACAAGGGAGAAGCTAGTAGTGAGGAAGCCCCAGTCACTAAGCATGGAAGTGGGAAATTTGCCCAATCTGCTCCTCCTACTCACTATGGACGACCCGTTCCCACACCGCACTTAAATTCTGTCGGGCCCCCTCCCAAGTTTGTTAAAAATACTGATTTTGCTACTTGGGTGTTTCGTTTCAAACGTCATATTAATCATTGTTCCACTAACCTCTGGAGAATTATTGAGCAAGGTTTTTATCCGTATGATCCCGACAACATGACTCCAAGAAAAACTGCCGATCATCAGTTCAACGAGTCCGCACTTTGCATTCTTCAAGATTCCATCCCTCCTGAAGACATTGCTCATCTTCGTCCATTCACTGTGGCCAAGGAAGCATGGGAGCATGTTGGCCCAATGTACAAGGTAAGCACAAGTATTCAACGCTCCAACTATGAAGTGGTGCAAGATGAAGCTGATGAGTTTGCTATGATCGAAGATGAAGATCCTCGTGAACTTTATCGAAGATTAACTATTCTTGCAGTGTCTCTTCGAGATCATGGCAGTAAGGATACGGATGACAATTGGATCAAGTGCAAGTTCCTCAAGGCCATGATGCCCTATCATAAGGCCATGTCCTCTGTCATTCGTCAGAGACCAGACTTCCACACTTTATCCTCAAACGAAGTGTTGGATGAATTTGTTGCCATGAGGATCCTTGACGTAACCGCCGACAATGCGGTCCTAAGAGCTCAACGATCCAAGAAGCCTAATCTTGCTCTGAAGGCCAAGGCTTGTGTGGAAGAGGAGGAAGTGGAAGATGATGATGAGTGTTGCCCCGAGGACACCAAATATGCCTATCACGAGCACATGGCTCTTGCTTCAAGGCAATTCTGGGGCAAGAAGAACTCAAGGTCCAACTTTAACAGGAACAACTCCAGTGGGAACAAAGGGAAGCAATGAGTAAGGACATGTTTCAACTGTGGAAATGTAAGCCACTTCGTTGTGGATTGCCCATATGAGAAGAGAGAAGACTTGGAGGCAAGCTTATTCGGAAGGACAAGTCAAAGTCCTATCCCAACAAGAACAACTTCATCAAGAAGACTCCTCCGAAAGTGTTGGTGGCTCAAGAAGAATATGTGGAGGATGATGACAATGATGAAGACAATGAGGTGACCACTATGGCCACAATTGCAATTGCTACCACTCCGCACTCATCTCTCTTCAACTCACCAAACGAGAACATCACCGCCAAGTGTCTCATGGCCAAGGCCACCAACAAGGTAACCCCGAACATCAATACTACTATCTCTTCTAACCCCTCATTAACTAATTGTATTGATGAGGGTGAGGGTAGTAAGGAGGGAGAAAATGAATTTGATGTGTTCATAAAGAATCTCAAGGGCAAATCCAAGAAGCATGTTGTTGCTCTCTTGGAACAACTCGGTGAGGCCAATGACATTATCGAGGCTCACGAGGAAACCATTACTAAAATGGAAGGGCATAGTCGAGACTATGCCGATGAGATATCGGATCTCTCTAACGCCCTAGAGGAAGAGCATGGTCTTCGTTTGACTCTTGAGGAGTCACACAACGATGATCATGCTAAATTAAAGAAAGATCTTGATCATGCGTTAGTTGTCTCTCGTGTCCTTAACTCTGAGAAGGCAAAACTTGAGGTTGACCATGCTAAACTCAAAGAGGAGTTTGACATACTTGACAAGGCTCACAAGGCCTTGAAAGGAATGCATGCTACTCTCAAGGAGTCTCATGATCAACTCCAAGTTTCGCTAACCAAGGAAAAGGCTATCTTTCCTCACATGGTTTTAATTGATAATGCAAATGCTACTAACTCATGTTATGAGCATGTGCATCTTGTTGAAGAGAATGCCGAATTGAAGAAGCAACTTGAGAAAGGCCTTGTGACTTGCATACAAGGTGAGAAGAACCTCAACGCCCTTTTGAGCAATCAAAAGGAAGTTGTGGCAAAGGAAGGAATTGGGTGTGCTCCTAAGCCCAAGAAGAAGAAGAATGACAAGACAAAGCAACCACCCCCTCTTCGACAATCCTTTGTGAAAGAAGGAGAGGGCACGTCAACCAAGAAGAAAAGTGGTGGTGTCAAGAAAAACTCCACCACACCTTCAAACATGGCCGGCGATTTTAATCCTTCATATGTTTTATGCCGTGCTAGTGATGGCCATGTGTTTGCTAAATTTGTTGGTTCTTCTTATGAGTACATTGAATGGTCCATTTGGGTTCCTAAGACCCTTGTCACTAACCTCAAAGGACCCATTACCAAATGGGTACCTAAATCCAAGCATTGATCTATTGTAGGGGTTTGCTTCCGGTGGGGGATCATGGTTGCTCGATAGCGGAGCCACAAATCATATGACCGGAAGCAAAGACTTGGTGGTGGACGTGCATCTCGGTTCATCTATGGCCACCAACGTCGAATGGGGTGATGCTTCATCTTCTAAGGTGTTGGGACTTGGCAAGGTTGTTGTCTCTCATGATCTCACGATCGAGAAAGTCATGCTTGTTGAGTCCCTTGCATACAATTTACTTTCTGTTCGCCAACTCGCACTCATGGGCTTTGCTACATTCTTTGATATTGATTATGTGGCCCTCTTGTGGAGCAAGACTCTTAAAGTAGCCTATGTTGGGCATGTCGAGAACGGTCTTTATGTGGTTAACTTCTCGAAGCAACCCACTAAGGTCGCGACATGCCTATTGGCTAAAGTTGATGTGGGATGGATTTGGCATCACCGTTTGGCCCACGTCAATATGAGATCTTTGCAAAGTCTTCTCAAGGGGGACCATGTCCGAGGACTAACAAATGTTAGCTTTGCCAAAGATCGTGCTTGCAGGGCGTGCATTGAAGGAAAATTACATGAGAAGGCTCACCCTCCCACGACTATCATCTATTCAAAGAGACCTCTAGAGCTCCTCCACATGGATCTCTTTGGGCCTCCCACTTTTGATAGTCTTGGGGGTAGGAAATATTGCTTGGTGATTGTGGATGATTACTCAAGATATACCTGGGTATACTTCTTCAAGAAGAAGAGTGAGACCCAACAAACCGTCATCAACTTTGCAAATGAAGCTCAACGACAACATGAAGCAAAGATTTTGATGATCAGAAGTGACAATGGCACCGAGTTCAAGAACTACACCTTGGATGAGTTTCTTGGTGATGAGGGGATCAAACATCAATATGCCGCCCCGTATACCCCTCAGCAAAACGGTGTTGCGGAGAGAAAGAACCGAACCTTAATAGATGCTGCAAGAACCATGATGGCTGAATTCAACTCTCCATACAACTTTTGGGCCGAAGCCATCAACACTGCTTGCCATGCGTCAAATCGTCTCTATCTCCGCAAAGGCTTGAACAAAACTCCGTATGAGATTCTTACCGGTAACAAGCCCAATCTCAAGTACTTCCGGGTGTTCGGGTGTAAGTGTTTCATTCTCAAGAAAGGTGTTCGTTTGTCTAAATTTGAATCTAGAGCTCATGAGGGCATATTTGTTGGTTATGCTACAAACTCTCATGCTTACCGTGTCCTCAACAAGTCCACTGGACTCATAGAGGAGATGAGTAACATAGAGTTTGATGAAAATAACGGCTCCCAAGTGGAGCAAAGTGGTACTTGTGATGCAGGTGATGAAATTCCTCCTCAAGCCATAAGAAGAATGGGTGTTGGATATATCCTACCCGTTGAGGAACCCCTTGTGGCCGAAGGAGAAGGACAATGTTCCACTCAAGTGGAACCATCACCAACCCAAGACCCACACGCTTCCGAAGAACAAAGTGAAGGCCCTCAGCCTGATGAACAAGGCCAAGTGCAAGATCAACCTCAAGTTGGTGAAGAACCACCAATTGATGCACAAGGCCAAGTTCAATCCCCCGAGCAAGATCAAGGTCAAGAGGAAGCTCAAGATCAAAATCTTGCTCATGATGACGCTCAAGATGATCAACTCAATGCTCCTCAGTTATCACTTGAAGAGCAATTAGAGCGTCGTGCTACAAAAGTTGCCTCCAGGCTTGCTTCCAACGAGCATCACATCGAGAACATTTTAGGAAGCATCAAAAGGGGGGTAAGCACTCGTAGACAATTAGCAAACTATTGTGCTCATCAAGCTTTTGTCTCCTTTGTTGAACCTAAGAAGGTCTATGAGGCGCTCGAGGACCCTAACTGGCTCAATGCCATGCATGAAGAACTCAATAACTTCGAGCGCAACAAAGTGTGGCGTCTGGTGCCAAGACCAAAGGAGAACCATAATGTCATTGGAACCAAATGGATCTTTAAGAACAAGCAAGATGCCCATGGCATTGTCATCCGCAACAAGGCACGTCTGGTGGCTCAAGGCTACTCCCAAGTCGAGGGTATCGACTACGATGAAACCTTTGCCCCCGTTGCTCGTCTTGAATCCATTCGTTTATTGCTTGCCTATGCTTCCCATCATAACTTTAAATTGCAACAAATGGATGTGAAAAGTGCATTTCTTAATGGTCCCATTAATGAGTTGGTGTATGTTAAACAACCCCCGGGGTTCGAGGATCCTAAGTTCCCCAATCATGTGTATCAACTTGATAAGGCACTCTATGGCCTTAAACAAGCCCCACGAGCATGGTATGAGCACCTTACCGAGTTGTTACAAGATCGTGGGTTTGAAATTGGGAAAATCGACCCCACTCTTTTTACTAAGAAGGTCAAAGGGGAGTTGTTTGTATGCCAACTATATGTAGATGATATTATCTTTGGTTCTCCTAACAAAGCTTTCAATGATGAGTTGGCCGCACTCATGACCACACATTTTGAGATGTCCATGATGGGAGAGTTGAAGTACTTCCTTGGATTTGAGATCAAACAACGAAGAGAAGGCATCTTCATCAAACAATCCAAGTATACTCAAGACATGCTCAAGAGGTTCAACCTTAGTGATGTCAAGCCGGCTACTACTCCAATGCCAACCAAATGCCAACTTGACATTGATCCCAATGGTAAAGCGGTGGATCAAAAGGTATATCGCTCTATGATCGGATCCTTGCTTTACCTTTGTGCATCTAGACCGGATATTATGTTGAGTGTGGGAATTTGTGCACGGTTTCAAGCCTCACCTAAGGAAAGTCACTTTGTGGCTGTCAAGCGAATCTTTCGATATTTGGCTCATACCCCAAACTTTGGCTTATGGTACCCAAGAGGAGCAAATTTCAACCTTGTTGGTTTCTCTGATTCTGACTGGGCGGGAGACAAAGTGGATAGGAACTCCACCTCGGGAGGGTGCCAATTTCTTGGTTGCTCTCTTGTTAGTTGGTCTTCCAAAAAGCAAAGTTGTGTATCTCTCTCGTCCACTGAAGCAGAATATGTGGCCGCTGGCAGTTGTTGTGCTCAACTCTTATGGATGAGGCAAACTTTAAAGGATTACGGTGTCACTTGTGACAAAGTGCCTCTTTGGTGTGACAATGAAAGTGCCATCAAGATTTCTCTCAACCCGGTGCTTCACTTCAAGACGAAGCATATTGAGATTCGGTATCACTTCATCCGGGATCACATAAGGCAAGGAGAAATCGAGCTTCACTACGTCAACACTCATGATAACCTTGCAGATATCTTCACGAAGCCTCTGGACGAAGCAAGATTTCGCGAGTTAAGGCATGAGCTAAATATCATCGATTTGAGCAATGTGGTTTGAATCTGTGCACACACTCCTCACACTCGACATAACTATCTTGTCTAGATGTAGGCATGGACTTAGGGGGAGTATTGTTCTCTCAATGAACTATTCCTCCCCTTATTATGCATAAACTAACCAAATCTTCATCATTTGCCATACATAGTTGGCTTAAATGCTTCAAGTCGAGTTTGGATCATGGGCCCAAGGATAATTCTTCGCGGTGCCATATCTATAAAACTCAAACATAGGTGGCCTCGGCCACCGCCCTCTTATGAGGAATTTGTGTTACGTGTTTTGCTTATGCACATGGTGTTTTTACTCTCTCTAGTGCTTAAAGCCTCATCTTTTCGTGCATTTTCTTGGGAGAGCGGTACTACCGTGATCGGTTACGGTACTACCGCGGAGGACATGCGGTACTACCGTACCTCCAGCACGGCAGTAATTTTTTACTGTCGCTGGTAGGGCGGTACTACCGCCCGGCGAGCGGTACTACCGCACAAGCGGTACTACCGCGATGACCGCGGTACTATCGCACATATCAGAACGTGTGGGGGTTATAAGCAGGCAGGGGGAGTTCCATCTCCCCCATACCCATTCACTCCTAACCCCCACGTCGTCCCTGTCTCTCTCTATCTCAAGAACGCCGCCGGAGGACCTCGCCGGATCTCCTCCTTCGGCCACTCTTCTCGCTTTCCGACCGGTGGGATTGTTCCCCACCACGTCTTCTTGCCATGGATGCAGGTTTCTCCCCTTTTCCCATCTTCTTATTGCCTTGCCTGAGTTTTTAGGGTTAGGGGAGATGCTTAGTGTTTTTGTGTTCTTCGTGATCTTATCCATGGATGATTAGGTTGTGGGAGGGTGTTTGTGCACTAGAAATATGCTTAGAGCTGTTGCTACGAAGTTACTATGATCAGCCGTAGTACCGTGTGTCGATCTCGTTGGTAGTTTCTAGATCTGTTCTTCTCAGATCTGTTTCGTGCGGTACTACCGCTGGAGAACCGCGGTACTACCGCACGATGTAATCCAGATCTGATCTGACCTGAGCGGTACTACCGCTGTCCTCAGCGGTACTACCGCTCGGGCGGAAGTAAAAATTGTAGTACTGCGTGCCGAGCGGTACTACCGCGCGCCAATGCGGTACTACCGCTCCGCATGCAGCACTAAGTTTTTAGTTCCGCCCCCTTGGGCGGAAGTAAACTTTTAGTACTGCTTGCCGAGCGGTACTACCGCGACCCAATGCGGTACTACCGCTCCGCATGCAGCACTAAGTTTTTAGTTCCGCCCCCTCGGGCGGAAGTAAACTTTTAGTACTGCTTGCCGAGCGGTACTACCGCAACCCAATGCGGTACTACCGCTCCGCATGCAGTACTAATATTTTAGTTACGCCTCTTCTGGCGGAAGTAACATTTTACTACCGCAGCGTATGCGGTACTACCGCATGTGACATGCGGTACTACCGCTTACCCTGCGGTACTAATTTTTTACTTCCGCAAGGGTCAGCAGTACTACCGCTTGGATCATTTTTTCGTAGCATGATCTCTTTTCTATTTCCCCTGGTTTCTTGTGTCTTTCGAGGCTTTGGCATTGATTCTTCTTGTATTTGTGTTGTTGTGGTCTTGTGTTTGTGTTTTTAGGTGGTGGCTCCGGTTTTGAGGGTCGTCGTACCAACCCAGTCCGTGACACCGGTTCCAAGCGCCTGCGTACCCCAAGTGATGTGCCAGAGGGCTCCACTCCCCAGCGCCGGTACAAGACTTCAGCCAACAAACGGAAGGAATCCTCCATGTCTATGGAGGAGATGCCTGCCGCTGAGTTCATGTCTCGAAGGAAGATGAACCCGTATGGAGAACCCCGTGAGCACTTTCCTAGCGATGATATCTTCTGGACCAAGCAACAGTTTCGCATCTATCATGAGGTGCTCAAGACCAAGGCCAATCTTTATGTGGATGCTCACTGGGTGGATGTGGAGCACATGAGGAAGGATAAGAACCGGGCATACTTTGCAGAAGCCCTTGATTTGATCGAGCAGCTGGGTCTGGAGCACATCATGACATTCCAGAACGACTTTGATCCTGAGCTAATTGCGCAGTTCTATGCCTCTGTCAACTTTCAGACCAAGGAGGATCGTCCCATGACTTGGATGACCAATGGTCACAAGATGACCTCTACTTGGAAGGAGTTCATGGATCTTCTTCAGCTTCCTGATGAGGGTCTCCATAACCCAATTGGTTTTCGGCCTCACGCCAATCCTGAATCAGCAAACAAGGACAAACTGCTTCCATTTTATGAGGAAAAGACCCTTGCTAGTGGCAAAACAACTTGGGTGTTGAACCCCTTCTTGGACATCATGTATCGGATCTTTCGCAACACTCTGTTCCCTCGTGTTGGCGATAAGGACAAGGTCCATGCCTATCTGGTTGATATGCTTCTGATGTGTCAAGAGGCTCGCTCCGCCCAGGCTGCACCGCTTGACATTTCCCACATCATGTGGAATGAGCTCCGGTTTGCCATCTACTCTCGCAAGGTACCCATCTATGGTCCATACTTATTTCTGTTCATCTCCAAGACTTGGGCGAAGTTGTATCCAGAGGAGGAGTTCGAGGCCGACTGCTACCGCCATGATCCTATCCGGCTTCGCGTCAAGACTCGTTGGGCCAACACCACTACACATGCTCAGGCTGCTGCTGCCCAGATGGGCACTGAGGATGAGCCTGTGGAGGAGACTGCTGATGTCCGCTCTGGCAGATTTGCCCCCTCTTCTTCCTCTGCAGTGGAGAAGCCTTCTTGGGCTAAGAGGCTACAGCAGAAGATGAAGGCCCTCTTCTGCATGCAGGCTCAGGGGCAATACTGTGCTCATGTGACTGACAAGAAGACACGTCAGCGGGACAAGAAGATTATGGCTTTGTATGGAGAGGAGGTTTCCAATGGATCGGAGGACAACATCACTCCTGAGGCTACCTGGATGGCTCGCCAGGGGTACAAGTGGTCAGAATCTGATGAGGAGTATCAGCCAGAGCAGCAGGGATCTGATGATGAGTATCAGGAGGAGCAGCAGCAGGGGTTTGATGACGAGTATGACGACTGAGCTTCTCCCGGGCTGCCACCCGTCTTCGTGTCCTCTTTTCCCCTTTGTGGTGTCTCGATGACAAAGGGGGAGAGTGATTTGCCGTCTTGTGTCTTGTGTGTCTTGTTCGTGTGTTTATCGTTGAACTTGGTTTATTTTGCGTGTTTCTGTGAGACTATCATATGGTGTAAGACATATGCCCCGTTATCGTTAAACTTATTATCATTATGTCTTTAATGTTTATCCTGTGCAGTTAGTGTCATATAGAGTATCTCGTGTGTAGATTATAAGGGAGCACTATACCTAGTATGTGTGTTGTGCAGTCCAAAGCACAATCGTATGAAGGCACACATCCAGGGGGAGCTCACCTATACTCTAGGGCTTGTATTGCATACTCTATTATTTCTTTTCTGTGCAAATCTCGTGTTGTCATCAATACACCAAAAAGGGGGAGATTGTAAGGGCATATTTCTCCCTAAGTAGTTTTGGTGATTGATGACAATGCATTTGCGGACTGATCATGTGCTCTAAGCTCATACAGGTATTTCTCCCTTATGGCACAAGACGATTGCTTGCCCCTCGGATTCTATGAAGGACGGTGTTCTCTTTTTGCTCCATGTCGGTGGCTTTGAGTAATAGGAAAGCCGTACTATTAAGAGGGGGTCCGCGTCGGGAAGGTTTGGGTAGAATCAACACGTACACATCTTTCTCCCACACCACCTTTCCTTGCTTCTCTGGAGGTCCAACCGGTTATCTTTCGTTGTTGCAAATCTGTGGCTTCTGAACTGATCAACTGCCTAGCAAGCGGTAGTACCGCTCAACCAAGTGGTAGTACCGCGTAGTTACACGGTAGTACCGCTTGCCGACACGGTAGTACCGCTCCCGCGGTAGTACCGCGTCCCTAGAGCGGTAGTACCGTGTATCTGGCCCAGGCGCTGAGTCTAAGTACAGAAGTGGATGCGGAAGTAATTTTTTACTTCCGCATACAACGCGGTAGTACCTCTTATCTTAAGCGGTAGTACCGTGTCGCGTTTTGCTACTACCGTTTTCCCCTGCGGATGTAGCCACGGATGTAATTTATTTCATCCGTGGTTGTCAATCATGTCGCAATCTTTTGCCTATGCGGTAGTACCGCTTCCCAAGCGGTAGTACCGCTCAGCCAGCGGTAGTACCGCAACTCATGCGCGGTACTACCGCTCTCTGCGGGCTGAAACCTCCAATAACGGTTGGATTTGTCCCCCCACTATATATAGGGGGTCTTCTTCTCCAAGAAGACTTACCTCTTCCCCCACTACTCCATTGTTGCTCCAAAAGATCCATTTCCGCCCGATCTCTCTCCCTAGCCAATCAAACTTGTTGATTTGCTCGGGATTGCTTGAGGAGGCATCGATCTACACTTCCACCAAGAGATATTTGATTCTCCCCACTAATCCCTTGCGGATCTTGTTACTCTTGGGTGTTTGAGCACCCTAGATGGTTGAGGTCACCTCGAATCCATATTCCATTGTGGTAAAGCTTCGTGGTTTGTTGGGAGCCTCCAAGTTGTGGAGATTGCCCCAACCTTGTTTGTAAAGGTTCGGTTGCCGCCTTCAAGGGCACCACTAGTGGAATCACGGCACCTTGCATCGTGTGAGGGCGTGAGGAGAATACGGTGGCCCTAGTGGCTTCTTGGGGAGCATTGTGCCTCCACACCGCTCCAACGGAGACGTACTTCCCCTCAAAGGGAAGGAACTTCGGAAACACATCCTCGTCTCCTCCGGTTCCACTTGTGGTTATTTCTTACCTTTACTTTTGCATGCTTTACTTGTTCAACTCCTATAGCATGCATGTGTAGTTGTTGTGCGTCTTTATCTTAGTTGTCATCCTAGTAGAATATCTAGACAACTTATTTTGTCGCTTAATTTTAAGTGGTTAAGAAAAGCTAAAAATTGTTAGTTGCCTATTCACCCCCCCCCCTCTAGTCAACCATCTCGATCCTTTCAGTTGGCACATTTCTCTTCTCGCTCTGACTTCGTAAGCTAGTATGCTTAGTGCTTGCAGTAGCCACTTTATTACCTCTTCACACCTAAAATGTTTGTTAGTTTTGATACCCGGGAATGGGATTGCTGAGTCCTTGTGAGTCACAGATTACAACACACACCAGATGTAGGTACAATTGTGAACGATGCAGGAGATGGGCAAGAACTTCACTGGGAGTTCGATGAAGACCATGGTTGTTTTTATGTTATCCCGACGATCAGTATTGGTTCCTACTAGGAGCGATCAGGACTTGTAGTTGTGGTATCTTTTCTCATTTGATTTCGTTCATAGTCGGACCCTGTGTTATTTGGATGAATGTATGTTATTGTATTAATCGTGTGACGTGGCGAGTGTAAGCCAACTATTTACTCTTTCATCATTGTTCTTTACATGAGTTGTGCAAAGATACCACGCTTGCAATCATTCCAAAATGTGCTTATGTCTCTAACTCGTGCCTCGACACGTAGGAGATATAGTCGCATCCTGGGCATTACATATGGGTATCGTTGGCATATTTGATAGCTAAGGATCGTCGATGGTGCTCGTGCTGCGGTTGAGTTTGGGCCGGCTGTCGCCGTTGAAGCGTCTCCAGTGCTACGGTTGCAGTGCCTGTCGACATACAAGAAAGCTCATTTGTGGTAAGTGAACAGTTGCATGATAAAGAGAAAAACCAAAGGAGTACAGATCAAAATAACCCGATGAGGCTGCGACATCGGTAAAGCAGGGCCGGTGGAGTTGAATATGGCGTCCGTGGAGCGGGTCCGGTGCAGTGGACGAAGTCTTCGGCGGGCGCGTTGTACAGTGCTTTCGGTGAGGCGGATCTATTGCAGCGGACGAGGGCTTGTATGAAGGGCCAGCGAAGGGACGGACGAGGGGGTCGGTGAAGGGCCTACACTGTGGTGGACGAGGGCACCGGTTAAGCAGATCCGGTGTGGTGGACCATGATGGCAGTCAAGGAGATCTGGAGCGGTGTACAAGCCAGTGGCTGAAGCAGCTCCGGTGAAGTGGTGAGTTGGCAGTTGGGGGTTCCAAGGTGTGGAAGGTAGATCCATCGGGGTGTGAGGTCCACTTCTATGGCGGAGGACTAAATTCGGCGGCTTGCCGTGGTTGGGGGTCGGGGAGGGGAAGGGGAGGGGTTCTAGGGAAGAATGTTGGGGGCAAAGAGGGGAAAACAATGGAGTTACCAAAGCAGCCCTTTTCCGTTCATGTGGCAGGGGCAAAACAGGAATATCGCAGGGCTAAACTTTCGGGCGCGAGATATTTTGATGTGAGCGGGAAGTTTGAAAGCTTTTGGCGCCTGAAATTATATTCTGCTCTTGTACGGCCGACTATGATATCATGGCCAAGAATTTGCTTGTTTTGCACGCAAAAAAGTGCAAGTTTTGAAAATCAATGTCTCCAACTCGAAACTTAGATTGTCCATTCAATTCAAATATGGATCATTGAGCTACTACAAGCAAATACCATCATATGGTCCAATTCAAATGAAATTCCAAATGTGTTTATCCTAAATATGATGGCAAAAGCAAAAATGTGTATGTGTATGAATAAAGTGGATGATTATAAAGTTTGAACATGCCCGTATGTGTATATCTCTAGGTTTGATATATGAATTTGAAATCACGAAATCCCGGCTTAAAAATGTACCTCCGTTTAAATGAATTACAAAAGCTAATGATGGAGTCGAATTCCAAAATTCCAATCTTAGGTTTGTAATTCTGGTACATCAAAGTATATCACGCATGTTCAAAAGTATCTTTATCTCATAGTCCAAACTGTGAAACAAATTGATCAACACAGAGAAGTCGTTCTCTCCCCCAAATACCAACACATGAGCACATTAACACCCCTCTCTCTTCTAAAGTCCGGACCCCAATATAGGTCTCTATCACTTTGTCTCTTGGGCATGCACACATCTCTTCCCCCACTCTCTAGCTAGGTCACCCGGCATCTCTCTTTCGCAAGCACACGCACTATGTAGAGTTATCTTTCCCATACACACAAAACGTCACCACCAAACGTCTATCTCCCTAGTTATGTGGTTCTTGCACACTCACCTGACACCACCCCCGCTGCAAAACAAGCACACTTTGTCTTCTTGTGCACCACTCTCCTCTTTCTATCTCTCCCACATGCGGACATGCCCCAGCTCCTCCCTGTATACATATATGTTCCATAGCTCCCTAATGTATCATCATTCTCGATCTCGCACATTGTTCTCTACACCAAGTATTCTAGATCTCTCATGAAGTCCCTATCACACACACGATGACTCGCTTCCCTTGCGTCTCCGTACATAGGCCAATTTCAAACAACATCAACATTGTCTCCCTATCTATACGCCATTTATGGACACAAACGCCCCCTCTCTCGCCCCCTCTCT